>OX243815.1:21265310-21865310 GCA_945859605.1 Lumbricus rubellus | reverse complement strand
ATGTTTGTCCTCATTTTCTTATCCTTCTTCCTCCTCGCCCTTCTGTCCCTCACTGGGTTTGCAATAACTGGAATTAATGTGAAATGCCCATAGTATATACTATATAGTAATTTAAACCTACAAATAAAATATCATCCAGTGTATCCATGGTTTAAAACGAGTTGCTAAATCCTGATTAGATTTCTCAAGCCGTCTCTTGCCAGCCGCACTTTAAATAGTACAGCCTTAATTTTTCATATCATGTCAGTCAGTTTATTTTTAAACAGAAGTTTTGCACTTATCTTTTTAGACTGGTTTTGCCAGAAGATTCTGAGCTATAACTAAATTTGACCTCATTGTTTAGAGGTTGTCTAAGTTATTTCTAGCAATGCATTTGGCACAGTTTCTTGTGGTACTAATATTGACCTGCTGCTTATAGCCTGCCTCATATAATTGTGACATTGTGAACATTTGGTTTATGTCTTATATGGTAATTAAATCAGCTGCTACTCTGAAAGGTTTGAGGTTGTGAAACTGCGTATATAATTTATAATATTAAGCAGTTTCAGCAGTTTAAGCACAACTGATGTAGTGGCTCTAGTGGGCATATCTCTAGATCAACGTTGGTCTGTTAAGAATTGAAATTACCGTCAATTGTCTGTATTTAGCTATTTCATTGAGCGTGAATGCAAATATTAGAAGTACGCACTGTTTACGTGTATCCCTAATTGTCCATGGCTTGGAAAGCAGACATTGGATTAACAAAGTTCTGTTACAGAATTGATGGGGTGTCACTGTGTCAGTGCTCATTGTACTCAGTCCAGTGTTCATGCTGCAACTATGAACAGTCAAGCCTTCTCTGTGGTTGCCCAGTGGTTTGGAACGGCTTAGGGCTCTACCAGTATTCTTCCTCAAAAATTTTGAAACTTCTTTTAAGTATGCTGGAATTGGGAGCACCTCTGAGTTTTCTTGAGGGGTGCTATATAAATTCTCAAACGAATAAATCACATTTTTAGGTTAGTGTTATATATGCCATTAATTTTGTCTGCGTGCAATGCCGTGCATATTTTGCCGTCTGTAAATATATTCTCTTATTATTAAAGAGAAGTTCTGGTTGCCTGCATTGATATTGGTGGACGCTGCAAATTTAGCACATTTGTTCTAAATATTGGTTATTTAATTTAGAATAGGCTACTAAAGATCTTCTTCGCAATTTGAGGCGAGGGGCAATCTGAAGGTGGGAATATCTGAAACCTGCTTCTGTCTTCTGTTGCTGGACCTAGATTTGGAACAGCATCCCACTTTCATTACTTACTGCAACATCCTTGAAAGCACTAAGTCCTGATTTGATAGCTGAGACACACTATTTCAAGTTAGTGTATCCTGGTGATAGTGTATCCTGGATTAATTGTCGAAATTATCAAAGCAACTTATAATGCAATCTGCCAGGTCATGGGATTTTAGAAATTGTCATATTCATCATCATAAAGATGATTTATATGTAATTGATGACCTGCGTCACTTGGACCTTCATAAAGCGCATGTACATGTAACTGCTTTGGCTCAGTTTCGATCATTTGATCCGATTGGTACTTCTCTTTGGAACGCGGTTTCTTCTTCTGTTCGCTCCACACTTCTGTCTAGCAGTCTCTCCTCTGCTTTGTCGCTTCTCAAAACCTGCTTCTTATCGCAATGCCTTGTGGGAGCGCCTCTGAACGGTTCACCCTACTAGAGGCTCTTTGTAAATGATTAAATACAATACAGTATAATACTTTGCTGTCGGTGTTCTTTCTAACAATTTCTTAACTTCCAAACTTTCGTCGTCCTGACATTGACCCCAGTTTATGAGATTGAAAGCTTTTGTTTTCTATTTCTTGGGTATGTATATTACAGAAATGTTTGGTACATGAAAATTTACATCATGCTGAGAGTTATTACCATATGTTAGGCAATAGGCATGGAGTGTTGCTGTTGGTAGTGTTTGAGTTTTAATTTTGTTGTCGAAAATGCTTTGAATTTAGAAAAAGAAATGTTTCCACTCTCCAGGTTGCCTGGTTGCTTTTGTCTGCAGCTGTGGTGTCTTCAAATTCATATAGCGCCTGTTTTTATGGAGATATGCATGGAATCATTTCCTAATGTTTTTCTGGGCTTTGAATTGTTTCTGAACATCTAGGAAGTTGTTTTGTGCGAAGGAGACGTTTGTAAATCCTGTACCAGTCAGATTCCATGTATTTCCAGAGCCATGTGAACTCTTATGAATTGGGATCAGTATTTAAATGTTTCCTTCATAGCACCACCTGCAGTGAGTGCGTTAGTGAGAGAGGGACATTATAGGCTGCCTGAATGGACAAGGTTGTGAGTGGCATTGATGAAGTAATTCTCTGGTTGATACTTATCTGAGCTAGACATTGTCTGTTGCTTTGTGCCGAGGCTTTTTTCATGGTATCCTTTCCTTCGGCTCCAGAATTGCAGGCTCCACTGGTGTGTTTGTGTGTGGAATGGACTTCGTTATTGTACAAATAGAGCTTAACTGCTGCACTGCAGTGTGACTGCAGCTGATGCTAATGCAGCTGTGTTAGGACATTAAGTCTGATCACAGTGATCATAGCAGACATGGATCAACTCTATGTATTCCATACATGGCTGCCTGGATCTGAATGGCATGCTATCAACCTGCTCATGTGGCATGACCCCGAAATTAAATGCATAGTTGCATGACTGTGTGTGTAACAGTCAGTTTACAGCAAACAATTGTCAGACAGATCCAAAGGAATTTCTGATTGTATGCTTGTAGCTTCCATTCTAGCTGAACTGTAAATTCCAAGTATTTTAATGAACTGGACCACCATTTGAATTTCTGGAGTTGATGTGACGGCTTGGCTTTCCTTGCTGTAAACTGCTTGCTGTTATCCAACCAGTGTGAAATCAAATGAAACTTATGAAAGAGTTCATATTGCTAAAACTCTGCAATGTTTGAAATATGTTCATTGTCAATGGCTTATATCTGGGCTGAGCCCACCTCTTCTTTAGGCACAAGGGCTTTTCACACTAGAAAATAAAATGACTGGGGGGTGGGGGGTGGAGTTGCTGTTACTGCAGCTGTGCTTATCCATAGACATCTAGATACTAAATAGCCCAATGTATCTAGATGTCTATGGCTTATCCTTGTGTGTGTTATCTTCAGTTTAGTAGGTAGGTAGGTAGTAGTAGCAGTGGTAGTTGTATGGTTTGTTTGTCATTAGTCATGGATAGTTGATGTAGACTGACAGATGGTGAAATGGACAGGTGGAGAGCAGGGATTATTCTGTTTTACAGCCTTCAACGCCTGCCCCTTCCTTCCTTCCTTGCTAGAGGGTTGAGCACAAGAAGGCTGTTGGTACAGGCTGGTAATGTATAATTCAGCAGGACTGTGTGTAGTTCCTATTGCACGTCTTTGCTGAAGGATAAATTTAGGTGTACATACATTGTTTGGCTGTGTATTCTGGAGAGAGTGGATCATGCTTTCATGATGCATGTGCTTGCTGTTCATGGTCTCTCATGATGCGTGTGGTTGCTGTTCATGGTCTCTCAGGATGCATGTGGTTGCTGTTCATGGTCTCTCATGATGCATGTGGTTGCTGTTCATGGTCTCTCATGATGCATGTGGTTGCTGTTCATGGTCTCTCATGATGCATGTGGTTGCTGTTCATGGTCTCTCATGATGCATGTGGTTGCTGTTCATGGTCTCTCATGATGCATGTGGTTGCTGTTCATGGTCTCTCATGATGCATGTGCTTGCTGTTCATGGTCTCTCATGATGCATGTGGTTGCTGTTCATGGTCTCTCATGATGCATGTGGTTGGTGTTCATGGTCTCTCATGATGCATGTGGTTGCTGTTCATGGTCTCTCATGATGCCTGTGGTTGCTGTTCATGGTCTCTCATGATGCATGTGCTTGCTGTTCATGGTCTCTCATGATGCATGTGGTTGGTGTTCATGGTCTCTCATGATGCATGTGGTTGCTGTTCATGGTCTCTCATGATGCCTGTGGTTGCTGTTCATGGTCTCTCATGATGCATGTGCTTGCTGTTCATGGTCTCTCATGATGCATGTGGTTGCTGTTCATGGTCTCTCATGATGCATGTGGTTGCTGTTCATGGTCTCTCATGATGCATGTGGTTGCTGTTCATGGTCTCTCATGATGCATGTGCTTGCTGTTCATGGTCTCTCAGCCAGATGACGAGAATGTGACAAGGTTGAAACAGCGAAGATGAAAGTTGAAGAACTTAAAGATCTTGATGGTTTGTCGTGTTTTTATGTAATCCTTCAGAATCTATTTATAATTGAAAGCCTCTTCAGTCTCTTCATGTGTGTCTGCAGCTCACCAGTAACCATCACCAGACAACATCTGTGTGATAGTATTTCTGGTGTAAAGATGCAATGAACGTGGGAAGCAGGTTTTGACGATGAAACTCAATGACTGGATTTATGCACAGATCTCTTAACACTTTAACGATTGTAGCGTGTTCTCAAAGTGACTGGGAATCTATCAATAAGGCGTTGAACTAAGATTTCTGTCTTCAAAATGCTGCTGAAACAGATGCAATCGTATATAAAAGTAGATTTGCAGTATGTAATGCTATTTTGAAGAACTTTACCAGTCATCATGCTTGCCAATGTTGATTAAGGTAATTTTGGCAGTGTTATGTATAACAATCAAGGGATGTTTAACAATGTCAGTGGATTTACGAGAAATACACATGGGCTGTGGTTGATGAGAGCATGGGTGCGCACAGAATTTTTGCAGGAGGGGCAATTGTAGTGGGGTTAAAGTTTTTGGCAAGTGTGTGAAAAATGCAAGCAGGATATTTATATTAATAAGAACATCATGGGTATTTTCATGGAGATTCATAAATGTAGATTTTTCACTTTCACTTTGTGTATTTGTAGGCCAATCTTCAGTGCTTTAGTGCAAAGGAATTTGCTTATAAAACCAATGGTTACTTAGTTTAGAAATTTATAGGTGTAAATTTTCCAGAAGTGGCAAGTACCCCTCTTGCCCAATGTGTGTGTGCCTATGAATGAGAGGAACTGACTTTAAACGTGAAGGCTAATTTGGATTTCCTCGTTGGTTGTGTGCAGGAGGACAAAATTAATACAATGGTTGGTGAAGTTTATAGCAAGTGTGTGAAATTCAGATTTCCTCTTTGCTTTACCAGAAGTAAAGCTACGGACTGACTTTTAACTGTTGGGTTAATATTGAAAATAGTTTAAAGTTTTACTTTGGGAACAAGTCAAGGAACTGCAGTGTCATTTGCTGTGATTTCCCAGCAGCCCAATTTAGCTTCAATCGGCCCTTTGAAATGATGTGCGCACTAGTCATTGTTTGGATCGTTGCATGGAGTAGATCAGAGGGATATCGCATGGTCGCTAAGGACAGTGATTAGTTCTGTGTGCAAATGCTGGTCAGGGAGATCCTGTCAGCAGGAACTCAGTCTTTCATGGACCATGGATTATGCATGTGTTATGGATGCCGGGACGGATTAGGTGCACTGAAGGAACTAGAGCTGTGCAGCCAGCAGGACAGGACAAATTGATTGTGGTCAGTTATACTGCAGCAGGGGCATGATAACTCAGTCCTTCCACATGAAGCATTACAGAAGTGGACCAGGTGCAGGAGCAGCTAAGCTTGTACTGTGACGAATAGGTGGTAGCTGTATAAGCCATGCAGCCTCTTAGCATTTAGGTCAAATTTTTACTTCCCCTACATCGCATGCAGCATAGCCCAGCAGGGGTAGCTGTACAGTGTACGCATGCCTTTGTCTTGCCCAGTAGCGAGTACAGTGCTTTGATTTATATTGTTTTAGCACTCTCTCTTTCTCTCTCTCTCTCTGTCTAGTTAGACCTGGGAGGCAGCCATGGGTTTGAAGTGTTAGCGACTTCGTTTTTCTTAGTCTCAGCATATGAGTGTATATCATAGCCCTGTTCCTCTCTGTCTGATCTTCTACTTGGTATTGTGTGACTGATGTACTCATTATAGCTGAGTGTGCTAGAGCGCATGCCACACAGGATGCAGGTATAGTTGAAATATGGAAATAAGTTTCGTCTTGACAGGATTTGACTCTCAATCTTTTGAGTTGAATTTCAGCATTCTTTCTGACTGGTCAACAAATTGTCGCACAAAATGAATGGTTAATAGAGTATACAGAGAATTATCATTGTTACTGTTTCCTTTGTTCTGAATGTTCAGCTGCTTTGGCAAATGTTGAGCAAATGTTAAGCATGCATTCAGTGAATGTTTGGGTTAATGATTCATCCATTTCCTCATATTGTATCATTCAGCTGATCATTTCAGAAATTATGTAGAATCTGTTCTATAGGTGGGAGTTCGTATAATAGATGTGTAATACGTATATATAATATATTGTATATATGCATATATATATGCATGCATGTATATATAATTTATATATATATGTTGCAAATTATGGACACAGTTTCTTTGTCTGCTGGCCAGCAACCCACATTATTGGTTGACAACTAATTTTATCATGAGAATCATTAAGTGCTATGTGTGGGGGGAAATGGTTATATCCCTTTATTCCTCTTTGATTATTTTGTAATTCAGTATCTTGGAATTTATATGACATTGGCTATATATATATATATATATATATATATATATATATATATAAATGAAACTTTCCAATAGTTTGTGTAAAGTGTTCTCGAAACGTACGGCACAGATTGTTTTGAAAATTTCACAAAACCTTCCATTCCTATCTGAGAGTGTCCATTTTTCTTTTTTTCCGAAAACACGCAATATTTTCCACAAAAAGTGAAGTTTGCATTCCGCTCGACCGCCATTTGCAAATTCAAAACCGCACGTTGCCAGATTCACAAACGCCTTGACAGTGACTGCGACCATGCAGACGAAACATGAATGAGGTTGCGTACCGTGACGTCATAAGCGATTCGCATAATTATTTTGCGGCCTTCTTGGTTCAGGGAGGAAAGGAGCGGAGGGAGCGGGATGGAGGGGGAGGGGGAGGGAGGCGGCGGGGGATGGGGAGGGGGAGCGGGACGGAGGGGGAGGGGAGGGGACAGCAAGGGGGAGGGGGAGGGAGGGGAGGGGGAGTGGGAGGGGGAGTGGGAGGGGAGGAGGGGAGAGTCTTTTCTGCCACAGCAACGCGTGGCCGGGTACAGCTAGTATATATATAAAATATATATATATGGGATCATAGAACACAGCTGACTTGAATGGCTTCATTTGGTATTTGTTTTGATATATGGAACTGTGCCTATGTTGAAATGCTTTATTGTGTAAATGTAATGTAATGCTATATGTATCCATGTTGAGCATTGTCAGAGAGCAGAATTTGTGCTTGAAGTCTGTAAATTCCCTCTTAACCCTTTGCATGCCAGATCTTTTTAGCGTGGCTGCAGTCAGCCAAACCTGACAAATTTGTCCATTTGAAGAAGTCTTTCTGTGTAGCTGTGCAAGTTCAGAAGTCCATGCACTGAATTGTCTGCTTATACGAGTTCTGTGCAGTGGACCAGTGGTGTATGGGTATGTTTGGTGCCTTGGAGCCAGAAGGTTGCGAGTTCGAATCCACGTCAAGCCACCACATTGGGACACTAAGCAAGTCCTTCCTTTCAATTGCTCATGCGCTTCGGCGTGGAACTCTGATTCAGTGTCCATGCTGTAGTCGGGAGCGCCTCTGAGTAGAATTTTGAAGGGGCGCTATAGCAAGTGCTCGTACCATTATAATCAAGCTTGTGAAGTAATATTTAGGTATGAATAGCCACTTCAAACCTTTCTGCAAGTTAGTGTGATCAGTGTTAAAAATTGGTTTGTTTATGTTAACAGGTCATGAAATGTTAACAGTGCATGTTTTAAGATTTTATAAGTTGCACATCGACTGCTAAGAAGACTGCTGCCCTGACATTTGCATAGTGCTGGTCTGATTTAGCGGAAGAGTTGTATAAATGTACCCCAATAAATTGCTTCGGTTACATTGTGTGGCAAATAAGCAGGGTTATTTGCATAAGTGCAATTTTATATCAGCATTATTCCTTTAAACTTCTCTCTCTCTCTCTCATGTAAATGGGTCAAGTTTTTCATTTGCTGTATCCTGGTTTCATTTCTTTTAGAAGAGCTGCTAGTTTTATGAACTGTTTGTTTTTCAAAGATATGGAATTTTCTATGCACTTTACAAGTAAAAATAGCACTAGTTTAATAGCAAATTAAATGATTTTTGATTGATTTATAAAATGCAGATCAAGATCGTTCGTTGCAGTTTAATAAGCACTGAACAAACTCTGGAGAACTTTAATTGAATACAGGATGTGTCTGAATGATGACAGATATCCTTCTCCAGTTGTTATTCCTATCATGACAGTTGTCATTAATGTTTGTCAAAATTTTCAGTCGGTCTTTATGCATGAACATTACAGTGCGTCTTTTCCTGTGCACTCTTTATTCGCAAGTGATGCAAGGCTTTTGGATAAAAACAGTCACGACTTTTAGATTTATTCTGAACTCTACATTTAATTTTAATCTGTTTTACAGTTTGAATAGCATAGATGCCATAGATGAACTTTCAAACTGGTTGAAACAGTTTGAGTTTTGTAAAGAAATTTGTAGCAAATGGCTTTCTAAATAGGTTCTCAGTGCATCATCATCAGTTGATTGTATGGCCGGTTAACGATGTGTTTCTACTGTTTGAATTTCTTTTCTGTATTTTTAGGTAACGAGAAGCAAGATAAGTTTGATGGTATGCAAGCAGTCAATATCATACAGCTGTTAAAAGAAAAGATTGCTTTCTTGTCAGGTGAGTACTCACGATATTAGGGCTACTTTTTAATTGTCTCACGGGCACTACGGCAACATTTTATCACAGATTGACAACATTGGATCACCAGGTTACTGTTATTGGCTACTCTTCTTTTGTGTGGGTGCGTACTGAAAAGAATACGTACTCCACATAGAATAGACTTGTCTATGGTCAGCACTTTAGAAGCAGTTTACCATATATTTTTAAGGTCAATGACTTCATTGCAGTTCTTGGCATAACAAATGATGTATGTATCTAGATATCTATATGAATCGTAGAAATTCAGGTCAAAATTCAAATTTTTTAAATGGGCAAATATCGCCGGAAAATTCATGGCATAAAATCCAGATTTCTTTTTCAATTTTTTTATATCTTTTGTGTAGGATGTTTGAGTGCGTATAATTATTATTTTATATCTTTTGCCTATGATGTTTGATATTTAGTTTACCAGGTTAAATTGTTCCAGTGACACAAAAAATAGTTTACAGGGGGCCAAAAACAGGCAAATGGGAAAGTTATTTTTAGATTGCCATGCTGCATGCTTTGGCCAATATAATTGCTTCAGTGTGAGAGCTTTAGCGTAGAAGACGTTGGGTGCAGTGGTGGGTTTGATTCAATGGAGCCGGAGTGTTCGAGGTTCAAATCCACCTCAAGCCGCCCCGTAGGGACCTTGAACAAGTTCTTCACTCACAGTTGCTCGTGCGCTTCGGCATGAGTGTCCGTGCGCTATTGTCTGGAGCACCTCTGTGTAGAGCTCTTGAAGGGGCGCTATATTTATGCAAGAATTAAATAAAAATGAATTTTAACAGGAGTAGAATTGCGCGGTAATGATGTCGTGGCTTGATGGTTGCCGAACAAATCCAGAGACTGTATCGATTCCATCCAACCTGAAATGGTTACTTGCTTGTAAATATGCCTCTGCACACACGCTCGACATCTGTTCTCGTCAACAGACAGTGCACATATTATTACATGTGTGTGCCTAGCTAGCTTCCACGATGGCGGCGGCATGCCTGGTCGGTCGTCCGTCCGTGGAGCCTCCTGCGGAGCCAGACTCATTGGTCATGTTCATCTCGTTGCAGGGCCCCAACACAGACACACACACACACACACAGACACACACACACAGACACACACACACACACACAGACACACAGACACACACACACACAGACACACACACACACACACACAAACACACACACATACATGTATCGAATGTGGATTATTTGGACGCATTACCCGTCTCTCATAGGATTTCTGTGATTGCCACATCGTCATCATCATCTGGGCAATATGCTTGATTCTACAAAATTGTTGTCACTTGTCACTCCATGACAGAGTACCCCGGTACTGCATATGGCTACTGGGATGAGCATTTAATCATTTGATGCCATTTTGGAAGAGACATGTCAAATGACTCAAATTCACCATTATTCATACATACATGTGCAAATAGAGAGTTTGGCTGCTGGCCTGCTTCTTGACGTCTGAATTTCTGAAATTCTAATCCTGATCATGTACTGCACTGAAGTCTTGAGCATTTGTTGGTCAGTCATATTATTCAATTAGAAAGGTAGACTGATTAATTAGTATGCTCAAGTCGCAATCATATGCCTCCGTACCTTGAAGAACTGCTAATGAAGGAACATTAACAAGCAAGCGGTGGCATGGTCATTGCTTCTGCAGGTTGCTACTAGTCCATAGTTACTTTGTGTGGACTGAATATAAGTTGGCAGCTACTGGTTCATGTTGACTCACTTTAACTTTGCTGTGGTCTTATTTGCTTACTCATGTCCTGCTGAAAAATTCAGATACCATGGAATAATTTCTTGTGAAAGCACAGAGTGGATGGATATGCATGAGTTGCTGAAAATACCATAAAATGTGCAGGCATTGTGTATTAAAAGTTGAAGTGAACTGCATAATTTTGGGTGGGGGACATTTGTATAGTAAGCAAATGTTGTAATCATGAAATCATCAGAACCCTGTAATTATGGAGCATGTGCTGTACTGTAATATGCAAAAATTCGTAGAATTTTGTTCTATTTCCTTTACATGTATTCATTGTATTGGCTGCATTCCTAATGTACATATGTATTGATTCACTGTTTAAAAAAGAAATAGAAATGTGAATATAATGAAACTTCTAAATACGCAGTAAATCATTCAAGTTTAAAAAGTATATACTTATGCTGTCAGAGACATTAAAACTGCTCTTTTAAATAGTATTTCAAATTATATGATACAACAATTCCGTAGGCCTGACTAGCAGACCGTATCATGCACCAAGACAAGAAACTAGAGTGATGTAAAACTACTTCAAATGACTGGCCAGGCCAGGGGTGTAGTATTTCAATTACTACCCTTGTGGTGTGGCATTTTATGACTAGCTGGTTTTGCTCAATAGGATCTTACACTTTCCTGGAAACCCCTTATTAAATTGTTACCCTAAAATATTTCTTATTTTGGCCTAAATCTGTGGAAGTTATAAATTAGTGTTGTGAAAATGAGTAGGTGTATCAAAACGAAAAAATTAAACCTATGTCCTAGCCCATTCAGAACGAGTACAAGTTTCACTGTCTTTCACTTTGTCATTGAATGAAATTTATAATTTAATGTCACCCTCGTATGTGCAACTTTTCTATAGGGACATTAATAAATATGTTTCCTGATAAAGGCAAAATCATGGCATTATAATTCTATTTGCTAAGATTTGGTTGCGATTAAAAATATTTCGCTTGATAAAATTAAAGATCTGCAATTGTTCAGTTGTCTAGCATTTTTTATGGTCCCATTATACCATCACTAGTTAATCTTAAATACCTGCAACGGTTGTTTTAAAACTTTGTATAGTCCCCTTATAACTATCACTAATCTTGCCCAGAATAACTTAAGATACTATGTATAGAAGGATGATACTACAGCTAAAACGGGCAGGTTAAGGAAGCTTAGTTTGTTGTTAATATTTATCTCATACTTAATTACTTATTCATTAACCTGTTCATCCCTGGAGCCTAACTTTTATCTTGTGAACACTGGATGTTGGCTATGCAGTAACTAAAATATGCAGTAGCTAAAAGAGCAGTACTTAACTAAAATAGTGTGTTAATTGGACATGTGCTACTAAGCATTTACTGTAGCTAGTAATGAAACGTTAGCAGCAATTGTTATGTAGTAATCTGCTGGTATATAACAGCTGTGTTCAATGTTCCACTTCATTGTTTATTTTATGCCTCAGATCGCTGCATGCAGACGATACTAAGCCAACTGGAGCTACCCCATAGGTTATTGTTCTGTGTCTCAGCGTATAAATATGTGACTAGATTTTTGTACACTTATGGCTATAAACCAGTTCAGCCCTATTACCGGGTACCGATTGTTGTACAGAGAACACTATATTGCATTGGAGACCTCTGACCTGCTAGGATATTTTAAGTTAGCTGCCAGTGAAGAGTAAAAAAACCCGGTTTATATACTATTATGTAAGTCAAGGAACACACGCGCAACTCAAGAAACATTTCCAGATCTTATCTTATGATGCACCTGTTTAGGTCAATGAGACAGCCGTACTTGCAGTGATTTTGAGACGTTCCCACATGTATGCAGGGTGCTATAGAAATCTTCACACCATAAAAAATTACACTTACAAGCAGACATACAAGTACATGTACATATTGCATACACAGGCATGTATGTACGAACAATTAACCTTTACCAATCCTGAGTCCGCTCTCACCGGACAAATTTGGGCCGATTAATTATTAATTGGACCGGTAAGGGTTAATAACTTGAATAACGTGTATACATATCAGGCATCGTAAGGTTGGTGGTTACGATTTCTAAGAATGTTTGATGTGCAGTAATAAAACGGAACCAACTAAGTGCCGCATGTGAGGAGTTGAGATGCAATTTAATATGACAGATGCTTTTCCAGCTGGTCCAAGAAAACTGAGAAAAACTGAGTTTTAAATATCAAATTTTATGGACAGTGAACAATTACCAATTCCTGAAAAGGTTTATATACTGAGCCTTAAGTTAATTATAAATACCAGTTTTTCATTGTGATAGATTGGGTAATTTTGAGAATTAAGGCCTAAAAAAACAGAGCTAAAAAAATTGGGTAGGTAGGTCGGAAAATATTTTTATTTTGTAAAATATTTTTATGCAGTGACTATCCGAAAAAGTATACCCCACTAGTCTTTTTTGCATGCTGAAACAAAGTACGTGTTCTGAGCAAGTATAAACTGCCTATTTCCCGACTGTCTGCACCTAAAACTGCTCTAGAAACAGTCCTATTAATTTCATTTTGTTGACGTCTCTTATTTTATGTCAATACAAATGTTAAAAAACTATATTTTAAAAAAAAATTTAATTTTTTTCTGAAAAAAAAATTGGGGGAAAAAAGAATTTTTTTAATAAACTTTTTTTACAAAAATATTTGGGTCGCGGCCGTAAAAATGGGTCGGTCGGGTTACCGGAAACACAACAATTTTTTTTACGCCTAAAGTTTATTATTTTCTGCTTCTTCATGTGAGAGCTTAAGATATATTGTTTTCTGCACTGAGATCGGAAACCACTTTTCTGTCTTCTTGTTATATGATACACTGAACTAGCTAAAGTTACATTCTTCATGGTAAGGTACATGTATGTGTTATTATTGTCTCTATGTTTTATAGGAGACCTGGTATCTATGTTAAGTAATTTGAACACGTGCATGCCATTCTACTTTATGTCGTATTACAAGAAGTTTGATATTCTGCTTTTTGTGACAACCCATTGATACTATCAATCTTGATATGATAGTTGAACCTCCACCCAGTTGGCAAATATTTCTGATGCACATTTACTTGAAGTTCTGTTCTACTTTGAAGACCATGTCAAGTGGAGTAGCTGGTTTTAGTCTTATAGTTGATGTAACTTTCTGTCATTAATGGAAACCTAATGTCATGCTCGTGTGATTTCAAGTTAAATGTATATGAAGTCCTGGATGCTCTTCAAAATTTTTATTGCTTGCCAACCTGCAGCTTTCAATTACTGACCTTTAATTTGTGCTCTTGAATTGTTTGGCTTCATCCATGGCAATCTCCTCGTGCCTAATGTTTATCAAGGGACTGTTGTATCAATTACTGTCAATCACTGGAAATGTCTGCTTTTTCCATGCACTTGCCTGTAATGATCTGGTTTGATATTACCAATCAGATTTTGTTGTATGCAGGGAATGAATTGGTTTTGTGCAACCTGGACTTTTCGTAGATCTATGCATTTCAGTGTTCAGAGTTTAGTATGCTGTAGTACCCTAAAAGTGAACATAATTTGCTTGTAAAGTCTTCAAGTATATATCTGTACTTTTATAGAGCACATTTTATGAACTGCTGAGAGGTACTGGAAGTGCTCTGGAGTTTGATCTGAATTAGGAAAGACAAAAGTTGCTGAATGGAGTACTCTGCTTTGTTTGGGATTTAACTGGTTTCCTGTTGCAGAGAGTATTGCAGTCCAGATCTTCTTCTTTCTTCTTCTTTTCCTTCGGGCTTGAATTAGTCCCTCGCTGGGGAGGGGTCAGCCACTCGGATCCTCCTTCTCCATATTGATCATATGTAGTGAGATCCATTGATATGAATTGAAGCAGGTTTTTAGAGACCGGATGCCCTTCCTGACGTCAACCACAGTTATCGGCTGTGGACCTAGCCTTTGGTGGTCACCAACTCGCAAGGCAGCGGGGGCCACATGCTTATTTGATGGTGGCATGCACTCACCATGTCACAAGGCCGTCTGAGGGCATATGCAGTTTTTAAATGTGAGACAAGGTGCCACCCTTGTCCCACACTGCGCCCTGTTAGCCCTGCCGCTGTTGGTCCGCGACTGCTTATTCGTCAGGTTTTACCCTGCTTATTTCGCAGCTAACCTCTATATCTAGAGGCCATTCCGCTATCCGCCACCTGTGGATGCGTGTGGTAGCAGCCAGCTCTGCCCTAGCCACAGTCCAGATCATCCTGAAGATATGCAGGTGCTGCGCTTTAGCTATAGAGTCATCCGCCTTCTGTGTATTGGACCATCTTCCTGGAGGCATCTACCCCTTTGCATTTGTGTATTGTTGCCTTTGACTTTGTGCAGAACACATAATTAACAAATGGTCTTCAAATGCAGTGTTAATGCACTTGTTTAGATCTGCTTGATAAGATGAAGTTCCAAGGGCCCTTTGTGAGGAACTTTAAATCTGCTATATGAAGTGTCTTGACGACATGTACTTTGATCAAAAACACTTACAAACTCAAAGCTTCAGTCATGGCTAATTAACAAATTAATACAGATGAGTTTCAAACAAGCCTTCTATAGCCTTCCAAAAGGCAGAGATGAAGACATTGCATCTTGAAGTGATTACATTTGGTGCATCTCAAGTTTTGGAAATGCTTGAAACCTCTCTTGTTTGTTTACACTTAGTAGTGGTTGTGGCACAAAACTTAATTGTTTATACTGGACACCAGAGGTGGAAATAGTTGAAACTTCAGTGATTGTTTATTTTATAATGGCAGTTTTGCTGTGCAGTTCGATTCTAGTTAATACAGGAATTGTACGCTTTGCAGTGTATAGGTAAATGACATTGCGATGATGCTAAGTATAATGCAGCAGCACCCTCTTGCATTTCTCTTTATTCATTTTTATTTATTTGGGGTAATCTGTTGTAGCAGGCTGTCACAAGAGTTGTCATAGATTCTAATGTATCAATTGTATGTAGCACTTTTTCTTCGTTGCACTGTTGGAAAGTCCTCACGAATAAATTATGATGGTCTGTCCCGAGTTCTATGGTGATAAAAAATATGGCCAAAAAGCATTGATCATTGTAGTCTGTGTCTAGCATTGTAGTCTGTGTGTAAAAAAATGACATCGTGTCCATCTATTAATAGTAATTTGCATTGTTAGCATTAACTCATACAGTGGTCATCTATCTGTTATCAGTTCTGTATTTATCTTTGATTCATGAACTATATTTGCTGTGATCATAAACCCATTTACAGTTGGTTTATGTTCGGTTTTATATGATGTGAATTTAATTACGGATTGAAAATGAATTATACTTAAAATATATCATGTTTAAATCTCATTATTACCGAATTCTTGAGCAACTTAGGAAATTCAGTTTAGTTGCATATTCTAGTGGTTATTGTTGAGCTTTACATGTCCATGAAGTGTAAATTAATTACAGAGTGTGCTCATAAACAGCGCTCATCGAGGAAACCAATTTTAGACGTAACCAAATAAATTTCGAAATTGCGTTGACTGAATTACTGTCGACCATCCTGCCACACAACGCTTGCACTGAGAGAGATGGATTTGTTGCATGTGGGTCATTTAATTCCTTTGAGCTTACTTATGGTGGATGATGCCTCCGGGTGGGTTCTTTTTTTATCCACAGTCATTGTGTTGTCTGATCTATGTAGCCCGTATCAGTTTTTCTTGGTCATTAGTTCACTTCTAGTCTGACTGTCAGTCGGATGATTGGGGTTGGGTATGGGGGTGGGGGGGGGTGAAAACAAAATGGCTTCATGGCCAGGAACATCTGTACAACTGTAATGGACACGAAACTGTGCACATATATATATATAATTATATATATTATATTATATGTGTATATATACATGTATAATGTATATATAACTTGTGGATGAACAGTGTAGACTGTGGTAATTGGTTCCAGCAGGCTGTTGCACTGCACTTGGTTTTAAGATGCAGTGTTTTTTTTAAAGATGCAGTGGTTTTAAGATGCAATTGTGCCTAAGGGGTATATATGCAATGCATGCATCTCTGTATATACGATTAAGCAGAGGTCTTTGGCCTGGCAGCAGCTCAGTTGTATTCGAGGAGCTGTCCAGGAACACAAACATTCATCGTATGAGTCATGATGCAGAAAGGTTAAAGCATGGATCACACTTTGCGTTGAGAAGCATCATCATGTCCTGCGTAGTTCCTCTGCCCAAAAAGTCTGAGCAAAGTTAAAAAATCTCTGTGCAGCAGCCAGCAATACAGAGCTGTGCAGAAGTGTTTGTGTACTAGATAAGTTTGTCTCTACGCTGCACAGTTGTAATTCTTTTATGTAAAATTTTAGAAACTTAGACTCAAAAATTACACCGTGAAATTGTAAACATATATTTTATTGTCTATGACAGAAAGAGAAAACAGAATATTTTATAGGCTAATCAGAATAGTTATGGTGTTGGTGAAGATTAGAGTTGAAATCACTACATTGTTTGTCAGGACTGCATTTATTTTATTATAGTTTCCTTTTTGTAATTTTGGTCTGTCTTTGCTCTGTGCTTTACAACTATTTCCGGGTTTGATCGGCAAATTAAACTGTGCATTAACCGAACATTGAAAATGATGTATTAATGACTATAACGATGATTAGAGTTCTCTCTCATTATCTTGAGATCACTGTCTCCTCTCTGCTCTGGTTATAATCAAGTGGATGAACTTCAGCCTTCCTTGTATGAATTGGTCTTCAATGACTCATTATGAGATTTTTTACCTTCGAAGTAGAAGAGACACTGATGTATCTGCTAGTTTCAAACTTAGAACTTGTTTGGAGTCATCTCCACCAGGCTGCAAAGTTATGTTATGACCCTTATTGCCACAATATAGCTTCCTGTTTTTGACTGTGGTCACAAGTAAAGCCATGTTAGTTCAAGTGTTTGTAAACAAGATGCTAATAATTATGTTACCAATCTGAACAAAATCTGACTATGTTGCAATGCATGCTTGGAACTGAGATAATTGCCAAAATGTGGAAAAAATTGAATTTTGAAATTTGCCGCTCTCCCACCTTTAACAGCCGTATTGAACATGTAGCTTAGCATAGAAAATGAGGCGTGAGTAAAAAGCTCAGACTTCCTTATAGCCATTTACGCAGTCTGTTTAGTAGTTGCAAATTTAATTCTGAACAGGTCTCCTAAATAATTTAGCATTCGAAAGTTATACAAAATTTTATTTGCATTTTTCTCAAAATTGTAATTTAAACAACCGAACTGTATTTTTGCTGAATAATTTTGAACAGAAACACTATTGACCAATAAGGTTTGTTTCACTGTAAAGAAGAGATTTTACTCCTTAAAACGATGCATGACATTCAAGTTGCAAAAGAATCGAATTATGCCTGGTTTTGGTCAGATGGGTCACTTGTGTTCTGCTTCCTGTTTCATAATTATTAGTTCAATTTCGGTCATGAACACTGTAAGTTTTGTTGATGTTTTGTTTGTGGCTGAAACTTGAGTGTTCTGTACAATATACTATGGTTCAGTGGTTCTCTTGAGGGTCCTACAATGATTCACAGACAATTCTTAATTTGTCTTGCTGTATGCAGCTAACATCCATGAGAATAAATTTGTAACTCTGTAAATAGTGAATTATATCTTAGATTTTAATCCAAGCTACTGCCTTAGTCTGAATGTCCTGAGCAATTATATTTTGAAAATACTGTTTAGAACACAGTTAAATTGTAGTGTATTGACACCTTTCATTGTGAGCACTAGCTTTAATATTGATAAATAACACATGTAATTTACAAATAAACAGATATCTATCTCTTCCTTACGCTCACTTGCTAGTAGCATACCATGGTTGTTTTGTTCAATATCATTTATGTGGAAATCGGGTTCATGGTGTTTTATTGCACATATAAGTAGTGCCTGCTGTTCGGGTTATTTGAATGCCAGCATGGGTTTCCAATGATGGGATAAAACTGGATATGGCTATGTATTTGTTTTGCCATTGCTGAGGAGGTGCTTCTGCTTTGTTTTAGGAGGTCGAGACAAAAGAGGTGGAGCGATCCTAACATTTCCAGCTCGTCCATCCCTGCCGTCAGATCAAAAGTCAGATCAAGTCAGATATGATGATCTTAAAACGCTAGTCATGTACCTTGCAAGTGTGCCCAGGTGAGAGCCAGCCTTTGTCATGATCATCAATTTACTGTAATTCTGGCAATGTTCAAGTGTTTTATTGTGTGCCATCATCATCATCATCATCATCATCATCATCATCATCATAATCATCATCATCATCACCACCACCATCATCATCATCATCATCATCATCATCATCAAAGTTTATGTTGCTGTAATTGTTTTTATGATTACCCGGGTCCCGAGTAGTGTATGCTTTCTTATTCTTATTGAATTGTCGTTTGGTTACAGTTTTCGTTTTGGTAATTTTCATGGACATTGCAACATTGTTGATTCTAATACTTGGATGGATGCGCATGCACTCTCCATGAAGAAGGTCCTGGAATGGATCTGTGGAGCTGGCAATATGTTAAGTGTTATGGAGTTCGGGCTGTTTTACTTAGTTGATGACTAACAGGTGACCAGATTACAATTAACCTGAATGACTCAGTCAGCCAGCCACTCAGCCAGGTACACAATCCTTCTTTCAGTGGCAGATTCAGCTGTTGAGCTGCTGCTACTGCTGCTGCTGCTCTTAGTAGATGCAGGATAGAGTGAAGAGCTGAATACACGTGGGATAAATTATGTGCTGCTTGAAGTTAGTTATATTACCTGCAAGCTGATGCTCTGAGTTCTAGATACTAGTAGTGTAGCAAGTGTAACAGAACTTTCCATGCTTGTGGCAGCGCTCAGTCGACATGTTTTGGCCCTCGATAAATCAATCAGTCAGTAGCACAAAAGATGTGTAGTGTAAGAACTTAAAATCTGTGCCGCATCAATTCTTTGGCCCAGTTTACGATGAGCATCAGAAACTCAACAGCCAAAGGTGACAGAGATTTTGCATTGCTGGGTTGTTCTTGCCTTAGACCACCAGAAAAGTATTCCAGGTTGATGGGTCTTTTAGGTCAGCCTATAATATATAATATTATATATATACATGTATATATATATATATGTATACATATATTATATATAATTTTACTAACATTTCCTTAGTGACTCTTGTTCATGATTTCTAGTAACTTTGGTTAGTCCGAATGATGAAGGATATCACATTACAAGTTTGGAACTGATCATTTTCTGGTGATTTAGAATGGCAACTGAGTGTAATACACCATTATTATTATTGTTTTGTTTTACACATGCATATGTATATATGCACATCTATATATAATTATATATATACAGATACACATCAATATATATATATATATATAATATATATACACCAATCAACTGATCAATCAACTTATGGCACAGGTCAATATATTTAGAAAGTCAACAGTTCACTGGACAGCCCCCAGTAGTGGACAATCTAGCCTAGTAACTTGAACTCTGCAGGTTCTAGCCTTTCTGTTGACAGCTCTAGTTGGGGTTACTACTGATATGGATTAGAACGTAGTTGATTCATGAATGCTTCTGTGTGCTGTTTTCCTGTGGCATAAATTGTGCTTTTTATGGTGACCGCTTTTTAACACAAAAATAATCAAGTGTACTGATCTATGATGCCTATTCATTTGTCCTATATAGTAGCCTTGAACAGGAACTGGATATTAGTCATTGTGCTTACATTGTGTTAAGGCAGATGCTGTGCCCTAGGCTGATGTGATAGTTATGCTGGTATCTCTATGCCTGTGTCTCAGAAATGGATGTTGCTATATAGCAGGTCTTTAGGCAAATTCAGGAATTGCACCAAATAGTCTTTTGGTCCAAATGGTAAGCCATTGTCGTCTGCCTGCTTGTTGGCCACAATTAAAAACTTGGCAGCAGTTGTTTCCGCGACAAAAAAATTACGACGTCATTGAAACACTGTTAACATACATATATGCTCTATTAACATGCAGTTAAATTTTTGTTACTGGAGATGACGTGCCTTCTGACTGATGAGATTAGCATGCAGGCATTGTTAACCTTTGATTGTTAAAGGATTTAATGATAATGACCAATGACAATGTTTAGAGTGTTGTTGAAAATCGTCACTAAACTTTCTATGCATTTGCTTGCAATGTGGCCCAGACAGTATAACAAGGAATAATGTGCTGAGTACATCAAGATTATCCCACTGAGACTTGCAGGGCCCATGCAGGGGTACTTTGCTGTGAAGTCTATTCACTGTTCAGACAATAGTACACCCAGTTGTATAAAGGTATTGTCCTAATTTCTTAGTTTAAAAGTTTGTATTTTCATTCAACAATTAGAAATCCTGCTATCTATGAATACTGATGGTACGAGCTTGTGCTGAATGGTGTATAGTCTGTTTTAAACTAGGTGTGAATTGCCATAGGTTTATGCCATAGGGATAAGTGGAGGTTTAGGGTGCAGACAGCAATTTATAAGCATCAATTGTTGTTTGTAGTTTATGTCTCTGTTTTAATGGGGATCTTGAACATGCACCTTAATGGTTGCAATGGCTGCATGGTTTGTAGAAATGCCACACATGCACACACTCATACATACACAATATATATATATATATATATATATATATGTGTGTGTGTGTGTGTGTGTGTTTGTGGGTGTGTGTATTGAGAGAGAGCCAGGGAGGGAGAGAGAGAGCTCAGCTGTTTGCTAGTGAAGAGGCTTGTGTAAGTTTTAGACTGTATATAGCTCTGGGTAATAAATAACACTTGAAGACTTGAAGGCCCTTCAGGAAAGATCTGCCCAGCTACTCCTAGGTGGGAGGGGGGGGATGAAAAGGCTACTTGCTGTTCCAGGGAAATGGCTCATAGCCCAGTGCTTCTTTTTAGACTGTCTAATCCAGCTGAGTGTCATGATATTTAAATAGCTGTTACAAAAGGATTTGGTTCAATTGTGGATTCATAGTTCTGGCTATTTGTTGCTCTTGTTGAATCTGACATTGCTATGCATCAATTTTCTTGTTTTCCAAAATGCGATTGAACTGGTTTTATCAGTTCATTATTTGTTTTGCTGCATTTGATGCTTCAGCTCCTCTTATTTAATTCGTGAGCCTCTTTCCGTTCGCTAAACGGACCTTTTAAGTTGTATGTGTATTGTGTAAGCATTTATGCAAGAGAGATTTGAGAGCCTTGCAAGAAATGTCAAGCATGTGTTTCATGATTTTCTTCCATCTAGTGCCCATCTTTACCTGCATTTGACACTTCCGTACAATTGTCACAGCAATGTCATTGAGTGCTAGCTCACAAAGTAATTTTTTAGCCTTCATGTGCTGTACAAGAGATAATTGGGAAAGGAAGGGATGGAGGGAAAGATATAAGAAGAGAAGATTGGCTGAAGTTTAATTTAGTTTAGCATCCTGGTCATTAAGTTTATTTACATTTTCGTGTGTTATCGGTTCACTGCAGAAATAATTAACGGCAATCTGCAATTAAAAATTGCAGCAATTTCCTTGTGACCCTTGCTATTAAGTAAGTAAGTAAGTATAGTCTTTATACCAATGGCATGTCCGCAAATTGGTGCACATACATCTAGACAGAGTATAACATTTCTATTATGAAAGTTGGATGGATGTGCGAAGCTGTCTGCTTGAGAAATAAAACGGGAGCAGGGGATGGAGAGTGGCTTAATTTGGTGGGAAGTATCACAAATGTTGCAGAAGAAGCCCAGGAATATTTTAAGTTATAAAATGATTTGCTTAGACCTGGCTTTGTTCTCCTGTCTATATTTTGGAGCATATGTAATACCTCGATTTTCCCCCCTAGAGGCTCCGACTACACAGCAGGAGAGAGCTCTTAAAAATTCAGTTGCCATAACTCTGACCTGAGTAATATTGCGTAAATGTATTTGGGGAACTATTTTTGACTTTTCATTCAGATTTGTTTCTCCATTTGGGTTTTGTTTACACGTTTTCTTCTGTTTTGCGTTGTAATCTGTTTATAAAAAATGCATGTCTGTTGAGACCGACTCAGGCCACTGCTGCACAGCTGTTGATAAGACTTCTTTGTTTGCCAGAGGGTCTGTTAACAATGCCTGTGATGCTTTTTTTAGTGACGACGTAAAGAAGCTGGGCTTTACTGTGATAATAGACATGCGCGGTTCAACTTGGCACAATGTTAAACCAATATTACGAGTTCTTCAGGTACTGTGATCTTCAAGTATCTAAATTTCATCATCATGATATTTTGATATCGTGAGGAATTTTAGTCTGTCAAGTTGCATTACAGAAATTATGTAATGATGCAATCAACTGCATGTATAACTTACCACCTGTAGAATTATTATTTTACTGGAGAAAATTACTACAGAATGGCTGTGATGATTTTAATTTAATGACATGCTATCAGGTTTTTGCCAAATATATAGTTTGTGTCCCATGTAGAGTTTAACTCATTCCACCGGAATTGTTCTGATACCTATTGGGTTAATCGGGTCACAGGTCTGCGACCCGATCCGGCGGGAAAGAGTTAAGGCCTTCATTATTCACCATGTTATATAATTTTCAGATAATTAAATGTTATATAGGAACTTCTTTAGTGCCGCTACTTTTTTGACCTGATAGTGCTGCTCAACAAATGACACTGTTGCTGAAAGCTGGGTTTGTGTTACACTTGTGTAGCTGGGAATGTTTAGTATATTTGCATATGTATATGCAAATATATCATTGTATATATACATATGTGTCTTGACATTTTTATAGCACCTTTTAAGAGCCTCTCAAGTGCACTTCACATGTGCATGGTTATTCCCACAAATGTGATTTAGTGTTAGCTCTGTGTGTGTGTGTGCACGTGCGTGCGTGTGTACAATTATATCTACTGTATAATTTTTGTATATGTATCTGGACAGCGTCTGCCATCTGTTAACTATCTCTAAGAAGCAGTGAAACACGGCTAGGCCTTAAAAAAATGTTGTGTTTCCGGTAACAGAGCTAAAAAAAATTGGGTAGGCAGGTCGGAAAATATTTTTATTTTGGAAAATATTTTTATGCAGTGACTATCCGAAAAAGTATACGCCACTGGTCTTTTTTGCACAATGGTACAAGCTGCAACAAAGTACGTGTTCTAAGCAAGTATAAACTGCCTATTTCCAGACTGTCTGCACCTAAAACTGCTCTAGAAAACACTCCTATTAATTTCATTTTGTTGACATCTTTTCTGTTATGTCAATACAAATGTTAAAAAAATATTTAAAAAAAAAATTTAATAAATTTTTTTAAAAATTATTTGAATCGCGGCAATAAAAGAGGGTCGGTCGGGTTACCGGAAACACAACAATTTTTTTCAGGCCCTATTCAGCAGTTCTAGAACATTTGTCTTAGTCTCTAAAGCTGAACATGTGGCTTTTCTAGAAAGATGGACAATTGAACGAGTAAACTTGCTGTGCTAGAGTTGCAGCAGGGAATTCTGGGACAAGTAGGTTTCTACGAACTACAGAACGCAGTGACCCTTGAACAGGCGGGCCTAAGACTTTGAGCATCTTGATATCTCCTGGGGCATCCAGACTGGATACATGCTATAAGAAGAGGATCTTGACTTGGATTCTTTCCTTAGCGGCTGACCAGTGAAGTTTCGAATGAGCGCTTACAAACATGATGGAATTTTGGAAAATTTGTCACAAGTTGGGTAGTGCAATTTATGTGAACATACTGTAGCTGCTGTAAGCAATAGATACGACAGTCGTGAAGTAGTCCAAGCATGTCAAGATGAAAGAGTGAACCATGGAGACCCCACTTTTTATGTTTCTGCTTCAATGTATGATTCTGATCTAATGTAGTGGGTTCTATCGGGGCCTGCAAAGAAAATTGTCATCATCCAAGTGCTATAGTTTAATCCTTAGCCAGAAGAAAGATGAAGTCACGGACAAAAACATGATCTACTGTCCAAAGTGCTGACTTCTTAAGGTGTGTTTCCAGCCCAACTTTGCAGAACAGCCGCACGATTTAGGTAAATTGGACTCAATATAAACAACACCTTATAAGTTGTCAATTGTGTTGTGTAAAAAAATGCAGATATGCACTAAATGACATTGGAATCTGAGTCAAAGTCCCACATGTGAGTCTCAAGCTGTAGAGTGAAGAAATTGTTCCAGAAAGATGGATCAGTGGACGAGTAAACTTGCTGTGCTAGAATTGCTGTACGGGAGCATGGGGGGACAAGTAGGACAACACACTTAGAGACAAGTCTCTGCAATGTGTTTTGTTTTTCTGAGGTTTGGACTCGCAGATTGCTTTGTTGTCCATTTGTTTGATTAAGCTTTGTTATTCATTTCTTTAGTACTTGACTTGAAGAGGTGAATTTCAATTTGTTTATGCGATATGTTTGTTTTTTTAGGAATGTTTCCCTCATAATATACACACTGCCTACATCATAAAGCCGGAGAAATTCTGGGAAAAGCAGAAAACAAGTCTTGGTAGTTCAAAATACAAGTTTGAGGTTGGTAAATTTATTGAAATATGTTTTATAACTTTTTGTTAAGTTCCTCATCGTCATTTTATGGATTTCAGTTCGGAATGTTATATCTTACAGATGCATTATGTTAAACAGGATACAATAGCACGCTCTTAAAGGACAAATGACCCTTTTTTTAGCACTGCTTCTTAACACAGTGGTCATGACCTGGCTGTGTCATTGCGTTATATAAACATGTTGCTCAAAAACTCAAAATATGGCCACATGCCTGCACACAATATGGAGTGATATTAATAGGAAAGAATGTTATCTAGTCCTTTATAAACTTAAACCTATAATAAACATTAGTATTATCTGTTGCTGGAAGAAAAGATTCTCTGCAGGAACCTTGCAGTTTGAGCACAACCTGTGAGGAGCAGTGGAGCACAGTGTAATAATGTTAAACTTCTCTTTTGCATGTATTCAGCCTGATTTGTGTGTATCATTGCTGTGCCTTGATCTAACCTTTATCATATTTCCACAGTTATCTTCACACTGGCACCCCAATCCACCTACCTTCTACAGACACCAGAGGTCACCAGTGGCCTATATGCAACAATGTCAGCTCTTTTAAATATGACAAAAATGTGACAAAACAAGAACTGAAATTTGACAAAAATGAATAATTCTCCATATATCCAAAACTGTGATTTTTTTGTATAACTGCATTAAGGGAAAATAAAATTCACACATCAGGTGTCTCAAAATATATATGGAAAAAGGCTGGGTAAAAATTGGCCTATTTTTACAAACAGTTTCCGTGTGTCCTGGATTTGCCGTTGCCAATTTCGTTCAATTGGGCACAATACTAGTTGGACACAAATAATTAATATCTGTTAAGAAAGAAACGGTAAAATGGTTGACAGGACCAGCTCTATTTAAGTGAAAATCTAGACCACCTGTGTTTATTTCATGTTAGTTGCTCGTACACATATACGTAACTCATTGTTTAAATGCAGAAATACAGTATAAAATTGGTCTTTTGTAGATTTAGAAAGCATGAGACTTCCTGAGAAAAACTTGCGTTGTTTTGGACTAGACTTTCCAGTGCACTGTTAGCTTTCTTGAATCCAGTTTGTTTCTTTGTTGTCAGTGAATGTGGAATTGTTTTAATAGAGAATGGTTGAGTTTTGATGCCATGTTGCAGCTGCTGTGACAATGTAATGGTTGTCTTGTTTCAGACAAACTTACTGTCCGTTGACAGCCTGACACGTGTCATCCATCCGTCACAGCTGACGGAAGAATTTGACGGAACGCTTTCCTATGACAATGATGAGTGGATTGAAATGCGATTGGTAAAGACTACATATACGATTGTCGCATTTGATATGCACAAATTTTAATATATGATGTTAATGATGATCGTAATGATGACAATGCCTGATGTTTTTTCAACCAATAACATACATCTGAAGGTTGCAAAATACGAATTAGATTTGACATTTAACTGATCTTCAGCGAGTCTGGTTTTGCTGTTGCTTCTGTTTATGCTGGTAGTGTTGTTGTCATCGGCACAACTATATGTTTATCCATTTTTTAAGGCTAATTTTTCAGAAATTTTATAAATGTCCAAATCATGTTTCATCTAATCATGTGCTTCATTGGTTGAAAGGCAAGCATGCAGCTTGACATAAGAGAGCTACCATTATAATACAGCTGGTCCAGTTAACTATATAAACTGCATTCCATATGCCTCTGTGCAGAGATCAGTGGGTATGGTTGTTGCCTTGCAGCCGGAGGGTTGTAGGTTCAAATCCACCTCAAGCCGCCTTTTAGGGACCTTGGGCAAGTCTTTCACTCAAAAATTGCTCAGCACTTTGGTGTGAAACTTTGATTCAGTGTCCGCACTGTAGTCTGGGGCACCTCTGAGTAGTACCTTGAAGGGGCGCTATAACAAGTGCACATACAAACATGAATGTGTTGTGAAGCTTTATTCTATGGTTTTATGCCTATTTTGACAGCTTCTAGAAGATTTCACAACGAAGTCACTGGAAGTCTTATCAAAATTAGAGAAGCTGAGTGAGATTGTGAAGAATCCTGTCCTACCAGACGACCTATCCGGGACAAAGGAGATGATCGAGGAGCACAACCTTCTGAAGAAGAAGGCGGCTAAGGTGCCAATGAATGCCTTGGATGAAGAGGGCCAGCGAATCATACAACGTATCTGTGGACGACATGCTGCTCAAGCAGGTAAATTTAGGGAAAACTTACGGCCGAAAGATTGTTGATTTGATTTCTGTTTTTTTTTTAGATAAGTGAGACCTCATAAATACTTCAATTATCTCTGTCTGACTAATATAGACAACTTGTTTGTGTTTTGTTTTCATATGCACTTTGATCTGTCTTCACCATATTACCATCTTCATGGAATGATCTTTATGGTGTGCTTGAACCCCTGGGATTCATTTACCCCCTCTGAAGCCGGAGCCACTCCTAGTGGCAACAGATGTGTCCACCAATAACCCTGTTCCCAGAGATGACGTTGCTGGAGCAGATTTGCTGGGGAAATAGGTTTCCTTGACTGAAAGTGAATATATCAGAAGAGGCTTGTTCATGAATGGAACAAAAGTTTGCTTGAACAGTCAGTTGGCATTGAAGATGTAAGCTTAAGTGACAGCACTGTCAGCTGGATTATAGAAAATACATTGTTAGGAGCTGCAATTTCACTGTCAGCTGGATTATAGTGCATGCTAGTATGATGCTACAAGCTGTAATTTCATGACAAGGCATTGAGTGTGGAAGATGAATTGTGTTTTACAAGATGTGAAGACATTTTAATGGGTTTTTGTTGTTGTCAGGTTCTGTGCCAAGCGTTATGCTGCTATCAAACAATGACATCCAGAATGCAGTGCCTCACGTATCTAGTCTGCTCGACCAACTTCAGAATTCAAACCAGCATCTCGGTCATCTCTGGCAGCTGAAGAAAATGAGACTCGAACAGTGCTTTCAGCTGCGTCTGTTTGAATCTGAAGTCGAAAAGGTTGAGCTATCTTTTTCACTCTTTTTTTCACTCTCTATCTATTAATCTGACTTGTAATCATGCATTATTTTTTGTGTAGCCATATTGTTGACTGCATCAGTGTTGCTGCTATCTTTTGTCACTGGTTGATCAGTGTGGTACCTTTTTAAAATTCATTTGATTTTGTAGGCCGTTTAACTGATCAAGTTCCCAACATCAATTACACATAGGCCAGACCAGAAGCCCTCCTGGTAGATAGGATAGACTGCTGTCTGTGTAAACTGTGTGTACCTTAATTTCTGTACCTTCACTGTTGTGTGTATTGTCTGTCTGTTTGTGGTTTTTATGAATAGAATGTGTTTAGCCTTTACGAAGCTCCTTGCAGGATGGTAATCAATAGATTTTTCAGACTGAAAAACTTGAACATTTAACGAGCAAATGACAGGAAGTCTGTTTGGCCATTTTATCAATTAAGCAATTGATTGGAATTTATATAGCACCCCTTCCAGATTCATACTCAGGGTTGCCCCTCGGCCCAGGCTAAGTCTTCAGCAGTTTTTGAATAGTTTGGGAAGTGTCATGTAGTGAAGTCCTTTTCAGGTTATTGGACCAACCACAGACAAGGAACGGCTCTGCATTGTGGTAGAGCACGCGAAAGGTACCATTAGATAAATTAATGCAGGACAAGACTTTTTAATTACAATGCGTATAATTGTATTGTGTTGCATTTGATGTTTTTAGATGTCCGAATGGATCTCGAATAACCGCGAAGTGTTTGTGGTTAATTACACGAAGATTGGTCAGGGTTTTGATGATGCATTACGTCTCCAATCTGACCACACGCAGTTCGCTCGTAACTCATTGGTTAGTTTCTTCTGACATTGCTAAATTCATTCGAGAATTTTCAGTCATTCAAGAATTTTCATTCATTCGAGAATTTGCGTAGCGCCTCTTCATTGGGACTACTCGGATGCACTCCCGGCTCCAGCACAGCAGAAAGTACAGTTTTGAGTTGAATAAAAAAATGCTTCTGTAAGAGGCAAAGAGCCCAAGGAAGCATGATTGTAACAGTAAGAAAATTGATTAATTAATTAATTTTAAATGATTGTGGACATTGTGTAGCTGTGTCCTTTAATCAGATAAATGAATGTGGAATGTAGCTCAGCCATAGCCGAATTTAATTGTCTTTCATGGTGAATATATTAAAAATTTTGTATATATTAAATTGCATATAATTCTGTTTATATGAGCTTAGCATTTAGATGTACGAAGGAGATCAGCACTGTGGGGTCTCAACTTCTGTTTATCTTTTGACTGTCATAATTCACGCAGCACAATGCAGTTGTCTGCTCAACTCTGCATCCATGGCTCTTTTGGCCACAGATGATCTGTCAAGAACTGACCTTGCACTCTGCTTGTACTTTCTCTTACTGCTGGTTATGCTCTGGTGATTTTATAATCAAACCAGATAATTGAGAGAGACTATAGTTCTTTTTTGCAATCCATATATTGATAAATAGGCCCTGAAACGGAATTACTAATTTAGGTCATGTTTACCAGACACTAGATTAGTTCTTTTTTGCAATCCATATTGATAAATAGGCCCTGAAACGGAATTCAAAATTCAGGTCATGTTTACCACACACTAGATTTGTCAAAGGCCTTAAAGTGTTGCACATTACTCTTAGCTTTCCTTAAAAAAAACCCACAGAATTTCAGTTGTTGAGGCTGTGGGAGAATTTAATGCAGGAAGTTGAACCTCCAGCTTTCTTATTTTTTTGCAATTTAATAATGTTTAATCTATGCACATTTCTATATATAGGATGTACTGCATTTCCTGACTGTAAGAAAAATTTGAGGAATATTTGATCTCGTTGTACCAGAAGTTGTGCACGAGATGCATATATCGAGATTGAGGATGACTTGACGACTGAGAATGCCTTGGCTTAGTTAACTTGAGTTTGCCTTCTCTGCTATGAACCGTAACAAACCCACCAGGGAAGGAAGATGTGATGTGATAGATAGGCAACAGAGCTCGATGACTTGTTGCATCCTGCGTGAAACTGTTGGGCCCCAGATTAATTGAGAATCCAAAAAAGTGGGCCTCTACCAGCAGGACCCGTCCCTTTAGGTGTGCCCTTTGTTCCCTGTGCTTTCTTATATATTTGCTGTGTTATATGTTCTGTTATTACAATTATGTATTGATGCACTGCTTTAATTGTAAAATGTTTTATTGGGTTCTATAAAAGAGAAATGAAATAAAATGAAACTCTGCAAGTTAAAGTTGCAGATTCATGGCAGCCACCCTGACGGGACACTCCGTATAAATGATAGTGCCCTTGTACTCGTGTTTCTGGGGCATGGAAAACCCTGTATGAGGCCGTTCAGGGGTCTGTAATGGGATTTTCCTAGATGTTACAAAGCTATTTTGTTGTTGTTTCTTGCACAGAATGCTTACGGTACTATCGACCACATAATGACGGTGGCGCAGCGTCTTTGCGACAGCGGCCATTATGCAACTGTGTCGATCCGATTGCAAGCGAACAAACTTCACAAAGACTGGAGAACGTTTACTGCTGCTCTCGAGGAACGTAACAACGTTCTCTCGATGTCCGTTCTCTTTCACAAGAAAGCAGGCGAAGTAGGCGGTTCTTATCGTTCTTAATTCAGTAATTTCTCAGGTTGGCTTGATCTAGTTGTAAGAAGGGCAGTTTGATAATGCAGTTGTATTATAGACAGAAATTACATGGGAGAGACTACGACTGGTATGCATCCCAAGAAATGACATGACCCAAACAAACATCATTGGAATGACTTGGCACATCATGTGTATTGTTCTCTCTTATGAGTTTTGAAAAGGATTTTTTTTAATGTTTTCGATTGTCGTTTTGTTAGGATAAAAATCTTAGATAATTTTCAAAGCCAGACTGTTGTAGTGTTTTGATCTACACACTGGTAACAAATGACGGTGAATTTATTGATGGTGTCTTTATGATGAATGGCTGATTTGATGTACAGGGTGCGGCCAAAAAAATACCCCTTTACGAAAATCGCGATTTCTCAAAAACCGCTGCTCATTTTGTTATAAAACTTCACCAGTCTATTTGACACATATTTATCTACAACTTGGCTAAATTTAATGAAATTCGAATCATGAACACCAAAATGGTGCAACCCTGAAGTGAAACAATGCAATTTTCGTTTCAACAGACATTTAGTGACAGCAATAAGTAACAAAGTAACGGCGCAAACAGAAATGTAACAAAGTTCAAGGTTACTTATTGTTCTTGACAAGATTAGGCCAAGTGTAAAGATTTGTGCAATGAATGTTCAAAGTGACCACCGTTTGCTTTTACTCAAGCTTGCAGACGTTTTCGAAAGCCCAGAACAGACTTCTGAGTGGTCTCAAGTGGCAGGCCATTCCTAATGATTTGCAGCGTATTTTTCAGTTCAGAAATGTTCTTTGGCTTTGTGGTAAGTTTGTTGTAAGTCTCAAGCATTGCACCCTCTGGGGTGCGTCGAGTGCGTTCATATCTTGGGAATTTGGCGGCCACGAATCCTTGTCGATGAAGTCAAGACAGTGGCTTGTTAACCAATCTTGGGCCAGCTTGGCGCCGTGAGCGGGCGCTCCATCTTGCTGAAAAGGGAACTGATTTCCCAAGACAGTGTGACAATCATCGACAAGCTTAGGCAAAAGATTCTCCACGTAGTAGGCTACTTAGCATTGATTTTGACCTTCTCGTCAATGAATTGTAAGCGTTCTTTACCCTCATAGCTGACACATGCAGAAAGAATGATGTGGGGAGAGAACTTAGCTCTTTCGACCAACAGACGCTTGGATGGATATCGGCTTTTTACTTCTACGCACAGAGTGCCACAGACACGGTTGTTTTGATTATTAATTGGTGGATTGATGTAAAAGATCTTTTCATCGGTGAAGAACACGATCCGCAAAGCGGAAATGACGTAATTATGGCACACCACAGGCTATTTTATGTAAAAATATGATTTCTTATTTCGTGAATGCCTTGTTCAGTTGAAAAAATGAAGTTCTTTCTTCTGCCTGATGTCTTGATCACAAAAATAAAGATACTGGCCTAAAATTTTCAGAGAATGTGTAAAAATATGTTACGAATAAGAATGAAAATATTTGTAACAAAATATTCGGCGGTTTTGGAGAAATCGCAATTTTCGGAGGGGGGTATTTTTTTTGGCCGCACCCTGTAGAATGAACTATGGTTTTTTCACATGCTTGTCAGTGCTGTCACTGTCTTTTCACCAATTTACTGTTCGAGTCAGTAATGAAACCATCATCTTGAATTGTTATGCATATTGCTGTGCGTATGCAACTATGCATGCAAGTGTGTTTGTATGTATATATGCAATGCTATGCATTCATATATGTATTTATCGAGGCAATTGATATTGCAGCTTTTAAGTACCTTACAAGAGTGCTGACTTCATGAGTATATTGTATTATTGTTCTGTAATTATGCATGCTATTAGGAAAACCTGATGTAATTGGATCTTGCCTTTGTTCATTTTGTCCTTCTGATAATAATAATAATATTCACTGGATTCTTATTAAACTGAAAATATCAGTTTTCGGTATTGATATTTTTTTGCTGTTTTTGATTTATGGTCAGTTGATAGACTTCTGTTGTTCGCTATGAGGCATTGGTTTCCATTCATTTCGCTTTATTCATTTGGATTCGTATGACCTTTGATAGATTACCGTGTATCAGATTGTAATGCCAAGCAGGTGCGGATACAGAAACTTTGGACGGGGGGGGGGGAATTCTTGACCTTGGGTCTGGAAAATTGTTCTTTTTTATCCGCCCAAAAAGTTGATGGCCTTTTTTAGTCATCTGGTCGAAATTTTGGGAAAAGTATGCCGTTATACATTATTTGAAAGCTTGTTGAAACCAAATGTGGGGGGCCACGATACATGGACATTTCTAAATGGGGGCCCTGGCCGGATTCCCCCTCTGGATCCGCCCTTGGTGTCAAGTTATTTGATGTTATATTTGGCTTCAAACCGAGGGTTTGATCGTCGTCGTATGTGTGATTCTGTTTGACTGTTGTGATTTATGTGAGATTGGTTTTGAATTTTTTTAGTACTTGTCCGAGATGCCAAGCTGGAAGAAGATGTGCGAAGAATTGCAGATTCCTGACGAGATAATGCAGCTCGAAGATGCCATTAGCCAACATCAAGCCTTGATTGAAAGTGTCTCACAAGTCTATACAGAGGTACCAATCGTGTGTGCTTTTCACCTATTTATATGCGATATTATGAACTTATATGTCAGTAAATCTTTGCCGGTAAAGTAGCGAAGCATCCGACTGGCTATCACAATGCTGTATTGTATTGTATTGTATAGTGTTTTGTCATTTTTTAAAATTTCTGCTCCCCATCTTCATGTCCATTCTGTTCTGCTTGATGCATTTTTAGATTATCTGTTCGTTCACTTTTTTCAGTTGCTGATGTAAAACATTTGAGAATTTTTACTAACGTCCTTCTTCTTTCTTCTTTCTGTTCTCTGCCCTTAGGCAGGTTCGAATGTTTGACGTCTCCATTCTATATTTGAGTTCGTCATACATTTTGTCTTGGGAACTTTAGGGAGATGGTTTCCCATTGCCTTTCTCCCGGTGTTTTTACAGAGACACCATCTCCTAGCGTCGACATCCTCTGTCGTCCGTCCTTCGGTTTCTTCGCCCCTGGGGGCATCGCATATACCGGCGATTGCTCGGTCGCCCACCACGCTCTTTGTTTCCGAACAGGGGGGACCTCGAGAAGGTGGCGTGGTTGGACATTTGGGTAGCAGAGGCTATTAGAGACGCTTGCTTGCCCCGTCCCCCCCCACTAACGTCCTATATTTTTCATATACAATTGCTACAAGTGCAAATGCTGTAAGCTATTTTTCTCCGTAGGATTTAATTTAATCATTGTTGAGTGGTTTAAATTGTCTATAGTTGCTGTTGTTGATAGTTATGTGCCGATGGGAAGACCCTCTTAGACACGCTTCAAATGCCCGTGTCATCAGGCAGCAGCAACAGTCTGACCGCAAAGGCTGACTACACAGAAGGGGCGTCCCACGTACTTGACGTCGTTCATGAGGTAATTATTCATCCTATAAGGCAACCAGCCATGCATAGTTTGATGTTGAAGCTCAACTGGTTCTGTCCAAACAATTGTGATTTTACATGTTTTAGCAAGAAATGACCCTCATTTAACAATATTTTAAACTGCTGTAAAAGTTTTGCTGATAAAACTGCATTGTCAAGTACACAGAAAGTAACACAGAGCTAATTGATGTGTCGAAAGTGCATCAGAGATCAAATAATAGTAAATGCTGGCAGTTGTAGCATTTATAAAACTTGTCTTTTAAGCTCTGCACTGGTTTGCAGATTTAATGCACTGACGATTGACAAACTGATGTCATTTCTTTACCAGGTTTTTGCTCACCATAGGATTTTAGAACAGATCTGGCATAAAGGAAAGATTCGACTTCATCAGAGACTTGGTCTGAGATTCTTCCAACAGGATGTTAAGCAGGTATAACTTTTTGCCAGTAGTAATTCATCGGGTCACTAAGATAGTTTATTTGGCTGAAATAAACATGTACATTAAATAATGTAATGCTTTACCGTGCGCAAGTACAGTGCAACCCTTACTTAAAGCAAGATTTTAAGCAAACATTGCTAGAGCAAAATGATAATTACAGGTCACGTATTCCTATATAGTTGATACAGTCCAGTTTCTGTTTAAAATAACTTTTGCTTTGCAAGTACTGGATGACAAATCAAAACTGTCAGTCAGTGCTTAATCTTGTATACGTGACTTAACATTGGCTCCACCTGGTGAATGAGATAATTGTTAATCTTTTGAATAGGATTATTATTATTATTATTTGACATTATGAATTATTATAATTATTAGATTTGAAGGACTTTGCAGAATATTGAAAACAGACATCTGACATGTCTGAAAAGACATACGTGTTCAGTAGTAACAGAGTGCTCTAAATATTGTTTCAGATGGGCTTGAGTTTCTTAGAAGGGGGAGGTGACCAAAAAGCCCTTGAAGGTTGCAGAACACACTGATCATTGTCCTGGTGTGTTGGTGAAAAACATAGCGCACTCACTCACTGCATTCTGGGACCCAAATTTAAGGAGGACTTAAATCGTACTTCTGTTATCTGTTGCAGCCAATTCAGAGCCACTTGTTTCATTTCAGGTTCTGGAATGGTTGGACAGCCACGGCATGGTATTTCTGAACAAAAACACAGCAGTTGGAAAGTCACTGCCTAAAGCCAAGACTCTACAGAAAAATTACGAACATTTTGAAAGTGTGGCTCAGGTGAGATACTCGCTTTGTCAAGTATTAATCATCCAATCACCTTCTTCTGTTAGTAGACATTTTTGTGGGACGCAGTGGTGTAGTGGTGGCGTCATTGCTTTGGAGCCGGAAGGTTCGAGGTTCGGATCCACCTCGCCGTGTAAGGACCTTGGGCAAGTCCTTCACTCACAATTGCTCAGCGCTTCGGCGTCAAACTCCGATGCAGTTTCCGCTCTGCATTCGGGAGCGCCTCTGAGTAGAGAGAGCTTGAAGGGGCGCTATAACAAGTGCACATACAAACAAACATGCTATTACTCCATATACAGCCCCCATGCTAAAGGGGTTAAACGGTATCACCTCATGATTGGGTTAATGAGTTCTAGTACAACGCTATATGATACCCATCATCTATTCTTGTATGTACCCAGGTGCCCATCAGTGAATATAATTGATTAGTTTTTGAACATAGCAGCTTTAAATGAAGCTGGCTTTGCATTTGTTTATTGTATAGGAACATAATGCATTGTTTTTATGTCTAAGGGCTGGGGCAAGGTTGTCTGGCAGATTTCAAAAAGGTGCATCATAAAATTAAGTGAATATGTTTCTGACACATCGACCAGTTTGAATTTTAGTAACTAGTGCAGTGCATGTTCTGTTGTCTGTTGACTGATGGTTTGCATATAATAAGGCATTTCCTGTACATGCCTGTGGTGGCAGACCAGTTAGACTGTCAAACCCAGTTAACATGTTTGTTCTTCGTCGTTGAAAGGTTGATCAATATATTTACTGACATTTGTCCTCTGTCATTGGAAATGCGATATTTATATTATCTTTCTTACAGTGGTTCATTGATGTCCAGATGTATGCCCTCCATTCCTTTGTGTCTTTTTATATACACTCTGCTGTGCAATGATTCCACTGATTTGCATTTGTTACCCCACACTATTACAGTACTAGATTGGCATGTGAACTTCTGCTTTGATGCTGACCCCTGCACCCTACCCCCTTACCCTGCCCGGCGGATAATAAGGGTTCGGATGATGACTTACTTCTCTGAACTGTGCTGTTTCCCATATTTATTTTGTTAGCAGCCATCAATGTAATGAGTTGTTTGACGTCTATAACTTACTGAGGCCTGCACTCAGAACCATTTAAGGGCTGATGGTTTGTCTGCACTGAGGATATTGTTTAAACTGTGCTTTTAAAAAGCTACGGGCCAGAATTGGTTTCTTTTTCTGGCTCAGCTCTGCAGTGATGCAGTCGTTAGTTTTGACAGATGTTGGCCAGGATGTAAACGTTACTGACTCTAATGTTGTAAACGTTACGGACTCTAATGTTGTAGACGTTACTGACTCTAATGTAGACGTTACTGACTCTAATGTTATAGACATTACTGTTAGTGTTAGAGTTGGTAAAGAGTTAAAATGGAGTATAATGCAGATCAAAATGACTTGGTAAGTTGCTATGTGAATTTTACAGTTTAGTACCTTGTTGGTCTTTTCAATACTCAATCCTCTTTTGCAGATTGTGACTGTGACTGCTTATTAGGTTTCTTCTTCATAATTCAGTACATGATTTCAACAGGTCTCTGCCTTAATGATTTGTTCGGGTGGGACCTTAAATATCTATTCATGTAATATCCTCTCTCATCTAGGTCCTCCTCTTTGTATATGTATATTTTTAGTGTGTGTTATTGTGCTATTTATGTGTTGGTGTGTTTGTATAAATATATTTTTGTAGATTGCATTTATGAATTTACATATATGTGTACGTGTGTGTATATATAATTATATACATGTATATATTATATATAGAGAGATAGAGAGCTGTTTATGTTTTTAGTGTTATGGATACCTCGTGTGACTTTCGGATGCAATGAAGCATCTGCTAAAAAGAACGTTCAATATCTTGTTTCTTCTTTCTTCAGCTTTCAATACACTTTTTATTTTGCAGTTAACTTTTGTGGTTAGGCTTTGTTCTCAGCATAGATGTAAAAAAACCGATGGAGACGGATGATAAAATGTGATATCATGAGATTATAACAAATAACATTGAGCAAAAGTATAAATTGCATTAAAATAAGACAAGAATTTGAAGAGCAGCCGCATCATGGTCATGGCCACCCACTGATATTTATATGGTAGAAGGCATAGTGCTCACAGAGATTTGACTTGACATTGTGGTTTGCAGTGGTTCAAATGTGTTTTAATACCAGGTGTGGGTACATGGTCTTGGTTAAACAATATATTATTATGTCAAGATATTGGCATTTTTAAACAGTTAAACAGTTTTTAGTAGTTCCTTGGAGATCTGATTTTTTTTATTGTTTAATGTTTATTGTTTTTATTGTTTGTTGTGCATCGAGCTACACATCTCATCCACTTGCCTCTGTCCATCGCCAACTCCTCGGTCTTGTCCCCACGACATCATCATCATCTCAAGTCGTCTATCATGGGTTTTTTTCATCCGGTTCTTCCGTGATCTTCCTTTCTTCCTTCTCCCACTAGAATTCCAGACATCACTTGTTTGACTCTTCGATCATCTATAAGATGATTTTTCTACATTATAATTAATAATTTTAAAGCAGGAATTGCCTAGTGATACTGTTTAGTGTTTAAGTACCGGTTAGTGAAAGTAATAAAACATTTACTTAGAAATGAGGGTTGCTGGTTGGCTGCTGGTCGAAGTCATTGTTTATAATGACTTAGACCAGCATCCCTGGCTCACTCTGACAGTGCAAGTCCCAAGTCTGTATAAAGGAGGAGGGCGACACTAATGATCTAAGTTGTTATCATGCAGTGTCGTTAAACTGAAACAATCAGCCAACTCTGGAGTGTCTTCTTTAACACATGTGTGTACAGTGTACACTGTATAGCTGCTCATTCAACATTAAAGTTAATTATCTATGGTTTTCAATATCCTTATCGTGATCTTTTGCTTTTCTACTCCTACTCTTGTGTTGATGATTCAATCTGTTATATGTTTGAGTAGTAATAAATTTTTTTATAAAGGTCTTGATCAATCAGTCAATCTGTTACATGTTTGAGTAGTAATACATTTCTATAAAGGTCTTGATCAATCAGTCAATCTGTTACATGTTTGAGTAGTAATACATGTCTATAAAGGTCTTGATCAATCAGTCAATCTGTTACATGCTTGAGTAGTAATACATTTCTATAAAGGTCTTGATTAATCAGTCAATCTGTTACATGTTTGAGTAGTAATACATGTCTATAAAGGTCTTGATCAATCAGTCAATCTGTTACATGTTTGAGTAGTAATACATTTCTATAAAGGTCTTGATCAATCAATCAGTCAATCAATCAATCTACTGGTATCTATATTTTGTTATTCAATGATGCAAAGTTGACACAGATGCAGCTCTCTGCAAGTCTGCATGGTGACTGTTAGTTTGAGTGTTATTTTGGGCCAGACCTACATACCATCCAGTTGTGTGTCTTTTGGTGAAAGTTGCTAACATCAGTGTATTATAATATTATTGAAGACTATTGAGAAATATAATATCCTTATTGGGGAGAGTAAAACCATGAGAACGGGCATAGAGTTCATGTTTAGTTTGTTTACTTTGTCGTGGGGTGCTGGGAATAAGCAGGCTGTGGGATAAAATGACTTGGACCAGCACAGATGGCTTTGAGCAAGATGCCCTGATGCCCTGGCCAAGCAGGTCCTGTCTGCCCTGGGCTGTAGGGAGAAAGAAAGTCACAGTGTTTATGTGTGGTGGCATTGCCTCATCCAGTTTCTGTCACTTTAGTTTATCTAACCCTACCAGGTCAGAGACGATGCATTAGATGAGCAATAGCTGACGCCCTGTTAAAGGTGAACTTGTTATTAGTATGTGGTGTGTGTGTACTGTGTGTCACAGTGTGTGTTCTATGCAACTGCTTACAACCTATATAATTATATATCAATGGAAAGTTACATTTTCGTCTGATAATTATAGGTAAGTTGTGATGCTTAAAATACTTCTTGAGGTGCTATCCACTTGTTTTTCGTTGGTTCTCAGAAATCTAGATCGTGACTTGTGAGTGTTATTTGAGCTGATTTAGAATTTCAACGGCTGTGTGAATAGGTTTCTCATTAAGGTATTCAGGGTGGCATAATAGAAGAGCCAGATGCTTTATTGGGAAATTAATAACCAGTGTCTTCGATTACTAATAGAGCTATGACTAACTTCCGCAGCTAGAAATTGACGTCAGGCAGATTCTTATTGGTCTAGATATTTTACTACCAGGATTTAGGTTCAGTGTGCCAGAGGGTTATTATTGTCTGATGACTTTTGTCATTATTTTTGGCTGCCAGTGCTTTAATTTAGTTGAATAGTAGTCATTGTGGAATAGCATCTGATCTGGTTTTATTAGTCTCTCAAAATGCTGAAGCTTACTGGTATTGAATTTCTTTGTGGTAATTATTAACTTAATTTTCATTGTGATGCGTTGAACATAATTTTAAATAGCCATTTTAATTTCTTATATTTATAGTTGATTTGTTTTAATGCATGAAGGATATTTTTTACAATAGCACAATTTGAAATGCATCAGTAGATGAAGGTTTATTAATGTTTCTTATATTGTTAGCAGAATTCAATGTTCAACTCCACTGTACATTTTAATTTGTTGATCGGTATGAATAAACTTGATTTGATTTGATTTGATTTGAACATGTGGTGTGGGGCTGTGGAAAGGCATGTTTTGTGGATGACCTTTATTTTGGTTATATATCATGATAGTCTTAGGAGGGCATACATCAAGACACTTTGCATCACAATACTGATTCTAAGTTGTAATTGATGTAACATGAGCTGCTTGTATAGCGGTGATACACTTTAACTTTTGTTTTTGTAATTGTGAGAGTCAACTCTAGATGTGATGTATTGTCACCAAATAGACATCATGTATGTTTCTGGCACTGAAATCCTGTTTTGTCATCTGGCATTGGTCTTCTTTCTGTTTGCCTTAGTGGGTCCTTCAATAGTCTTCCCTTTACATCATTCATTTAATCATTAGGTGTCCAATAAACAGACATTTTTACACTTCTGAGCTATGAGATTTTGAGCAGAATAATTTATGAGTTCTTGCTTTTATAATTACTTTGGTGTGTGTGTACATGTATGTATAATATATGTGTGTATAATAGGTGTGTTTGTGATTAATGTATGTTGGAACTTGTATAATTTCTATTACACACAGCTATTCATGCCGCAGTTGTGTTTTCCTATGCTTTTGTTCTTTGTTCTGCCTTTGTTAAGTCGGGCTATTATGCAATTAGTGCAAAATCAGCGGAGTCCAGTGCTATTTCTTGCCATTTTATTGCAGTGTTTAGTAAGCTGGAACAAGTCCATAACTTGCCATAACTTACTTGTGTCCATGACTTATGCTTTTCAGTTCAATGTAGCACTGCATAACTGTTGCTACTCATTGCTATCTGTATGCTATAATTGCACAATTTAAAATGCATCAGTAGATGAAGTTTTATTAATTATTCGTTATATTGTTAGCAGAACTCAGTGTTCAACTCCACTGTACGCAATTTTGCTGCCATTGTAGTCATTTAACTATTGTGGTCATTTAAGTATTGTGGTCATTTAACTATTGTGGTCATTTAACTATTGTTAGAGTTTCAAGATGCAGTGTTTGCATTATGGTTATCTTGGATTCTTCTACCCTGGCTGGTTTATATTTCAAAGCACCTTTATTGTGTATGGTATGCTGAATTATAACATGTAACTAGTAAACAGCAGAGCCATTGTAGCGTATGATTGAATAAAAAGGTCAGAAACTGACGTGACGGGTTTTGCGCCCCTATGACACAAATAGTCTCAAGTTTTTACCTAACAAATCCAATTGAATATTCAGCGAATTCGAAAGTCAGTTACCAGGAATTGTTGAGAACTCAGTGCTGTGTTATGGTAGAAGGCATAGTAAGAGTCACGGTGTTCATTGATGAAGCAAAATATTCTGTTGGTATGAGGTTACTATGGTAGCTAAATTTAGTGTTTTGCTTGTGAGTTTAACAGCTTTTGAACTGGGTTCCTTGCTCAAAATGCAACAAGTGCATTTAATGAAACAATGACATAATAGACTGATATAATCATTCACCTTGGTTGTGGCTTTTAGAATTTTTGCAAATATCTATTAGTGATTCGAACGAAAAATAATCTAGTCAAATTTCCTGGAATCCATTGCGTGAGATATTGGGATAAGGCAGTTTGATGCAAATGAAGTTTAATTCGACAATTATGCTCATGATGTATATGAAATCTGTTGATGGTTCAATTATAGTCATAAAGTGATATGGGGGAGTCAAAACCCCTACCCAAACTGTCTACATTCAGCCATTGTTAAAGCCATATCAGTTGTTATCTTCCCATCATCAATCGTCTACAGTTTGAGTTAAATGATCCTGTTATTGTTGCTGTTTTCAGCTTAGCAGCCTGGACAGAAAGTCTAGCTTGCATATGTGTTTTCCTTTCTTTTTGAGATGGCGCTTTGGATTGTGATTGAAATTCATGAAGCTTGTTGCTATAAAAATTATGCTAACAATATCTTTATAATATAGCACTGCAACAGTAATAATATATTTGTGATTTACTGCCAGTGATAGTTTAACAGAATTACAATTCAGATGTAAAAGCTGTATTGTTTGATGAATTGAGTTTTTATCAATATTTACATTTTTATTTGAACTTTAATATGAATATTGTGGCTTTCATTTGTGAATATTGGTTAAATTGCATTGTAGAATACAATAACAAACACTGAGAAGCTATTGGCATCTGCTGATGAGTTGGCTCAGACAGGGGAATGCGATCCTGAAGAGATCTACAGTGAGGCCAGTCAACTGGAGGAAAGAATGAGTGGATTTCTGATCAGGGTTGAGAAACAACGACACCTTCTTGATTTATCAGTCGAATTTTATTCACACACGAAAGAGGTATGACCTGCGCTTCAGGATTATGAATACATCTACAAGATACTACTTTACCCATATTTCTGCGTACTGCATGTTATGCTGCCGAATGAGGGACAAAATTTTGGATACTCTGTATACTCAAGATTGAGTCACCATTTTTTGGTACTTAACTGGGCATTTATAATGCACTTTTTTATAATTTATTGAACCAACTCCAGCAGAAGCGAGTTTTTAAAAACTTCCAGAATAATTAATTTATTCGGTCTGGACAACATTAAGGTTCAAACGTATCACATGGTAGGAAAGGTGTATGACAAATTTAACCCTGTATGTTATCAAGTGCAAATGAATGACTCTATTTATGACTCTTTCCCATGTCTATTACATTGTATGTATGTGTCTTTGTCTATTCGACAATCCTTAATTGCTAATTAGTCATTATTACTTGATTGAGCCGAGCAATTATGCTTGACCATCCTGCCGCTGTTTCCTGTTTGTCGCCAAATAACGCAGATGGATGAATGACTGAGAAATCAAATCAGGCTGTTGTGCTTGCTGCATGCAAATTGTTGACTGAGTTTTAAAGTGGTAATTTTTCAAGAGGAGCTGCGTATGTTTGATTTTCAGTAAATTTTTGCCGTTTGAAGAGTCTATTCAATTGTGATGTGTAAGTGACAAAGTGACAATGTTTCTGTAAATGATGTGAATTGAACTGTCTAATTCATCTTAACCCTTTACTGATCGAGGGTATAGGATTTCGCATACCATTTACTATACTATGATTGGTAAAGGGTTAAAGCACACATTGGACTCAGATATCTTTAATTGTCCTGACTAACGAGTGTTGTCTCTTCGTTAATTTTCTCACTGAGTTTTGTATTTTGTCTGCGTTCAGTTGAATCACTGGTTTGAAGAACTAAAGAAGGAACTGCAGAGCTCCGACATCGCTGATACGATTGAAAGATCGGAAGAGTTGCTCTTTCAGTTTGATCAACAGCGAGAGGCAACGATCAACGCTTGTGTCAATACAATCAGAGAGGGAGAACATCTGGTCGAACAGCTCAGGTATTATGATGCACTAGTTACGGGCACTCTTCCTCGTCCTTCAAATGCAGGTTTTGTAAATTATGTATCAGCTTTACTGCATGGCGTGTAAAATTGTTGAATCGTTGCCTTCTCAAAGACTTGTTTTAAATTTTTTTTATTGCTATCATGACTGAGGTGGAAGGTTCAGACCTTGTGGCAAAATACAGCATGCATCAAATTTTGTTGTTGTTGTTGAAAACTTGTGCCATCACTTGTTTGGAAGGGATATGCTGTAGGTGTAGGTGCATTATCTAGGGTCAGGCCAAGTATTTAGGCTGACTCTAGTAGCTGGTTGCACAGTATCTGGCATTAGCTCTTGAAGAAAATGAGCCGATGCATTTTGACTCATTATTCATGATTAGGACTGTCCTTCCAATGCTGATACATTTTTAAATATTTCTGTGATTGTTTGATTGCATTTACAGACAGAGGTGACTTGTTAGCTGTTAATGATTAGGCATAGTTTGTTTAATCTGCCTGATTGCCACTTAACATGTTGCCAAATGGCACTGTCTAGAATGTGTAGTTGCAATATGTGCCAGAACATAGGCATTTTAATAGCAGTCTTTTTAACTTGTGAGTAATTGTAGTTTTTAACAATGCCAATGCCAATGCAGATGCTAATAGTTACATAGTATGTAGATTTTCATCTGATTTTTCAACATGAAAACTTTAAACCTCCTGAACCGACATTTGAAAAAAGTGTCTTTTTTATTGAATTTCAGGGCATTTTACATAGAATCCGAAAGTCGAGGGAACTCAATTGATCATTCAGATGCAACAAGTATTGAAGGTGAATGTTTGGGACAAATTTCGAAGAAGAAATAATGTAGGAAACTTGAAAATAAACACCGTTTGCAGAGAAATGTTAAATGTTTTTAGAGACACTATACTTAAGGTGTTTTGAGGAGGCAAATGGTAAGAAATTTGGCATATTTGAAGCAGCAGTGTTTCTAAAAAGTATTTGCATGAGATTTCCATTTGCTTTGTTGCTTATTCTAATTCCATTGTTGTTGTTGTTGTTAATATTATTATTATTATTATTAGACTTTTTGCTATTATTAGTAGTGACGTTATCATTTTCATTTCACTGTTGCTCTTGTAACATTTAAATATTTCTGGACTATATACTGATGATGAGTATTCTAGATGTTTGTATATATCATGGATATAACATGATATATCTGTTTGTTCTAAATGTGGTTTTATTGATTGTAGGGGTGCTAATGGAACTGCACAACGAAAGAGACAATCTGGAAGTGTTATGGTCATCTCGTAAGATGAAGCTGGACATGGCCCTTCAGCTTCGTGTGTTTGAGAGAGAAGCTCTTCAGGTTTAAACTCGACACCTCCTCAAATCTCTATTAAATTGTGCTCCAAGTTATAAGTTTTCTGCCATACATAGGTGTTTTTTGTCATGCTAAGTTTTGCTTTGCCCGTGTAATTCTGTTTTATACGATGATGATGACTTCTAAATGCACATTTCATGTAGGTTACTGCTTGACCTAGAAGATGTGTTCTGATCTACCAACGTTCCTCTGTATGTTTTAAATTCTTTCTGTGGGATCGATTTTCTTGCATCTTATTGTTTGATGTGCATTGTTGTTTAGCTATTGTCTCAACTGGAGCCATGGGGAGAGGAACTGTGTCACATGGAAACTAGTCAGGATGTTGGAAAAGCCGAACAGATGCTCCAGCTGCACAGTGACTCTGTCCTGCACATGCAGAACTGTGTCTTTGAGGTGCTGCAGATGGGTCAGGAATTGGCACAGGTCAGAAACTATCCTCACAAGACGTATCCTTCCTAACAGTAGACAACTTTTTTATTTTTAGCATTTTATTTTTATTGCAACTTTATTGATTCATTATAAGACATGAATGCAGTGATTCATTGATACTTGCTGAGTGAATATGAATATGATCTTCAAGTAATCTATGCATTCTGCAGTTCTCTTTTGATGCCTGCTGCATTATTATTATATGGATTATAATTCTATTTTCTGTGCTCTATGGACATTATAGGATAAAATGATATTCGAATCTCAATTTAACCCCAAACATGTATTTCTGTTGTCCATACACCCTATCTATCTTGTATTTGGTGTGTTAAATTGTAACAAAACAATGTGCACCTAGGTACCTGGTAATGATAGTGCTTGTGAGTAGGTTCTTGAGGGGCACTATATAAAATGCTCAGAATGAAAGGAGAGGTTGCTTTCATGACTTCGTTTTCGTATAATACTGAATTGCTGATCATGTATAAAGCTGACATCTTTAGTTGTAGCTGTGAAGAGTTTGCATTGTTTGACATTTTATTACATTTTCCCATGTGAATTGTTGCAGATACTTGAACATTCTGGCGTTCAGATCATGGCTGACCACCAGTGCGATGCGCAGGCGCGTATCCAGATGCTACTCGAGTGCCTTCATGAGCGCGAGGTGGAGTTGGAGGAAATGGCGGAGCAGAAGAGGGTCAAGCTGCACCAGTGCGTTCAGTTACGCCATCTGGAGAACGAGGCACGTCAGGTGAACATGTGGATTAGGAACAGTGAATCGATGATCATGGCCGGATTGGTCTGTCCTGGATCCTTGCACGAGGCTGAACAGCTGAAGAAGGAGCATGAGCAATTCCAGTTGGCCATTGAGGTGCGATTTTTTTACCACCCTACCTAATTATGATGCAGTTTAACACATTGGCCGCCAAGTACGAGTTAACTCGTACTTCAAAAGATTACGCACACGCCACGTACGAGTATACTCGTACTTCAGAGAACTGTTGTTATTTAATCATGAGGCGTTTCAAGAATACATCTATGATCTAGAATGGGTAAAATAATTTTCCGCCTTTTCCCCAGAGGGGTGGGGTCGAGTGAGGTACAGTGGGGCATGGATGGGGTGGGGATTGGATGGGTGGAACCGGGGTTGGGCGGGATGGGGGCGGTGGTGAAAACACAGTGAAACATACATTTCCATGATTTTCGTAAGTTGCTCATTTTGTGGGGTGGGGCGGATTGGGGTGGAGAAATGGTGGGTGGGGTTGAACGGATTTGGGGTGGGGAGGGGTTGAACGGCTGGGTTTGGGGTTGGAGTTGGTCGGGTGGGGGGGCAAAGTTGGAAGGAGGGTTGGACGAAAAACGAAAATTTACTCCAGGCCGGAGATGTTTGGGGATAGGGAGGGGGTAAAGTGGAACGAGGCGGGGAAGGGGTGGGGTTTGGGGTAATGCGGAGGTGGGGTAGAGGCAGGTGGAGCATGGATGTGGTGGGGTTTAGTAGGATTTGGTCAGAGTGGTGGTGCGGTGGGACCGGTGTGAAAACAATGTGAAATATTATATTTTATGATTTTCATATGTTCACCATTTTACACGGTGGACGGGGTGGAGGGATGGAGCGGTGGGGGAAATGGGTGGGGTGGGGCAGAGTTGGAATAGTGGTTGGGTAGGGTTGGAGGTTGTGGTATGGGGTTGGAGTGGGCTGGGTGGGGCAAAGTGGGGAGGTGGTTTGGACGAACAACTAAATTACCCCAACGGGTGTGGCTGTATGGGGCGAGGTGGGTGGGGAGGTGGTGCGGTGTGGCGAGGAATGGGGGTGAAGTGAGGATGGGGAGGTTTAGTGGGATGCATCTAAGGTGTTGGTGAGGTGGAACCGGTGTGAAAATAAAGTGAAACATTAATTTTTTTCATGAATATTATATGTTGATAATTTTGCGCCTTTGGCTTGGCGTAGCGGCAATAATAGTCGTGGCGGTCAATGTGTTAATCAGAGTAATTTGCTTTCAAAACTATGAGTTGTGGTATTTTGCATGGGAGTTGTAGATGGTGAATTGTATAATGATGCTGAACTGTCTAACATCACTTCGGCTAGTTAGCACAGAGAGCACCTCTGAGTAGATTTCTTGAAGAGGCGCTATATAAATACTAGGAATGAATGAAGGAATAATGTGTTTAATATCAAACTGCTTTTCCTTCAGTCTGTATATCCTCTTCTTGTCAGGTGCACTTATTATTGGAAAAACGTAAAGTTACGTTTTTCCCAAATAAAATAAAGATTAAAACCTTTGTTGCTAGTTCTAACAACAAAGTTTTTAATCTTTATTTTCATAATGACTGAAACTACCACGAAACTTCAAGAAATACCTGATACTGATTTTTTTAAAAAGTACATAAATTTAATTTGACAAAAAGGTTGAGTGTTGCAAGTGTTAAAATTCCAATGATAGTCATGTACTTACGACCATCGACAGTACACACGCTTATGCGTATTTGACAATCTGTGTATGAAATGAATGCACCATATATAATCTGTCAGTGGTGAGACCCATTTATTAATTGTAAAATTTTTTGGTTCATTGATGCCAACCAAATTATGGTAAGCACAGCAAATTATGGTAAGCACAGCAAATTATGGTAAGCACAGCAATTTATGGTAAGCACAGCAATTTATGGTAAGCACGGCATATTGAAACCAGTGCATTTGCCAGAGAAGTTCTTGAAGACTTGGGTACAAAGCACCTCATTCAGCATCTATAGGTCATTATTGTGCATATATAATGACTTACTTGGCCAGCCAGAGATAATTATAACAGATTGATAAACATTAAACAGCACTAAGTTACAAACAGCTTTAGCCACACAACAGATGAATCACCCAATTTTGACAATTTGAGCCATCCAATTCTCATAACAAGTTGCTGTTGAGTGCCTATTAGCGTAGATTCAACATGGCGAGGGTAATTGCAAATGCAGGCAAGGGGAGAGAGGGGTCAAAGTTAGGTCATTGTGCATATCTATGTCCTTTACAGATTGCCATATTTGGACTTATGTTCTAATTTTCTTACTGATTTTTCTGCACCAGATTGGAATAATATATTTGTTATACTGAATATTTAAAATCTGTTAGAGGATGATCTTAAGTTTTCCATATATGAGAAAATGATATTACATCGTTTATCGTAACTAACAATTTCACCAAAGCTATGTTTTAGACATTTTTTTTGTAATTGCTTTATTCGAGAACATGTTTGTTGTTTTTGAAGCTTCTGTGTGATAAGTGTGTGTCGTAACGTATAATGTTGTTTCTAACGTGTGTTTAGAAGACACACCAGGTGGCGCTCCAGGTTCTTCAGAAAGTGGAACAGATGATTCAAGCTAACCATTACAACAGTGAAGCTGTGAGATCAATCGGAGAAACTGTTTCCACCAGATGGCAGCAGCTCATGTTTCATGCTGAGGAAAGGATGAAGCTCGTGATGGCGTCAACAAACTGGTTCAAAATCGCAGAACAGGTTTGTGATGCTTTGTCCTGTAGTCAGATCTGCCATAGCGTCATCACAAGTTGCTTGTTTGTACAAGGTTCTTTTGAGTTCATTTAGTAATCTCCTCTTGATCATGATCGTAGTCGTAACCCAACATTTGTAAAGTGCCACTTGAAAGCTCTGTATGTGGCACCAGATTTGTCGTGAGTGCTGATTCGATTCAGCATTCAGAGTCTGAGGTTTTCCAGAGTTATCAGATGGAGATTGAAGTTTAAGTTAACTAAAAATGAATTCTATTGCAATTCCTTTGATGGTTTTAAAACCTGAGGCGCACATGTTTTGCAATTATTTGATGGTTCTTATGCCTGAACCTGTGATTAGTTGATTTATGGTGACACTTTCTAATTATATATATATACGGATTTGTGTTTTCATTGATTTACAAGTTTTTGCAAGTATTTCGTCATAGAGTTTGGGGAAGTAAATGGCTTGGCTGCTGCTGTTGTAGGTCTGTACTGTGCTGGAGAGTTTGGAACGAGAGTACAAGCGAGACGAAGACTTCTGCAGTTCTGAAAAGGCAACGGCCGCAGAAGATAAAGTGGCTTACATGCAACAGCTTATCACGAAGATGCTAGAACAGAAAGAAGCTTTCCTGAAGGTAAAGACACTGCTCACGTAAAAATAAATTGATCATATAAAATAAAGATACCATATATAGGATGATATGCGTAGACGTGAAATTTGGGCTACATAGTTATATTTAGAAAATATAAATATATACCATTGTGACTGTGGAATAGAACACCTAATGATAAATATATCTTGATGATTTTGGTTTAGTTTTGAATAGTAATGAAATTTTGATCTTGTAGGCTTGTACACTGGCTAGGAGAACAGCCGAATCATTTCTCAAGTATGTGCACCGAAGTGTACATACACTTAACATGCAGGTTACAAGAAATCCAGATACTCATGTGAAAGGTAAGCCTCAGTCATGAGTGTACACTGTACATACATGAAGGCTTGGACATTCATTTAGAATATCTTTAACCCTTTAATGACGTTAGTTTACTAAAACCGTACAGGCAACTCATGCAGCTCATTGTTATAGTGTTAAAGCTGATGAATACAAGTTGAACCAATTCAGAGAATTTCTCTTTGCACCTGATCTTTTCGTTGTAATGCATTTTATCTGAAGTCATCTTTTCTTTCAGAGTGGACAAAATATTTTGTTTTTCTCTGTAGTTTGTTCTGTGCCTGCTATAAAATTTAGAGCTTTGTCACTCTCAAGAATAATGTTCAAGTTATTGCTGATCGTCATTGAAGATTTTTGCTTATTTTTCAGTGTTTTTGTGTTAATAAATGGTCAAGTAAATGTTGGTTTTCACTGTTTAAATATCTTAAGCTTTTGCCTATGACCCTGAAGACTTCCGTGAAAGAGCCATTTAATTATACATATGATATTATTGCAGATTGTTGCCCTTGCAATCTCGTAAATGGTTTGTAATAATCATCAGCTGATACCTTAAATTGCTCAATTTTACCCAAACTGATTTGCATTAAAAGCATGTGGGGATGATGTTTATTCTTGTTTCAGCCACCCTCGATCATCTTCTGAAGCAGGAGAATACTGTTCTTGAGCACTGGACAGGAAAGAAAAGGAAGCTGGATCAGTGCCAGCAGTATGTTCTCTTTGAACACAGTGCCAAACAGGTGAATGTTGGTGTTTATTCTAACAATGTTTGGGGTTCCTATCTCTGATCAAGTTCAGACTGATTTTTTTCAGTTTCTAGGTTGTATGTGACCTTCAGTTTGTGGTCCGTTCCTGTTTTTCACGTGTGTTTTTAATTCCTTTTTATACCTATTTAATCCTATATAGTAATTTTGCTTGAATTAGTAAATGCCAGCGGGCAGAATTTATTGCAATAATGTAATCTTGTTCAAATACATTATGTACATTAGTATGCACATAACTTGCATATTAACCTATTTTGTATATTATGTGGAGTCACTGCCTGCCAATCATGATTTCAAATAGATTTAATTGACATTGAGGTGCTTTGATGTTCAGTCTGATGTGATGACTTTATAGCATCTTTATCAGAACACATAATGCATCTAGCAATGGTTGTGAAATCGTAGAATATATATGATCTGAGCATTTAAGATATTTCCTTGAATTTGTTTCAAGTGATTTCTGACGTTGAACTCTGTAGGCTTTGGACTGGATTCATGACAAAGGGGAAAACTATCTTGCAACGCATACAGGCATTGGAAAAACGCCGGAGGAAACGCAAGAACTGCTCAAGGAAGACAACGAATTTAAATGCAGCGTAAAAGTAAGAGCATTCCTCATAATTTTTCTATGATCAGAATTTAGCAGGTTCTGTTACAGAATGTTATGTTGAGAATCTATGCAAATCAGGTGCTATGTATGTTTTTACTCTCTCCACTACTTTGACGATGTTCTTCCAATGGAATTGTTGTTGCTTGTGTTAAGAGTTTAGCAGCTCACAGATGCAATCGATAATTCGATCCACTTCCCTATAGATATAAAGGCCATCCATTTATTTCATTGGTCAGGAGGCTTGGATAGCTTGTGAAAAGAACATATGCCAGATGGAATCGGGTTCCCAGTTAATACACACAAGTGTAGCTACATAAATCCTGTCAAATTATTTTTTTTCTTGACAAAGAGTAATTTTTCAAGAAATATGTATGTTCTTTTACATTTTAATGCAACTGTAAATTGCATATACGACTGTATGTTTGTAAGCATTTTGACCCTTTAATGCCGAGATGGTTGTAAATGGTATGGGAAATCCTAAACCCTCCAGCATTAAAGGGTTAACTTAACATCATTTCGGCTAGTTAGTGCAGAGAGCGCCTCTGAGTAGATATCTTGAAGAGGCGCTAAATAAATTCTCAGAATGAATGAATGAATGAATGAATGAATAATGTGATCATGTGTTGCTGTGCGTAGGAGATGAGAGAGAAGGTGAAGCTGCTGCGACAGGTGGCAGACAATCTCGTCGAGAAAGGTCATGCACATGCCGCAAGCATCAGTTCGTGGGTTGAAGCGGTCAATCTCAGATATAAAGACTTCTCGTCTCGAATTGAAAAGTATCGCATGAAACTGGAGGCTGCTCTTGGAGTCACTCACGATGGAAGTGGGGTCGGTATTTTTGGTGATTTACTCTTAATTTCAGCTGAATGTTGTTTTAGGATGGTGATGGGTGCAAAAGTGTCCTCTGTCTGAATTCCAGGAGTTCCACTTGTAATGTTTCTAAAGCATAAACTCAATCAGTCTTTTAATTTGTTCTCCAGATGGCTTCATATTGTTTATTTGCTCGTTGAAATAAATCTTTAATTCCTGATTGCAATTCAGACAAGAGGTTTGCAGGTAATTTGTTTGTTTATGAATTATCTACACCTTATAAGGTGAATGTAAATGATTGTGTTATTAACTCTTTCCCGCCAGAAAGCATAACAGCATAGGTATCAAAACAATCCCGGCTGGAATGAGTTAAAGTAATTACCTAACAATTTCTATCAGATGTATTATTCTTTCCAGGGCTGTGTTTAACATAGGTCCATTCGGTGCGGTGCACCGAATGCCCCTGAGCTGAGAGTTTTGTTGCCATTGGCCAAATGTCTAATTTGCGAGAGTCTCAGTGTTACTTAAACCTTTTGTAAAATCAGTGAGTGTAAGAAAACATTTATTTCACTAAGTTCACCGACGTTGCGTGCTTGCTTATACTGACCCGCTACACCCGACAAAATTTAATCATGTGGGCTACCTTATTGAACAGCGGATTTTTGTAAAATGACTAATCTTGTAAGACTGCCGAACGGCACTTTGCCTCTGCTACAACATTTTGCACCGACACTCGAAGAACCTTAAACACGGCCCTGATTCTTTCCTTGAAGTATCATACGCAAGCAGTCAGGGAAAATTGCCTGTATGAGCAAAAAGTATCACAGTTGAGATTTATAATAAACCTTTAAAAAGCATGATTTAAAAACTCGGTTTAGAACGGTTCAGCTGATTGGATGAACACAGTCTATGAGGCAGGTTGTGGTTCACAATCCACTTGTTTGACAAGTCTGCGGTTGTGTGTATTTGTTGGAAGTTCTCTTCATTAGCAAATATATCATATATGTGATTCCGGGGCTCGAAACCCGTCGTTTGATATTCTGCTAGATGCGGAAATAGGCGAGAGGGGTCAAGAATGCAGTTTATTCTTCAGTTCAGCATATGAGTGTGAATTCGCCCTAATTTGCGAAGTAGTGAACCGATTTTGATGCCGTTTGCGTTATCTGATTCAGAATATATGCATTTAATACCCAGAACAATTGCAGAATAATAACTTAGTAGGTTCAGTAGACTTGGAGTACACGAATATTCAGTAACTTTTTGTTTGGTTTTCTCACTATAAACTAATGAAAGAATCAAACGAGCATAACTTCAGTTAGAAAAAAGATATTTTCATTCTGTTAAAAGCATTTTAGAGCTTGTTCATTGTAGCATATGACTAAATCAAAAGGCCAAATCCGACATGTTACGGGTTTTGAGCCCCTGTGTCACATATAATGGAATTGTAATTCACAGCTGAGCTCGTTGAATTCATAGGAACTGCAGTCAATGTTAATGAATTATGTAAATTAATGCAATCTTGAAGAGTTAAGTGATTATGCTGTGGTAGTGCTAATGCTGATGATGAAGACTATATATATAATGATTATGGTGTGATGATGATGATGATGATGATGATGATAGAAACAGCGACAATGTTATGAAGGTGTGTGGTTTGGTTTTGTCTTTTAAAAACTGAATTGTTACTGACATTTACTGCTTTGCAGAGTGAACAGGAAGATAGGAACAGTGATCCAAGTCTCGAGGAGAAGCTCCAACAAACAGCTAAAGGCATCAACGAAGAGAAAAGAAAATCTGCACGCCGAAAGGAGTAAGCTTTCGCTGTTGCATTAATATGTACTCAATAACTATTAGCTTTTGTATATTTGATCAGCTGTTCATTGTAGCATATGACTAAATAGCCTTTGTATAATTAATTATTATACAGAATGTCAACAGGATGTTAAAAGATTCCATGCAGTGTGCTATGGATGGATATGCTTTTGTTTGTATTCTGTGGATCTGCTTTTGTTTTTATTCTGTGGATCTCTTTTGTGTTTATTCTAGATTCATTATGGCTGAGCTGTTGCAGACAGAAAGAACATACGTCAAAGATCTTGAGACTTGTATAAATGTAAGTCTTTGTTTCTGCTTCTACAATATTCTTTTGCAACAGAGAAGTCAAGTAGCTCAGTTTCACTTGAAAGACAATTCAACCATATCCCATGTTCTATCCTACAAGATTTAATTGCTTAAGCTTAAACCTAAGCATTAAGTAGCTATATACCCATCTGCCTCTGTAGAAAATTCCTGAACTGATTAATGTTGTATCACATAAACTTATTTCTTACGATTAGTTACAAAAGGAAGATCTATTATAAATTTGGAGTTTTTATATGAGAAGCTTGTTTAATAATAAGACTTTTACATATCTTTCTAACGGTGTCTATTGACTCTGACATTTTATGTATGGATAACATTTGAAATACATATGTATAGGGTAAGGCTACAGCAGCATCACTTAAACTTGTGTATCATGATTAAAAGTTGGGATGATAGTAGAGAAGAAGGGAGATGGCAGCCAGTGAATCACAGTTTTGGTCATGTTCTTAAAGACTGAATGAATGACTGAAGATGTGATAAAATTTGTCTTTAGTGCTACATGGCTGAACTCCTGAATCCATCAAACATTGGTCCACCTCCACAGGGGATACAGGGCCGACATGAAGTCATCTTTGGAAACATGAAAGAAATCTATGAATTCCACAACGAGTAAATGAAGTTTCTATTAATTCTCTTGCTGCTACGACTTGTGTATCTATCAGGGCAATACCATAAAGTAATGTCCTACTGTAGAAGTCTTTTCTAGATGTTTTAGAGGATTGGAGTTGTTTGGTAAGAGAGTCCTGTGATGGTAAAATATTGCTTACATTACTTTAGGGTATAATTATGCCTAATTAATGCATTTTTGCCTATACGTGCATTGCATAAGCATGTACAGAATTGTTATTATTGTCAGTGATGTTTCTACTTGACCTCTGAAGTCGAAAGGGGTGGACTTGTGTGTAGTTGGACTGCTAGATCCCCAATGTAAGATTCACAATGTCTGATTATGTTGCTTGAGTTGTGTCTGTTTTGGATATCGGACTACTTTACTAAATTACTATTGCTCCTAAACATTTGGAGGTCACTGATACTGCCTAAGCAATCCAGGCAAAGTCTATAGATGCTAAATAATGCTTCTGTTTTTTTTTGTTGCAAATAGTATATTTCTCAAGGAACTTGAAAAATACGAAACGCTGCCAGAAGATGTTGGTCATTGTTTTGTCACTTGGGTAAGATTGAAAACTTCTTCATCTTAATGTTTACTGTTGTGGCTTAGATAACTTGTGATTAGTTTATTGTAAGAAGAACATACCGAGCTTAATTTATGTCTTGTTGTTGTAAGTTTTTAATTTTCTTCAGGAGCCAGTGCTTTATGATTTCATGATGGGGAAATAAAGTTTCGGAAATTAGAACATCGTGATTTCCCTATTTGCATCAGTTTTTATACTTATGAGTGTTTATTCATAGATTTGTTTTAATTTGTGTTTCTACAGGCTGAAAAGTTCTCAATTTATGTAAAGTACTGCAAGAATAAGTCAGACTCGAACCAATTGCTTGTACAACAAGGGGGAACGTTTTTTGATGTAAGTACAATTTTATTTATCTTTATAGCCGTGGAGTTTGGAGTTCACTATGTCCATCAGAAAGTCATAGTCTGAGATTTACTGTAGCTATCACCAAAATTGTAATTGGAACATTCTAGTACAGCTTAATTTACATTACTAGTGACTTCTAAGACACTTTACAGATTCATAATTGGCAACAAGTGAACTTTAGCCACTTTTTAGAAACTTAGCCATTGATTATCAATGGGTTAGTGGACTTCAATACACAAGGACCACTAACTGTGCAATGCTGGACCTAGTTACATTATATTCTAATGGTTATACGAAATGACTGGCTACTTAATGAACACAAATGTGTTTGCAAAAACAATTAATATTCTGAGTAGTCTACATGGATAATGCTGAGTTGGGCATGCTGATAAAGTCATTTTACTTTTGCAATATAATCTGAAAACTAAACTGCGCATGATCATTACTTTGAAATGGAACACCTTGAAGCAGGGTGGAGATGATTTAAATCGGTTGATTTAAATCATTGATTTAAATCACGATTTAAATCGTTAATAAAAATCACGATTTAAATCGAATAGTGAAAATAAATTTCAATCAATGCTTTTGTGCCACACAACTTGCAGGTTTGTTTCCTTTCACTTAGCTGCAGCAGTGCAGCTGCCAGTTAGTGCATTCAGCATGCCCAGCAGGCTGACTCATCTGGCTGCACAGTAACTTAACCACTTAGATAGCGATCTAATTTCACAGTTTAACAGAACATTGAATTCTTCATTGGATTTAAGTCACTTAACTGATTGTTCATCGATCGCACTATTAGTATTAAGTATAGGCTATATGTGTCCTGGGCACGACGTTAAACTGCATCCATCCTCTGCCACAGGGAACCAACAACGTCCCTGTGCCGGTCCTAAGCCCGGACAAAAGGAGGAAGGTTTGCCAGATGGGTGGCGATACGCTGGCAGTGAAAACCAAGACGATTGTAATCCGCCAAAACCACGACACAAGTGACATAGCTACCCAGATGCTTCAAGGTGTCATGATGTGAAGCAGACATGCACAGGTCGGTCAGGACAGACCGATGGAGAGGGTCGGGGAGAGAGCGTGGGACACAACGGGCATTGACCCACGTTGTCCTTCATGCCTCTTTTTCACGATTCTTTTCAATCGGACAATGTGGTCTAGATTCTCCAAGATGTTAATGGTATGGAGCAGACCTGCTGACCGGACCGGTTGAAGCTGGGCAACATGGCACGAGACAGACTCAGACAGAGAGTGGCGTCGGACTCTTACGGGCATTGAGCCCTACGATATTGATGATGATGATAGGCTATATACCACTTCAAAGGTGTTAATTTGTATTGTATAACTGCAAAACTAGAGAAGGTAATAATTGTTACCGAATACCAAATATCAGGTACAATAATGCATAGTGGCTTGATACCCACATGGAGGCAGTAAATCCAAACTTAGAACTAGTAGAAAGTAATCTGATTTAAATTTTAAAAATCGGATTTTTTATTTTTATTTTAAAAATCGTGATTTTTATCCACCCTGTATTGTATAGTTGTAGAATTATTTAAAGGTAATAACTGTTACCTAATGAAGCATGTGACTTGATACCGAAAAAAGGCACTACATACAAAATACGAACTATAAGAAAGAAATCCGATATAAATAAAAAAAATCCGATTTAAATTTTAAAAAATCCGATTTAAATAAAAAAAATCCGATTTTTTGATTTTTATTAAAAAAATCACGATTTTTATCCACCCTGCCTTGAAGCAGGTCAGCTTATGCCAGACGTCATGTATTCTGTAATATATGGGTAGTTCCATGGTTTGTCCTTGGTGTTTGTTTATTGCTGAACAGGCTATGCAGTGCTATGCACTGTGCAGAATTTGATTACCATTTTGGTGTATTGGTTATAGGAAGCTCAGAAGAAGTACAGCTTGAATGGACCAATTTCATCGTACCTAATCAAACCTGTACAGAGAATAACGAAATATCAACTGCTGCTCAAAGACCTTTTGGCTTGCTGTGAAGAGGGGCAAGGTGAAATTAAGGTAAGTTAGTTAACAACTAGGAATCAGTTGTATGCATGTGTGCTATTACGCTTGTTCAACGCTGCTGCTCTCTCCGCTCAGCTGCACAAACGGAACTTATTGTTCCACGCTCACGGACTGCAATCAGGCAGCGCCGTGCTTTCTTCGTGGCTGGCCCTGCGACCTGAAATGAGCTCCCTGTTATCCTTCGTCAAATACCTATTAGCCTTTCTACTTCTACTTCATTTCTTTCTCTTCTCAAGACTGTCTTATTCGACCGGGGTTGGGCTGGGAGCGCTCCTGAGTAGTAACCTTGAAGGAGCGCTATATCAAATTCTCATTAAATAAAAATAAATAAATAAAAATTATGCAATTTCAGACATTCAGATTTTTCTGTGTTTATGTTACCGACTGAATTTGGTTTATTTCTCGCACCTTGACTGATAGGCATAATTATATTCTGCTGCAAGCTACTTTCTTTGACTGTTTCCTGAATATTCTTTGTATTAAAGCAAGAAGCTTTGCAGATGACGATGAAGCAGGTACTGAATTGTATACAGTAAACATTGTGAATTTCGAAGTTATTTAGAACTTTGTAAATATATTAGACCTGGTGGTCAGTTTTATAGTGAAGTTGCTATTGTATATGGCAACTGAATCTATTCTAGCTTGCAGCACTCTGTGAATTTTCAGATACGATACGACAATAGCTTTTATTTTTCTAGGATATTCTGATCTGTGCAATTGTAATTGAAGTTTGCTATATTCATTCAACGTCTGATTTAAACTTTTTTTGTATAGGATGGGTTGGAAGTGATGCTGAACGTTCCAAAGAAGGCCAATGATGCCATGCACTTATCTATGCTAGATGGATATGAGGTAACTCATCAACTGTATCATGTGTTGTCCTTCCATACATATATAGTGCGTCGTTAGAATCCTTGACCTGCCTAAATGGCAGAATGTCATAAGAAGATATAAATATTTCTAACTGATTTCCTAATTCTTTGCCTGCCTGTCTTTCATGTCAGTATTTCTGTTATTTCGAGCGGATGAGCTTGGCTATATTATACACTTTTACAGTGCTTCTCATCTGCTGCATCAATATTGTTTAACCCTTTAATGCTGGAGGGTATAGGATTTCCCATACCGTTTACTACCATCTTGGCATTAAAGGGTAAAATTTCTTTTCAGCCATAAAATTGCAGTTAATTTTCTTACTTTTTGTTTCTTCATAATGATTTTAAGATATCTTCAGTTGCTTAATCTAAGTTCGCTATTTATAGACCGCTGTTGTTGTAATGCACAAAACATCGATTGAGTGAAATCATGACCAAAGTTCTTAACATCTTCAGGCATGAAATTTTTTTATGAAAAATGTTAGCAATAGTAGTTATAGTTTTATACATAAGACAATAATTTCGCTGTAAGTGCAAAGGATGTGCGATGAATCTACAGATGATTATTTACATTTCAATCAATCAATCAATCACATAAATTTATATAGCGCCCCTTCAAGATCTCTACTCAGAGGCGCTCCCAACCCAGGCCTGGTCAAAAAGAAAGGTCTTGAGAAGACGGTAGAAAGAGCCAGCAGAGTCACGAGGAAGAGAACGGAGAGCCGTAGGTAGGCCATTCCAGATAGCTGGACCCACCACGGAATATGCTCTTCGCTGCATAGTAGCAATACGACAAAAAGGGACAAGATAGTACCGCGGGCAGCTGACCGCAGCGAACGGCGGCCCAGAGAAACGGAGACAGGAGTAAAAAGTGCACATCGACATGATGGAGCTATATTGGTAAGATCTTTTGTTTGTGTCCAGGGTAACCTAGATGCCTTGGGAGACGTTCTGCTTCAGGACAACTTTATGGCATGGGATCCAAAGCAGCTGATCAAGAAAGGCCGAGAACGCCATCTCTTCATGTTTGAAGTCGGTCTGCTGGTGGCAAAGGAAGTTAAAGACAATGCTGGAAAATCAAAATACATGTTCAAGATGAAATTGATGGTAGGCAAACTAGTATCTTTTTCGTGCAATGTATCATTTTTTAACTGCGCTATATACTTATGTTCAGAATGAAAATTCTGGGTATACATGAGGTTTTCTCGGATTGAAAATATTGTGAAATTTAGGTGTGGCTGCAATGAATTTCTTCGATGCTTTCTCATTATTTGCTTGTCTCATCTTTTGTGTTTATGTGTTAAATATCAACATCATGATGACATCATCCATCTTTAGATTTTGTTGCTTGAAATATATCTCTTTTGGATATCAGACTACTTTACTATTGCTCCAAAATTTGGAGGTCACTAATGCTGCCTAGGCAGTCCAGGCAGAGTGTGTAACCCAAGTTGAGTCCACATGTGATGATCTGCATCCACCTTATGTGTTCATCATCACAGTTCATGTGTGCCTTCACCATCCATCTGGTCTCTCTCTTCCAGCTCCTTTTTGGTCCTGCATAATCATCAAACTATGCCGAAATTACTATGCATCTGGAGTCTTCTAGTTTTGATCAACTCCAAGCCCAAGCAGGGTCTGTCTCGTGCACTTAAGATTTCCACATTGGTGATGATCAGGCACTCCAGTTTGAAGGCATTCTCTACATTTGGCCACCATAAGCTATGAGCATTCAGGCTCAGACTCATCAGGGATCACAGGCAGTGTGCAGAATCTATGCAAAGCTCTTGTACTTGTTACCTATTGAGAGGTGTTTCCTGTCCAGCAAAGGAGAACAGAAAAACACCCTTGTATATACTGAAATGTTGGGGCAATTGATTTCCTAGTCGTGACATTCTGTATCTTTGTATACTGTTTTCAGACAAATGAAATAGGAGTGACCGAGCACATAGAAGGAGATGAATGTAAATTTGCTCTTTGGTCAGGAAATCGTATTCCAATATCTGACTACAAAATCATTCTAAAGGTTAGACAAAGTGCAGAAAATTAGTTTCATCCTTTTACGTTCTGTAAACGATTAAATTTTGTCTTTTTAAATGAATTATTTTCCAGCATGGCATGAGAATTATAATTACCATTGCAGACAATGTGTGTTACATATGCAATAGGGTGATTCACGTCACCATGGAGAAAAAATAATTTGTCCTGATTGACTAGCATGGTAGATAATGTTGTTCCTTTTGTCTTAGTGAACATTGCCTCAAAATTTTATTGTGATCCAGAAACGTTTAGAGGTAGCTCATTGACCTTGAAATCTGAGATGGGGTCTATATGAGGAAATCAATGCAATAATTATTGCCTGTGATAAGACACTGGAAAGCAAAACTTCCAACTAGATTAAGCTGTAATCCTGTAAGTGGAAATTATGTTCATAGTCATAGGCCATACATAAATAATTAATTCCTATTTTCTTGTGTTTTACTAAAAAAAACTGCTGAATTGTAATTTTTTTTTGACCAGCGACGTCATTGTTGCAAAGTAGGAATAATTTTACATATTCGCATGAAAGTACAAATGCATGGATATTTCAGTAATCTGTCTAGACACTGTGTTTAGACAGTGTGAGATAAATTTTCAATAGCATTTTTACACACCATATTCTGAAATTTATGTTTTTAAAGTTTTCATTCCATAAAATGTCATACTTGCTGGAATTCCATTTTCCTAAGTATAATTAACAAGATAATGAAGTGTGGCTTTCAGTGAATTATCTGTGTGAAATTCATTTGTACAGACCTAGCTGCAACAGAAAGTTAAAAATGGCTTCATTTAATACAATACAGCTGGCAGTGTAAATGGAAAAGAACGTTTGCACTTCTCTAGCAAGGTTGAAGTCTTGAAGACAGAATTCTAGTTTATTTGCAACAGAAGCAATCCACCTAATTAGTGTGTTATCCACCAAAGGAGGCTACACACTAAAGACCATCGTCCTTTTGACATCATAGAAAGTTGGAAGAAGACTGTGTCAGAGAGCTTGAATGACAATTCAATTTTCAATAAAGCAAAGATTCCTGCAGCAATTCAGACAAATAAAGTGTCAAAGTAAAGGGTTTAGTTGAGGAGTTTAATCTGATAAAGAAATCAGAAGCAAGAACTCTGAGTCACAGAAAAAATGAGAGGCATTTGTTGAAAGTGAATCTTATTGCTGATATTTCAAATCAGCAAACTAAGCATGTTCTTGAAATTGATGAGTGTAAAGCGTTTTTGCAAATAGGCAAGAATCGCGAAAGATGAGCATGGATCTTCGTAAGGTTGCAGAGCAGAGTATGACACAATAAAAGATTGATTGAAGCAAGAAATGCTAAAAAATCTGCTAAAGGGTCTGGCTCGAGTAACCATGCAGACAACTATAGATTACAATAGCTGTGACCGGAATGATGAAGAAGAGGACAGTGATGATCACGAGGGAAAACATGAATGTGACTGCAAAACTGCTGAATACTCTCCTTAAAGGTTTACATGAAGATACAGTGGAGAGAAAAACCTTGCATTCGTTAAAGCAGAATGTGTCTTGGCTCACATACACCTCAAACAGGAAGTTCACTATGTTGATAAAGCAACTTATGAAAGTAGCCCATTGTCATTCTGAGCTGTTCACTGGAAGCAATCAATTGTCAGCAAGATGAGGAGGTGATGGAATTGTGCCTATACTGATTCTAGTAGAGACAGATGCTATAGTGATGACAACCAAGTGCATATGACCACGCGATGACAAAGTTTACTTGTTGTTTCAAGACCAATCTATAAAGAGTTCACTTTTAATTGACAGTCTCTAAATGAAGAAATATCACAGAATTCTGTTTTTCTGCAAGTCATGTAAACGAGGATTATATAAGCATGAGAGTGTGAAAGCACTGGACCGGTGGAATCTGATACACCAGCTATTGACTGGCAGTTCTATAGGTTTATTGTACACGCAGACCAAGCAGTGGATTACTGCCGGGGATATTAAACTTCTTTAGTTTACAGAATGCTGTGAATGAATATAGTTTTTCCAAGGACCATTTTGAGTCAATAATGACCCTATGATTTGTGCTATTCAACTTCATTTTGTGTCAAACCTCACATGGCCATTATTTCAATGCATAGCTTCAACACGAATGTATGTGGAAACTTTGGGCTCAATGAGCTAGGTCTAAAATTCATTTGGCCCTGAAATTTCTTATACACAATTTATTCTGGACCCAAAAGGAACAAAATTAGCAACCATGCTCTTTAAATTTCGAAAATAATTTTGTATGAATCACCCTAATATGCAAGCGCAAAATGTATCATTCAATTATTGTTCATTAACGTAGATGACAGTACAAAATATGATTTATACACGTGTGTTATTATTGAGCCGGACAGCCATATTTTGATGACAATAATTATGTTGTTTTCATGTACTTGTCAGTCTATTGCTGTTACCAGAGCTTTGACAGTAATAATGACATTTTTTTATTGATTCCAACTGACAAGTATGCTGTAAAATTACATGATGTAGTAGCAAATGTGATAACAAGTTTAACAGGAGTCAAATTGAACTGTATGGCCGCCTGCAAAGCGCCCATTTGCCCTGCTCATTTTGCAGTCTTATAGGAGTTGAAGGCCTTATGGGTCTAGCGGGTATTGAACCCGCATCCTTCTAATCTTCGTGCCACTCTGTTATCATTCTATCATCTCTTCCACCGAACTGATGATGCCAGTTTCATGGAATGCAAACATTTGACAATTTAGTTGAGAATGTTGCCTGACGTAGAGCAGGTTTGGTTTTAAAACATTTTTGGATTTATTACCCACGTTGACGATGTTCTGACCTAACAGAAGATTCTGATTTGTCTGTTTAATTATTCTTATTGTCTTTTTAATTAGGCTTCTGATTTGTCTTTTTAATTAGGCTTCTGATATGTCTTTTTAATTAGGCTTCTGATTTGTCTTTTTAATTAGGCTTCTGATTTGTCTTTTTAATTAGGCTTCTTCTCTGGAAACGAAGCAGCTGTGGGTGAAACGCTTGCGAGAACTAATCAACGAAAGACAGTTCGTGTTGCACTCAGAGCCGCTGAATAACTCGCTGGCGAAAGTTCCACTTCTGAAGCCACCACCTCAAAAGATATTCCAGCCAAATAGAGCCAGCAGGTTTGTTCGTTGCAATTCTTGGGGAGGGGTGTTTGCATACATGCACTTAATCAATAATCAATAAATACATGCTTTTATTGATCATCATAATACATGCAAGCGAGAAATTTAGACATTTATGTACAGTGGCATCAAAGGGTAGACCAAAATAACAAAGGGTAGACCCAAATAACATAAGATTCATCAGCATTGATCCAACAGTGTCTTTTTAAACATCATGGAACATACTACAATGTGTCTTCAAACAATGCTTGGGTTATGGCATCCATTCTTAATAATACACTTATTTTTTACAATGGCTGCAGTAGAGTAAACCAAAAGCATAAATGCCTGTTGCGTTTTTTTTATTGGTATTCAACTGGAACAGAGAGAGCATCAGTCTGCAGTTCAATAGCCTAGAAGTTCTGTCAGCTAATGGTTTCCAACAATTGGATTTCTGTCATTCGATATACGAGCATTCTGTGTTTTTTTTATTTGTTCATTATCTACAGGGAACTGGACGACAACACGTCGTTGGAAGATATGTCATTTGAGCAGACGACACCGCAATGTGGTGGATCACTTAATTCTGTTGCGCTGTCAGTCACCACGACTGATAGCAGCAGCAGTGGCATTGGCAGCAGCTTCAACATGAGTCAGGCTAAGGTTAGTTACTCTATATGCTTTAATCCTCAATGACTTCAGCGTGAGTAAGGCTGAGTATTGAGTTGTAACGTCAGTCTCTAATGCACAATGTGATGTGATTTCATTGTGATTAGTAGCTGTTGGCTCTAAAGTGCATTGATTTAAGCAGGAATTAGACTGAGTGATTTAGTGGTTTGGGCCAAAGTTGTAAGAGAGCTGGCCCGTGGGTCGTTTCTGGCCTGTCTGGCCGGTCACCAATGTTTTTCTGGCATGTGGGGTCTTGCCTAAGGACTACACAACTTAAGAATAAAAGTTTGAAGTTAATGAGTTTTATGAGATGTTCGTAAATGATAATGAAGATCAAATTAAGATTTTTAGAGCTTAACTTTGACTGTGATAAAAATGTGCAATTAAAAATTTAGTTTTGCGATATTTTTTTTGAGCCCCTCCATATATAGACCCCCATTTTGCTCAGGCATTTTCAGCACCCAGGGCCCAGGCCTGCCCCTCACGGGAAAATATTGCCCACCATTTCAAGGTTTGATACTCCTGCTTTAGGTTCTGATCAATTCTTGGTGATTTTAGCATTAGAAAGACCAAGTACATAGTGACTCTAGGTTCTAATACTTAGTCGCTTCATCGTAAGTTATGTTGAGGTTGGTGGTTCCAGGTACTCTTAGTTTTTGTGCTCTGAGTATGGGTTAAGAGCTCTAAAGGTTTGTGTATTTAGGTACTTCCTGTGTTAAGCTTGCTGTCTTCAACTGAAGTCAGTGCTACAGAGCTCAGATTAGAAGCTCATTGGCTGGAACTGTGACTGCATTTTTGCTCTAATTTTTGGAGCATCTATTTTGTTCAGATGATCAACAAAGGCATGATCTACAGAGGCTGCTATTAGCGCCGTGTATTGCAGGCTGTCTGTTCTGTTAGTAGTTACGATTCATGTCTTCTGTAATTTGCGCTGTAAATTGTTTAAATTGCATAAATGTACACTGCAACAGGTTGCAGTCTGTCAACCGGATTGTTTCAATAAAATGAAAATATTATTATTATTATGAAAGTCTAACATGTCGATTTTCTTCTGTTGTATTTTCAAGTTGTCGAGTGCGACGGAGATTTCCGTGGGCGACGATCATTCCTCGTCAAGTCTTTCAGCGGCAAATGACATCGACCACGAGAGTCTCTCATCGAACAGCCAGCCATGCCTTGTTGAGTATGATCAGCTGGGCAATCCATGGCCAGCAACCGCTGTCGGTGGTGGCGCTCAGGGATTAGATGGCAGCACTTCAACTTTAGATTCTGATGGTAATTAAATGCAATGGAAAAATGTCTACGTTTACAAACTTAGGCAATGGATTGGAGACTGGAGAGTTACGTTTGTAAAGCATGAATAAAAATTGCTCAAGGTGATGTGTGTTGTCGGCTTTGTTGAGACTGTGTGCAGGATCTGAAAATGACATTTATGTGAATGAGTAAAATGTTATCTTTATGTGCCAGATATTTTTATCCTGCAAGATTTTTTAAGGTGTTTGATCCATTTTGCCTCTGAATAGACATGCTATATAGTGCCAATTGTCAAATATAGAGTTTAAGTGTAAGCATGAAGTTTGAATTGTCTGTTACATTTACTTGCGGTTCTGTGTGTAATAATATATATGACTGGTGACATCCGTATTTCACCATGTTGCCTTTTTATGCTCTGCTGATCATTCAGATCAGGATGAGTGATTAATTATCAATACATAAATTGTTAAAATACATTATTATATAGTATTTCTTCAGATAACAGTTAAAGCTCTCAAGCTTAGGCAGCAGGCTTTGTTAGTGCTGGTTTGGTACATAAATAAACCTTTGTTTTTGAATTTACCACATGTGACTTTCTTAGACATTTGCTTCACAATCTCGATGGTAGGCAACACTGCACAATGCACATGGCCATTAATATTGTGTGAGAGTGGTCCAATTTCCTATTTGATTTTGAGTTTGGAAGGGCAGAAGACAAGAAGTAGAGTTGCCATTTTGGTGAAATACATCAAAATTATCTAACTTTAGGGGCATGACAGATGAATGGCCATTCATCTCTTGATAAAAGTATGTAATCCAGTACTAAGTATGTAACTATTGAGATACGAATCTAGAATACTTCAGAGAAGAATTAAAAGTAATTACTTAAGCATGACTGTCCACTGTTGGCTGATAAGTTTCCTTGTTGTACTTACTCGTCTAGTGTTTGAAGTTTGACTCATCACTTGTTGGGCACGGTGGTGTAGGGGTATGTTCAGTGCCTTGGAGCAGGAAAGTTGCAGGTTTGAATCCACCTCAAGCCGCCACAATGGGTCCCTGAGCAAGTCCTCACTCACAGTTGCTCATGTGCTCTGGCATGAAACTCCAATTCAGTCGCCACTCTGTAGTAGGGAGCGCGTCTGAGTAAAAATCTTGAAGGAGCACTATAACAAGGGTTCATGCATACATGCATAAATACATCACTTACCTTTTCTAAGCACATCTCAAATTTGACTAACTCCTGCTGTTTCATTTGAGGTGACTGAGAACCATCAGATGAGATCTGTTGCCCATCCATCTTCACCACAATTATTGTGTATGCATTCATTTGCTCTTGTGTAGATTATTATAACTTGTGCCTCCCTCATGGGTCACCCGAAGTTCTGACTCTCTCTGCTCCTGTCTTGTAAACACTGCTGAGCTAGGCTCATAACACAGCTGCCTCAGTTTTCTCACATTTTCGCTTACATGGCTGAAGTCTCACACTGGCTCCTTGTCACCACACTCATCCATTGTAAGATTGTCCTGGTCTCCAAGTCTCAACTTTACCTTGGCCCCTGACTTTATGCGTAAGCCTCTCTCTGCAACATCTCTTCAGCTCTTGCACTGTACCAACTGTTTTACGTATTTGTCTCTCATGTTTGATCTGCCATGGCGCAATGCATGGCATTTGTTGTGACAGGTCCCTACACATGGAATGTCCCCCCTTCTTTAGGCCAAACGCATATCTTGGCTCTTCCATGCATTCTCTTACTCTCTCAGTGTATTGCTTTTCCCCTGGAGCTTCTGGTCAGAAAGCGCTCTGAATTGTCTATGATGCAAGAGGGAGATAGATGTTTAGATACAACACGATAAAGTAATAGATCTACTTGATGGCCACTGTATTGCATCTTCAGCGTTGCTAGCTTATCAGCAGTTGAAGCTCTGCATTTGGTAATCTGTTATAAGGAGAAGATTAGATTCAACAACATTCTGAACAATAAATTCTCATTGTTTAACTGTACTAACTAATATGCAAAACAATGACCAATTTTTTGTATTGGCAAGCGGACCAAAGCTACTCATTTGCTTTCTTGGCCCACCTTATCAGAGGTGGGTGAAATCTTTGTGCCACTGAAGTGATATTGTCTGAAATCATTGCCACAATCACTTTTATTATCACTTGAAAACTTCTGTTGATTTATTATTTTGTCTGTCCTATTAATCACGAATACTTGAAATTCTTCATCCAACGTTTTAAACCAGATTTTGTTGTCATTTATCACTGTGGTTGTAAAATTAAACAGTTTCAATGAGTTGACTGTTCAGGCCTTATATCTATGCAATGTATGTATAAATAACCAATGGGAAATTTTGTACCTTATTTATTGCCTCAAGTAACAGTGAACCTTGCATAGGATGAATGGTGGTTTCCCCAACTTCCAACCACTTTAGTAGTTTACATGTAATGTTACAATTTTTGTGGTATTGTCGCGAGTTAAAAGTTTACTTATGTTGCAGTTTTGCTTATTATAACTGTGGCAAGCATAGCAGCAATAATTACAAGTGAGTGATAATGCATGTGATTGGCATACATATACAGAAACTGAAAGTGTTGAAATGCATAGAGGCTGTATCCTGTAAAGAGTACAATTAAGATTTTAAGTGTAGTTCAAATATTTGAGTGCCAACAATGCCAGACTCTGACATAATAACGACTAGTTTGTAAATATGCAGCATGAGACTAGAAGAGTATATATGGCAGGAGACTAGAAGAGTATATATGGCATGAGACTAGAAGAGTATATTATATGGCAGGTGGTTATGTTACTGATGCTGATGTAGTAGCAACAATATTATTGATAAGAAGTTGAACAGGATTCAATTTAACTCTATGGCAGCATGCGAAGCGTCCATCTATCCTGCTGCACATTTTACCGTTGCCCCCTAGGGAGTGGAAGGGTGAGTTGAGGGAACAGTATGGGACTAGTGGGTATTAAACACATGTTTTTGTGATGAATCAGATGCAGCTATCCGTGTGACATACTTCATATATTTGGATTGGATAATGAATGGTTAGACCAAATATGTAGATATTATACGAAATGTATTATTTTCTTTGGCTGCAGTTGCTGATGAAAGCACTATGTTAATTTGTTAGGAATGACTAACTGACCGCAGAGTTATGCAATTTCACTAATTGCTATATTAGGCTTGTAGGCCTACAACCTGTGGATGATTCAGGCAGTGTATTAAATGATGGTAGTATACCTCAGCTGCTGCGACTAAACACTGAGCACTGGATTGAGAGAGGAGAATAAATTTAGCCGTTTATCTCCTGATAATGACTACTTAATAGGAGGGTGTCTGTAAATTGGGAAATAAACTACTAAATATTGACAAGGACACACAGCTTAGTTTGTTGACTGTAGAGACTGACTATTATAAACTTCTGATTGTTTCTGTTTTACTGTTCCAGATATGACTCAGGATCAGTATGGCAACTTTGTTCGGTCGGTTTCCCCAGCCAGTAACAAACCAAGGAGCAGTTTTAGGTAAGTGGTGTGCGACCTGAAGATTTAATCAATCAATCGATCAGTCAATCAATCAATGTTTTATTGAAGCCATTTCAAGGCAAGGCACTTCTAATTAAAGGATGTTGAGACAATTAATGGTAACACAGGGGAGACCCAGACGGGTTAATATCCCACTGCTAGGGGCACCTGTTTATGAGAGGAAATTCAAGGCATTGTGTAATGTGAATAGAGACATGGCAGATAATTAGATGAATGGATCATTATTCAGGCATTGGAATAGTCTTATTATTATATCGTGCATCAGGTGTTGACAATTTCGGTTCTAGATTCATCTGCACAATCATGTTCTCTTCTTCTGAAAGTTAAAATATTTTTTGTCGAACATATTCTGGTAAATGAATATTTTTTGAATACAGAAGAAAGCTGTTTTATTAATGCATGTTACTGTAAGCGTGGCTGAAATCAATCAGTTATGCCACAAGTTTTTAATGCAAATGGATTAAATTACTAGAATTAAGAAAGGATGATAAAATGCAACAGGAGAGAGAATTTTGAATACTTTGTACACATGTATTCAAAGTAGTTATTCATTCATGGATTGATACCTGCAATGTGTGGTGATATTAATCACCCTTATTTAACAAGTGAAATAAATCAAGTATCATTTCTTTGAAAGCAACAGATTTTCAGTTTTTTCCTGTCTTTTGCTTAATATACAAGTTTTTATGTCTGTAATATTTGCCTCTGCTGCTAACCAATCTTCAGTCAGCATTTGTCCTTAATTTTGAAGGTATTTTATTTACTTTGCTTTATGTGGATAATGTGTAGGAATGTTTATTTACTTTGCTTTATGTGGATAATGTTTAGGAATGTTTATTTACGTTGCTTTATGTGGATAATGTTTAGGAATGTTTATTTACTTTGCTTTATGTGGATAATGTTTAGGAATGTTTATTTACATTGCTTTATGTGGATACTGCTTAGGAAATGTTTATTTACTTTGCTTTATTTGGATAATGTTTAGGAAATGGTTGACGAATCCAGTTCGCAAGCTCAGCCAAAGCAAACTCGACAAGAACTCGCCCGAAAAGGTGTCACAGGAGTTGGACAAAGCTGCTCGTGCCGACAAAAAGATGAGCAAGTTCTACATGGCACTGGTGAGTGCAGTCCAATTTGCTAAAAAAAATTGTTGATAATTATGTGACACAATTGTTTGTTGCACTTTGTGTCAATAATACTATGTGCACAGCTAACATCATTGAGCTGATTATTATTTTGACTGGTAAGTACTGCTTAACCCTTTCCCGACCGAGGATATTAGATTTCGCATACCATTTACTACACTTTGGTCGCTAAAGGGTTAAGTAATTTTTCTCTTCTTGGCTATGGTAATTAAGTTGTTAAGAAAAGGTTGTTTGGTGGAGTGTTCGTTGTTTACTGTTCATTGCAGCTCCAACATATTATGTTATAACTGGAATTTTTTTGGTCTGTGAGGTGTTTAATGCCTTCTGCAGATAAGCATTTATTAGCGTTCTGTTTTCGGTTTATTCGTCTGTGGATTGATGTGATTTAAGGGTAAAAATGGGTGAAGATCCTTTCTGAAGATAGAACTTGCAAACACCTGCTTTGGAAAATATATGAGCGTAGATTTGCTCATTGATGGCAATAATAGTAATAATAATGGCAATATCAAGGCTATTTGATAACAATTATTTGAGATTTCAAACTGACACACTGAAGCTAAAATTTTAGTGTTGCTGGCATTGTGTTTCTCAGCTTCTGCTCACTAGCAGGCATGTATGCATCATTTATGTATAATAGTATATATATAATTTATATAATATATATATATAATTATATATATAATACTACATGCATATAATTTTATATGTGTGTGTATATATATATATATTGTGACTACTTCAAAGCACACAATATACTTGTGTTCAATGTGTTGATTGTTAATTCAAACTGACACACTGCAGTACATATGATTAAAAGTCATTGTATGGGCGGATGATTACAACTTATTAAGAAGGTGTCGAATTTAACTGTCTGACAGCCAGTGTGACGTTCGTTTGGTCATACTGCAGTCATCAAATTATACAAATCCTAGTCAACAGTTGTCCTCAATGCTGTATGATCTTCCACAGAGTCTTGTTAACACTCTGACTAAGATTGTCTTCTACGTGCTGATAACTTCTACATAGATCTGCCCTACTATACTGCTTGTGACTTCACTAAAAATTTGCCCCTTAGCGATGTGAGTGGAGGGTGCGAAGCACACATTAAGCCGGATACAGTTGTGGTGTTTAACTATACAGCAGCTCTTCTATTCTGTAAATTGATCCAGCTTGGTATTAGCTTAGTGAAAGAGTTCACTTATTCTGGCTACAGTTATCCACTTATGTTCTGCTGCTGGTAATTACAGTCTAATCTAGAATACCGCCTGTACCACAAGTAGCCTTTACAGAGAAGTATATTCCAATATTCATTGCTAACTCTGTTCAAGCTCATTGTGGTTTGATTAAGCTGATATAGATAGCTTCCATGTACTGCCCTGTAAGCAGCATATTGTAGTTAGCAATGGTATGTGCAGTAAATAAACGCAGTTTATTATTTTAGTTTATTTGAAAATTGGAACTTTGTAATGGTGATGGTGCTGATGGTAGTGGTACTGATGGTGGCAGTTGTGGTGGTGCAGATGATGCTGATTAGGATGATGATCAGCAGCAGTAGCGTGGCATAAGTGGCAGCTGTATGGTACAACTTCGTAGTGTGTGTTTGGACTTGAATCCTTCATTCCATCATTCGATGAATGCCCCTTATCTGTTGGTTTATCTCGGTTTTTATTCCACTTTTCTGTTATTTTTCATTTGTGTCTGGAGGCGCATGGCCTTTATTTTCCCAAGGAACCATCCTTGTCTGAATCATAGTCTGATATGTTTTCGCTGATTTTATTTAGACATTTCCAAATAGTGTTTCCAATTAACAAAACTTTTATATCCTGAAATGTGTACATGATTAATTAACATGGCAATTTGTCATAACATTTTGGAAGGTTTTTTCATGGTATCTGGAGCGGGCAAAAGTTGTTTGCACTGATCAAAACCGCTTGGCTTCCTATGATTATATATATAATATATATATATATATATAATATGTGTGTGTGTATATATATATATACATAGTGCTATTAATGAAGCTTCAGTCTGTCATGTATCTAGTTTCAAGTTTCTATGCATATCTTGCTTATGGTCAGAACAACACAGACAGAACATCCAGACAGAACATCCAGACGACCTCTTTTAATCCCAGCCTGAGTTGATAGGAGACTTTGAGTGCTCTGACCCTGCATGCTTCATTCTTTCTAAACTAGGTTACTGTTCTATTCTTATCAGATATCAACTCGTTGCCCTTCCATCACAATGATAAGAGGCTGTAAATCTTGCGCACTCCAGCAGGTGCATGTACAAAATGGAGGATTCTACTCACATTGCAAAACGGTTTTAACTATGAATTTGTGTGCATTTTGCTGATTTCAAATGTGTAATCTCTGTCAGTTTTTATATTAATTAAAGGTGGTGAATTACTGTAATTGTATAAAGGGACATGGGTGTAGAGAGTTTTACATTCAATGTTCTTTAATTCTTTACTGATTGATTTCCCAATTCCCTGTCACTTTTAGTACATGTTCGTTGTTAGAGGCTTAAGAGGTCAATCTGACGTTGTCTATATAAATAAGCTGATCTATTATATATGATCTACATACAGGTAAATTGAGTTGGCGTTGTGGATATACTGGTAAAGCACTTTTCAGCATTCTCGATGTTCAGCCTATTTACTTAAAGTCTCTTTTTTGCAACAGGCTTTCAAACTTTGCCTTACCTTGCCTTCAACCGTCCTCGGCACAATGGTTGGTTGCATTGTAGACAATTCTTCTCCATCCTCTCCTGTCCTCGGTTGCTCTTAAACCCGACCATTCACTCATGTTGTCCAACCACCTCCTGCTCCCGGAACCGTTTTTAAACACCGAGTTGTAAAACTTGTTCGGTTGAGCCATAGATCTAATCCTAGCGCTCAATCTCCTTTTCTTGACAAACCACTATCACCTCTGATCTGGCCTTGACTGTCCTCCTGTATACATTCTATCTTGCTTATCGTTCTGCGTAGGCACTTCAATATGTGACTGTGATGAAGCCTACTTAGCAATCTTATCACGCTGCTTGCTGTCTGGCATTAAGTTTTACTCACCTGGCGTTCAGAATTAAGGTCAGCTGACTGCTTCGTCTGAATAGACTGAGCGTGATAGATCTTAAGGTTTGATTTAAACGAAGAAAATAATTTTTGGAAGAGAATCGGTAAGCTGATTTCTCACTTTGAAATTTTGATCGCCAGCTCATATAAATTTGTTTTTAAACCGGAGAACTGTTTTACAGCCATGGCTTGATTTGGTCTAGTTTTGCACCTTTTATGATTTTTAACTATTTTGTGACTGATCTCATTTTCTTTTTAACCCATTGCAAGCATGCCTCTATCTTGGCATTTATGCTATGTACCTCGTAAATGATTTCAGATGGTTTTTAACCATTATTAGGAATATAAGCCTGTTCTGAATGTTTATTATTATTATTATTACTATTGTTAAGCATATTCTGCATGCTTATTCTGAGACCTGAACTAAAATTTATTCTAAAAGAAAATGAAGAGGCAAGGTGATTTCATTTTCCAATTTACTAGACTTAATTGCAGTTATTTTGCCATTCTGCATTCTATATCTAATTCTGGAAATATGTGCCTTTCAATCCTTCATGTTAGTTGTGGGATGTGATGTGTTTAGGATGTTTTTGCTTTAATTGGCCACTACATAAAAATTATTGACCCCTGGATAGTGAACAATGTTTGTCTAGATGACAGATCCAGACTAGTTTTTGTTGGTGTTTGGAATTAGTCTGCTGCTGAACACTTTCTATAGACATGTCAGCAACATTTTCTATCAGTCCAAACACAGTGAAGTCATGTGGAAAACAGATATGCTGTGAAGTGTGGGATTAACAGCATGAGAGTCTGATGAAAAATTCAAATTGTTGCCATATATATATTAATGCCACTTACAAGATTGTGTAGGCAAAACCATTTTTGGAAGAACCGTACATGCGGAGAGTTTGGTGTTGACGTCTTAGAAACATTTGATGGCATTCGGTTTAGCTCTTTATGTGTTGTTCATTTCGCCCCAGTCTTCTGAACGCTTAAGCATTTGCATTTTTGTTTAAATTTTCATCTCAACTTTCAAATTGATCTTATAGGCCAAAGTTTATTTATTTTCACTTCTAACAATGAGAATTGTCTTGTTCAGAGAATCATAGTTAATCAGTTTTTGTCATAAGTATGTGCTGCAGAACCTTCTCTGGACAGCACTCTAAATCTCAGCCAGTTCTTCAAGTTTCTTTATAGATAGAGATAAAATTGTAAGGATTTGATTTAGTATGTACTGTTTTATGCTGACCAGTTGAGCTGTTTTTTCCTAGTGGCTTTGTCTGTGATATCGTTAAAGATGTGTTTGTTACATTTTGTTTTGCAATTTTTTGTGTTAGTAATAATTCTCAATTATTACATATCAAATGAAATTTTGTTGCCTATTGATTAGCTTTTGACTCAGCATATGTATTGTCTTTTCTAAACATCTTTTTCTTCTCTTATTATTCACCAGACAGTTCACCTTGACATACCAGCACATACAGCCACACATGCGATTCTCATGCGGATTTGCAATGTCAGTGATAGCAGTTACTCAGGATGTTATTGCTCTAATTATTATTACAAGATCATATGCAGACCTATTTATAATCTACTGCCAACATTGTCTGGATAATGGATCTGTTTACATTTCCTATGGATGGAGTGCAGCAGTCCTAAGAATCTTATTCCAGAACTGTGTGGTGGAGACAGAACTTTATGATTTACTGACTAGCCTGTGGCTTGTAGGAATATGTTATACAGATTTTTTATGGTTGTGGTTTTTGCGAAATTCTTTTTATTTTTGTACAATATTGTGCAGTGTTCAAGCTGTTTGGGTGGGTACAGCGAGTGTGATAAAGAGTGGGCTCTGCTGGCCGGTTGTCTGTCTGCTGGTGGAGCCAGTTATTGACAGGCCAGGCTTGTTCTACAGCCTAGATCAACTGGTGGCCTGTAGCTGAGTTAGGGCCAGTGTTGTCAGTAGCAGCCATACACAGTTGACTGAGTTATTGGCTGTATCTCTCATTTGACATCCAGTGTGTGACATAAGCTGAGCTCAGTTTTTCTTATATTATTCGGTTGTTTAATGTGGGATATTTCGTGATCTCTTTCATCTGGTTAATGATTCTCTCTCTCTCACTCTCCAGTAAAAGGTAGATTTCTTTTTTCATCAACATTCTTAGCGTTTCCTAAGAATCGATTCCTGCGATTAGTAAGCTTATTAGTATGCATTGCGTTTGAATGCTGGACTTGTATACGGTGTTATGAATATTCAGATAATCTTCTATGATTGTAGAAGTTTATAGATTACAGGATAGGTGGCGCTTCTAGCGTGTAAAAACCAACTCGGTCTGGTCGTGTTTTATCTTACCGTCTTCTCAATACTAAAGTTCTTTTTGACCAGGCCTGGGTTGGGAGCGCCTCTGAGTAGAGATCTTGAAGGGGCACTATATAAATTTATGTGATTGATTGATTGATTGATTATAAAACTTTTGCTTGGCATGTTTAGTATGGGTTTCTGTACTCCCTGGGATGAAAAGTTCATGTGATGATGATGAGGGACTTAAGGTATTCAAGGTATGAGGCATAAATGTTGATTGTCTGGAATTCCTAATAACACATGAACTGCCTGAGGGATTTTTCCTTTAGGCTACTGAAGGATTGAGGTTGGTGTCTGTCTCTGTTATGTGCAACATGCACATGTTCAGTATACTATACAGCTGACTTCATAGAGAAATGAAATGTAAATGTGTACTTTGGAAATACATCCTGTAGGCATGAATTTCTTTAATGTAAAAGGTTTTCATCTTTCTTAATGTATTGTTTCTATAAATTTATATAGCACGTATTGCAGACTGACTTTTCATAGGTGCTTTCGGCACGAAAAACTCTGGAAACTCTGGGGGAAAGAATTGCTTTTAAAGAGTGAAAGACAGATGAGGAAACGCCAGTCATATATTTTAGGCCCCTTTGTGCGGGAGGAAGGTAATTCCAAACGGAGGGCCAGCCACAGCAAACGCCCGATGTTGGGCAAGAGCAGCCCTAGTTTGCGTAACATAGAGATCAAGATGATCAGATGTTAACCCTTTGAACCCGGAGCCCCCTAACTTTATGAATAACGGTCCAGAAAACCGGCCCGTCGGGTTCAAAGGGTTAAGGATCCCATTAAGTTTTTTTCATGCCTTCGTCAAGTATTGAAATATTGTCCGTCAAGTATTGAAATATTGTCCGTGTCCTAGTCATGACTGCGTCTGTGAGTGGTATATCAATTGTATTGGTCGTGCTAATGAGACATTTTGGCATTGTTTTGTCTGAACTTGTAAATTATGTCTTTTTTTACACAATTTATGTAACTTTTCTACTCCAACTTGAATATCCATCTTGTAGCAGTGGTCTTGAGTTAGTTTTAATGTTTGCCATGACAGGGTTGTGCTGTATGCGCATGTATGTATGTGCACTTGTTATAGCACCTCTTCGACATTCTACTCCGAAGCACTCCCGACTACAGCGCGGATACTGAATCGGAGTTTGTCGAAGCGCTGAGCAATTGTGGGTGAAGGACTTACCCAAGGTCCCTACATGATGGCTTGAGTTGAATTTGAACCTGCAACTCTCCGGCTGCAAGGCAACGAACATACCCACTACACCACCGCACCCCTATATATATGTATATGTCTAAGACTCTAAGGTGATACAGATTTGGAAAGTCTCTTGGTATATATGTTATCTGTAAAATGGTAAAAGGTCATGACCCTGAAAGTTCGCGTGGTTGTCTCTGCAGGATGTTAGCAGAACAGCACGCTAGTGCGTCTAAACCTAAAGATAATTAGGTGAATAATAGATATGGATTTATAGTTTATTTTTATTTGGTTATCTCTGTGGTGCTGGTCATTTCTTGGTGTTAAAGTAAGAGAAACTGAATGTAAATGACTTTCTGAAGTCATGATGCAAAGCCTCATTTGTAGGCTGTGACAGGTTTGTAAAAATCTTTGAATCCTAAAAATTTTCAATGAATCTAAATAAATTTCTAGGAATAACTCAATATGTAAATAAACTTTTACTTGTGCATCATGGAGAATGTTTTGACCGCACACAGTGTAAAACTATTAATCACCCTTGGTTATCCAATTAGGCGCTTAGTAGATGTCATATTTTGTTTTTCTCTGATCTTGGGCTCAGCCAGAACCAGTGGTGTAGCAAGGGGATTTGGCACAGGTCCAAAGTATTAAGTTTGACCCCAGCCCCATCCACTCTGTGTTGTTTACCATGTACACATTGTGCTCCAGTGTATTTTTGTTGTCGGTATTGAACGTAGTGTAGTTAATTTTAAAAGAAGTAACAAAATATGGCCTGTCTTGTTTTGAAAGCTGCAGAAAACTAAAAACAATTGTGGATTCAAAACAACAGACGAATGTTTGATCTCTTCAAAGCCAATTTTCTCCAGTGGTTCAAGTGTGTCTCATGCATACCACCACCGTAAACTCTACAACAACTAGCTAGTCACAATGTAGTGCTAAGCCGATTTTCTCCAGTGCTTACTTTTCAATACTGACTAAGGAAAGCAAAAGCATAAGCTGTTCCATTGATGCTCTTAAATAAGTAAGAATTAATTCAAACTTCACGAAGTGTTCACAGCTTGTAATTGAAACCGAAAGTGCCATTAGAATTTGTAATTTGTAAAACATCATCCCCACAATATTATAAATGCAAGTATTCTACTGGAATTTCTAGCAAAGGTTCACCACATTTTTGATGCAGCATCAACTCAGTTTGACGTTCTCTAACAGGATCATAAAAAATTCTCAAACCCAACGAATTGTTAAGAAGTTCGTTCAAATCTCCACTTGTTACAAGTCTTTTGATATCAAGTAAGAAATCAAATTTTTAGAATTGAGATGTTTCAAATGAGTAGCCTAAATTGTTTTGTAATTTCTAGCTAAAATGGATTAGGGATATTTTTCTTGATGCACGAGGTATATATATTTTTTCTTTAGATTAACCCACATATCTTGCACTCAATTTCTGGGCATCATTCTTCGTCACCTGATTCATCTTTCCACTTCCATGCCACACACTGCATATCTGAGTTTGACATTACCAAGTGCATCTTGACTCTAACCATTGCAAATTTTTTTGCTCAATTTCAGCAAATTCTATATCTGCAGCTTCCATAAAAGTTACAGTGGGTCTTGCAATCATTTCTGTACATGGTCAATTTTCAAAAATGTTAAAGTTCTGGGGCTGTACGCATGACACATCATGATTTTTAGTCGCTGACTAAATCTGTCTAGTCGGATGATGAACTTATTTATGCTCTTCTTTTTTGCCATCACAAAATACCATTAACATAAATTATGACAATACACATGAATATGATATTATTGCATGTGCCACCTGAGAAATGCCTATCATGGGATCTTTATATCTGTTTATTTCTGTATGCAGTCAACTGCCTATTAATACCTCTTGCACCTGTGAGTTACATATGGGTATAACCACTCAAATACTGGGAGAATATGGTATTATGATCAATTTAGTTGCCAACTAACTAAGTCGTCCCCTGAGTGGTTCAAGTGTGTCTCATGTATACCGACCACTGTAAACTCTACAACAACTAGCTAGTCAAATGTAGTGCTTAGTCAATATGTAAGCTATGATGCAATTGCGCAAACACCCCCTGAATATTTTGCAGCAACCTCTCAGCATTATGTCTAGTATCTGTTGTCGTTAATAATAATAAATATTTCCATCATCTACATGTGCTTTTTATGGAGCTTTACAGGGTCACCGAGTCCTTGCTTTAATGACCTTTGTTCTTGTATTTCATCGGGTTTCAGATGCACGTTTAGCTGTAGTCGAAAGGTTTTTTTAATTCCTTCCACCTTCTTCCTGGTTTGGTCATCGTTATTTTGAAAAGTTCGATCGTTCAATTTCCAAATTCTATATCTGCAGCTTTTTAAAAAGTCAATCACTTCTTTACATGGACTTCTGACATAGTTTTAGCATTTTAGGTGAACTTCTTAGCTACTTTTTTGGCATCATGGTCAGGCTCTGCCAATACCCCCCCCCTCCCCCCCCCCCCCAGAAGTTCCCATCCTCAGTCTCTACGCAATTCTACGAACTTCCTATTTGGCAAATGAGAGTTTGATAATTATAATGTGTCATTTAAACCTTGCTGTATGATGCTCCACTGTTTACATCAGCATTGGGGGGGGGGGTGATTTCTGAAACTTATAGGATTTCTGAAACTTATGGAGACCACTGGTGTCAGTCTGATATATAGCTGATGTCCTACTGAACTTTTGACTGAAGCGACTGCTGCGAAAGCTATTAACCCTTTGACTTGCCAGCGCGCTTTAAAGCGCGCTGGCCTATGCTGTTGTATTGCGACCGCGCTTTAAGGCGCAATTGCGTCCAATGAAGGTATTTACTTACTGTTGTTTCGGACTCTCGTTTCGCAACGGGATTTCACGAGATTGCAACGTCACGGCCTGCTTTTATATGAAAATAAATACAAATGGAGACACGCAAATTTTACGGTAAATCGGCAAGTCGTAATGGTCGAGATCTTCGATTTTTGTTGTCGAATTCTGTTCCTGTTGATGGAAATGTGAGTGACGTTATTGATCCTGATGATACGGATGGTGACCTTGAAGATTTAGGTAGCGGTGCTACCCCAAATTCATCACCGGAAGACAGCACCGATGATGAATGTTCAGCAAATGAAGATGTGGATTCTGATGAAGATGACGACGGGTGGAGTGAGAAAATGGAACAAACCCACCACGAACAGATCCGGGTCATGACCGGCTTTACATACACACATACATAAACACATACATATACACATACAAACATACATACATGCACACATACATACATACATTCATACATATAGGCTATATATACATATACACATACATACATATATACATACAAACATACATACATACGTACATGCATACATACATGCAAACATGCACATACATACATACATACATATACATACATACGTACATACACACACATACATACATACATACATACATTCATACATACATACATACACATACATACATACATACATGCATGCATACATACATATATACATACATACATGCATACATACATACATACATACATACATACATACATACATACATGCATACAAACATAAGTTGATTTTTCATCTTTTCCGGTAAAAAATAGGGCAAGTCAAAGGGTTAATGCAGGAGGCCGGCCAGCTCATACAAACACTGATCATTTCATATTTAATGTTCTGTGCTGCTGTCTGTCATTTCTGCTGTGGGTTGTATCTAGGCTGTGGCTCTAGGTGTTGTTCTGGTTGATTCTGACCATCTGTTTATGCTTTGTATGATGATAAAGAAAATGATGATGATGATGGTAACTTGTTTCCATCTGCCCTGAGTCATAGGCCGAGTTGCCAGCCCTATACTTGCTATGGATTTCAATGTGGACTACGATGATACCCCCACAGCCTATATTGTGCACAAACGATGTAAAATATACAGTCCTATAACGTTGCATCCATAACCCTTTGCATGCCAGATATTTTTTGCCTTTGTTCTGACACGCAAGATTTTTCGGGGGAGGGGATTGTAGTTCATTGCATGCTTAAGAATTAAAATAATATATCTCATCAACTCCTATATAAATGTGAAATTTCTTCAGAACATTGTCTCTTATATAAATGTGACAAAAAATATAAATTTTTTAAGCAAGTATTTTATTGTTTGTATTTTTTGCTTGTCCCGTAAGTTTTTTCTTATGGCAGGCATAATGTGAAATTTCAGCATAGGGACCGTCCATAACTGACATCACACACCTGGGGGGTGGAGGGAGGCAGACATTTGTGATGCTACTAGATATCATATGATTTTTGTGTTTACACGTGATGAGGGGAGGGAGGTTAAAAAAATCGTCCAAAATTGTGACATCATTTTTGAACGGCCCCATATGTGTTTTATCACTTTGTCTTTCTGCATTCTGCCAATGTTTTCAATACATACATGTTGCTGATAAAATAATGAACATTATATTAGTGGATGTCTATTACTAATGTAGTGTTTTGCCTAGGTTGCTGTTAGCCTGTGGTTATCTCTGCTTAGTTTGAGAGTTGTGAATATCTTTTTTTGGCAAACCAGGTTTTGTTGTGGAAATCCGACTTTAAACTGGTTTTCTGATTTTTGGTCCTATAGAAAATCCGCTTTTCCTAGCGTACCGGTAAACAAAGATGGCGGCCGCTGTGATGGGTTGCATTCGACGATGTTTTCTACGTAAAATGTGTTTTAGAGGTTCTGTTATTAATTCGTTTGCTGACAGTGAATTTGATATTGATTTCATTTTCACCATTAAAAAATGTTAAATTTGATGAAATTGATGACGATGTCATGCTTGAAGCGTCGCGCATCGATATCTATCGTGCTGTATGTCAATGACCTCATATTCATATATAATTTGCCATGAGTAATACAGTGTAGTAGCTACCATTTATTTATTGCAATTAGTTTGCTCGAGATCATGGCATCCATTAGGCTTGTAGTCAGTACAAATGCATACATCATCTTATAATTTTTGACAATGATTTTTAAAAATGGATTTTAATATCGGTTTGTGAACTGTAAAATCTGATAACCACCTTTTTTGAAACCAACATTCAGATTTCCGGTATTCATTGAACATTTCTACTTAGTTTTCTTAAGTATTTTAGCATTTTTAAATTGTGACTGCAGCCTGTGAATTGTGATTAAATGGTGCCACCAAAACAATAAATGTAATGTAATGTAAATCTTCGATAATTTCTCAGCGCCCACAAAAGCCACGTCAGGGAGACCAGCTTATTCACCGGCAATATATCAAATCAAGTATACGCTACAGCCAGAGCTGCCGTTTTTGTTCCGGTGCCAGGTCAAAATCCGGGGAGGTCAAGCAGAGAAGACAGCGTGGTGCTACGGTGGTTGTCGGTGATGGTGGTAGTTGGGTGATTGAACCTGATTGAAATCTGGATAGGATGGCTTGAAGAGTTTGGTTTTCAGTCGGGAATGGAAAGCAGCAGAGGAGAGTGCAAGCGGAGGAGAGGTTGAATTTGGAGGGAAGATTAGGGAGATAGGAGGATGAGTCCAACTTGGATAAAGTCCAAGTCATTAGCGATTCAATGCTCATCTGAAAGCGAAAGAGGAAGAGTCTGTATAAAACGCTAGACTGTAGAAGAAGTTTTTTAAGGATCAGATTTTTATGGACCTTATTTTTGAGCCATTTTTCTTTTGTCATTCACTTTATAATCTGGATGGAAAGTGCTTGAATTCTTCACATGGTTAAATGTCAGACAGGCAGAAGACTAATGTTTGACTTTCCTATTTAAGTGAAATATTTGGCATTTTGTCTAAAATTTCTTGGTGGGCATGATAGATCTCATACCTGGCAAGGCTGGCATCTCCAGTTAAAGTTGTCATTCAGTTATTGTTACACAGGTATTTCTACAATTCTGTGGAGCAGAAGAGAAATCCTTCATACATATGTTTGGTGGGCACTGTCAAAGTTGTCTTATAAATTTATAAATACAATGCAATATTTGTCCACATCCACCTTATCACTTGAAGTGCTTGTTGCAATGCAAAACTGTTAACTTCACAATTGAATTGAGTGACGGTCTGAATGAGAACCCACGTTCAATTAATAAAACTACGAAAATATATCGCACCTCATGACGAATCCATTGTACCAAGGAGCAGGCCAACTCATTTAGTCAAATTTGACCAGCCTTCATATGAGTCTGTTGAAAACATTGCCCAGTAAATCTGTTATTCTCATGATCATGTTGAAGTTATATGTTAAAGTTATATAAGTCATCCGTTTGAATGCTGTTTATTGTTATGTAGTGTTGATGCTTCTACCCATAAACTTAAGTGGTCCTTTCAAATAACTTTCCATATAGAATTCCATTATATTACTGAAAATCATGTACCAAATTCTGTTTGCCTTTGCCATTGTGGTTGTGTGACGTGACCATTGAAGAAAAGAATGAACCTTATCAGTGCCTTTAGGTCTAATGTTTCCACCGCTGTTCCATGTGTGTATAAGGCCTAAAAAAAGAGTTGTGTTTCCGGTAACCCGACTGACCCTCTTTTATTGCCGCGACTCAAATAATTTTGTAAAAAAAATTATAAAAATATATATATATTTTTTTAAAATTTTGTTTGAAAAATTATTTGTTAACATTTGTATTGACATAACAAAAAAGACGTCAACAAAATGAAATTAATAGGACTGTTTTCTAGAGCAGTTTTAAGTGCAGACAGTTGGGAAATAGGCAGTTTATACTTGCTTAGAACACGTACTTTGTTGCAGCGTGTACCGTTGTGCAAAAAAGACTAGTGGGGTATACTTTTTCTGATAGTCACTGCATAAAAATATTTTACCAAAATAAAAATATTTTCCGACCTACCTACCCAATTTTTTTTAGCTCTGTTACCGGAAACACAACATTTTTTTTTAGGCCTAAGCAACCATCGGAAAAGATCTGTGGCCTTTTTTATTTTTTAAACTGTTCTTACATAATCTTTATCTCTAAATAAAATTTCTTGTGTTTTTCTTAGCAAGGGTGTTTTAGCAGATCTGTCCGGGACTTTAAACCGTAATATATGCTGAATGTCAGTCTGGGTTTTACATTCAGTTATTGGTAGAATCAATTTCTTTTCCAACTTTGATAGTTATTAAACATGGGATCATTCTGTCTTTTAGTTGGTGTTGCTTAATGTGTAATATGACTGATGGTCTTCCATTGTAGGATGACGGTGCATCAGAGGACGGCAAAGCATCTGGTGTAGTTGCTTCAGCGATAGCAGTTGGAGGCCTTGGCAGAAAGGATGCTGCGAAGGGTATCGTAACAGACGATGAAGATGATGAGGACATTGAAGTAGAGATTCCACCGCCTATGGAAGAGATACACACGCATTCATTACAACAGCAGCAGCAGCAACAACCACAGAATCACCAGTCAGAGGAGGATATGTACTCACACCTGGTAGGTTATTGTCTCCTTATGTACTCACACCTGGTAGGTTATTGTCTCCTTATGTACTCACACCTGGTAGGTCATTGTCTCCTTATGTACTCACACCTGGTAGGTTATTGTCTCCTTATGTACTCACACCTGGTAGGTTATTGTCTCCTTATGTAATCACACCTGGTAGGTTATTGTCTCCTTGCACTACAATAGTTTTAGCCACATGTGTAGCGAATTCCTATTAAGTCTTATTATGTGATAGAATAGTTTCTCATAAGATACAGTATCCGTTTTCACCATAGTTGTAAAAAACGTTTTTTCCCGTTTTTTATCCGCTCCCAAAAAACGTCGTTTTTTTCGTTTTTTATTTTTCCCATCGTTTTTTATCGTTTTTTATTATTTCTTTATCTTTATTTATTCATTTACTTTCTGTTATTATTTTTTTAATTTTAATTTTTTTCTGTTAATTCCTTATGTTTTCCGCCAACACTCAAGAATTCAGCTAACTAAAGTCATTATTTCATCGTTTAACATCATTTAAGAGATAGCCTGTGTGTAGTAGGTCCCTAATCAAGGTTTTCAAGGTTAAAATGCGGTTTTAGATGTAGCAAAGTAAAATGATTTTACGTTTCCGTTTTTTATCGTTTTTTTGTCGTTTTTTATTAATTTGAAAAAAACGCCGTTTTTTACCGTTTTTTATTCTGTTTCCATCGTTTTTTACATCTATGGTTTTCACTGTCTGCAATTTCCATTTAAACTTCTTATGTCATACAGAATATTGTCTCTATCAATCAATCAATCAATCTTTTATTGAAACCTTTGCCAAAACAACAACAGGATAGCACAGCAAAAGCATTATCGCAAAAAACAAATTGGCACATAGGAGACAAGGGACCCCAAAAGGGATAATTATCCCACTAAGGAGGGACCCCAATTACCAAGAAGCAAATACGGATAGATCAGCAGTTCAACCAAGTTCATTGACTGTGCAACTCACGTAAATGAATGTAATAAAGGCATGCAGATTGATTTTTAAGTCTTAACTAAAACTTAACTAACAGCTAGATTTAACGACTGACAATTATTGACCAGCATAAACTTATAAACTTTATTTTTCAACGGCCAAATGTGATCGCAGCAGTTTTTAAACATTAACAAATTAGGTGCCTCTTTTATGTTTAATGGAAGTGAGTTAAAAATTGGAGGACCCATGAATCTAATGGAAAATCTACGAGAGTTTACGAGAGTATCTATGATACAGTACTTTTAGCCATCTGCATAACCAATTGCCGTTAATCATCTCATGTATGATGCAGAAATTTTTCTGCGATGCAGTTGTTGTAGTCGTCTACACAGATCATACTCCCGATTTTTCTGTTATTATCGTAAATCATCATAGATTTAGCCAATGGCTTCCCCAAATAAACTTAATCTTCTATGCAAGAATTGCAGGATGCAGTGTATAGCTGCTATAGCATCATAATGTTAACAATGAATGTATGCACTTTCTTATTGGACTGTGCTGTACACTCAATTAGCAATCAAGTGACAATGATTTTTAAAAATGGATTTTATTATCGGTTTGTGAACTGTAAGATCCGATAACCGTTTTTAAAATATGAAATACTTAGATGAGGCTGAGTTCACAGGTCAATGGAAAAAGGAATGGAAGCTAAAGGTTGCTGAAGCTTTGGAGGAGAAAGTTGAAGACTTTTGCATGCGTAGGTTGCTTACACAGGGACGTATACAGGAATATAATTCTAAAAGACTGGAAAACCCCAGCGGAGTTGTCCTGCTGTCTGTTACTGACATGTATTGTGAGTGATATTCTGCTGAAGCATAGTGGCAAAGTGGATATACTCAAAGTGGATATACTCAAAGTGGGTATACTCAAACTTCTCAAAGTGGATATACTCAAAGTGGATATACTCAAAGTGGATATACTCAAACTTCTCAAAGTGGATATACTCAAAGTGGATATACTCAAACTTCTCAAAGTGGATATACTCAAAGTGGATATACTCAAAGTGGATATACTCTTTGAAGCGGATTCTTAGTTGACATCAACTGCAGTCTTCAACCTTCTTGTCCTGACCTTAGAGAGAATTCGAAGACAGCTTCCAACTACAGCGCGGACACTGAATCGGAGTTTCACTCCGAAGTGCTGAGCAATTGCGAGTGAAGGACCTTACGCAGCGACTTGAGGTGGATTCGAACCTGCAACCCTCCGGCTGCAAGGCAACAAACACCACTGCACCACCACACCCCACACCTCTTATACCTTGCCTGCAAGCATGCCAATTTCATTTTGATGGATGTGATAACCAGCTGTTGTTGTTTAGTTGAGTAGCTGGGAATTCAAAGTCGAGTGATTCATCATCTGACTGATTGTCGTAGTTAAGTTATTCAGATCTAGAATAGCTTATAGTCACAGTATAATTATAGTCGTTGTCTAACGTAGCTTATAGCCAGCCACAGTATGGTTATAGTTGTTGTTAGTATAGTCACAGTATAATTATATAGTCCTTGTCTAACATAGCTTGTAGCCACAGTATAGTTATAGTTGTTGTCTAACATAGCTTATAGCCACAACAGTATAGTTATAGCTGTTGTCTAAGATGGCTTATTGTCACTGTATAGTTATTGTCCTTAGCTAAGATTGCTTATATTGTCCTGATATAAGATTGCAATGGCTATAGCATTCCTGGCCATGCCATTTGCGAGATGAATTCTGACATGAGTTCTTCTGTTGGAAGCATGTGAAATAGGAGCAGTATATATGTCTGCAGCATACATTATTAAACCAGTAAGAGACTGACCAGTGGCTTGTGTGGCCAGAAACTCAGTGATTCTCTATATAAAAACAAGTTTTATTAGAAGCTTGGAACTTCAAACAGGAGCTGTTGCAATAAATGCTGAACTCTGGTTGATCTATTTCAATTGACTGCTGCATAGATATGATTCGATTGAATTTAAATTAACTGTCGTTCTGACGAAAGTGAAGGATATGACTTTTTAAAATTATTATTGCTCGAAATACTTGTTTACCTTGATCGCGGCGAGAGTTATGTTTGGTAATAATAAAGCAACTAGATGAGCAGCAGCAGCAGCCTGCGATGATTGGGCTGGAAATCGATAGCTGAGCGAGCAACAGATGAACCGAGTGATGATGATAAACGATCGAACAGTGAAAGGTAGCTGTAAAAACTGATGATGAGCATAAGCATAAGCAGCAGGACTTGAGAACAGAATCTGAAGCTACGACGATGGCTACGGTCAGTTAGGAAATAATTTATGCGTTTGGGACTGTGGGACAGTAGGGGGGGGGGGGGGGGGGGGTGAAGGCAGAGAAATTACAGATTGAATGATAGGACAAGAGTTGGAAAAATTTGATGGATTTGAGATGGGGCGTGTACTGTGCTGAAGTGGAAAGGTGGACTGCTGAGTAACTCGCTTAACACACTTTCCACAGACAGATTATTGTTTATGAATAGCAGGTATTCAACAGCAGGTTGATGTGTTTTTAAAATGTCATGCTATTCATATCATCATGCTATATATCATCGTCTGTCGGAGTTAATGCTTCATGGCTAATACGTCATGCTAAAGAAAACTAGACGTCGTATTCGGAATTGTGAAGGTTTTTCAATTGAAATGCGTGGATTACTGTACATCTGGAAACTTGAACGGATTTCATCATCTGCAACGGTAAACAGTTTAACATCTCGCGACGTCACAATACGTTGCCTATAGCAACGCAGCAAAGACGCTCGTATTTACAATTTTAAACATCTTTATCGACCTCAAAGTCCCTCAAAGTCCGATCCACACCTCAAAGCGGTGAGGGGTGTAGCAGCGAAGTAGGGGATTGCCTGCTATGGGTTATGCCATCAGTGGTGAAGGCCTCGGCCGAAGTACCACCTTGGGCGCTACGCGGGGTGGACAGGCCTAGCAGGAACCTCGAACAGCTGGCTAACGTGGACGGCAACTGTCTTGGGTTAGACATTAAATTGCATCCGGAATTTTGGGCAGCAGCAGGATTCCTATCGTAAGTCGGCGGAAGAAACATCCGATGTTCAACGGCGATTTTCGACTCAGGGGTCGGCTTTTGTCGAGTCCCACTGCGAGTTCGATCAAAGATTGAGGAGCTTAATCGAACTCATTTCCCTCGACAAACATGTATGGACACAGCTAACACTTTCTTCATGCCGGCTCGGACGTCGCCCGGTTTAACAAGGTCCGCGTTTCCCACTGAGAGAGTTAGGATGGGACTCGAAAAATTGGCTACTGACTCTACTGATTCCACTCCATCGGACATATCTGGCAGTCAGACTAACCGTCGGAAGAGAAGACTGTTGACTGTTTTTGGTCAATGGAACGTTAGGGGCCTCAACTCTGTTGGCAAACTGTCAATTGTCGGCAGGGAGTTACGAAGGCTTGGTATCAGCATTTGTGGCTTGTCTGAAACTAAGTGGCCAGGCAGCGGTCACTTCAATTCCATCGAAGGTCATAGGATTCTTTACTCTGGGGGTCAAGGACCCCGCGAACATCACGGAGTGGCCATATGGCTTGATAGGACCATTGCGCCCTGCCTGACTTCCTACAACCCGATCAGCAGTAGAGTGATCTCGGCAACGATCGACGCCACACCAAGAAATTTTACGATCATCCAGTGCTATGCACCAACGGCAGATGGGCTTGATGAGGAAGTCGATCAATTCTATAGAGAGGTCAGACAAGTGCTGGTGGAGACACCCAGCAGCAACATTGTCATCGTTACAGGTGACTTTAACGCTCGAGTTGGAGAGGGTGCAGCAGAGGAGGAGGTTCTTGGCAGGTACGGCTACGGAGAGAGAAATGACAGAGGTCAGTTGCTGATTGACTTCTGTGCGGAGAACAATTTGGTCATCGCCAACACCCGTCACCAACTGCACCCCAGGCACAGATACACTTACAAAAGCCCTGGCGATATTTATAGATCTCAGATTGATTTTATTCTGGTACCCAGACAATGGATACAATCGGTTTATAAGTGCAAAACCCGACTTGACGCGGATTGTGACACTGATCACAATCTCGTCTTTCTGAAATTCAAACTCCGTTTCAGAAAAACTAAACCTCGTCAGCTTCCTTTTTTGGACTTGGACAAACTGCGAGATCCACAGGTAGAACATGACTATGCAGTCGAAGTTACCAACCGCTTCGCTGCTTTAAGCTGCGTCACAGAATCCAGTCCTCCCACTGACTTGTGGTCTCAGCTCAAAAATATCATCATAGAATCGGCGCAAAAGATTGTTCCCAAAGACTCGGAGAAGCGTAAAAACTGGATCTCGGATGACACTTTCGCGCTTATCAAGAGGAAGCGCGAAGCCAAGACGAAATCGCCGGTGGAATATAAGACTCTGAGAGGAGAAGTGCAAAGAAGACTGAGGGAAGACAAACAAGCCGAACTTGATGCGCTCTGCTGCGAACTGGAAGAAAATGCAAAGCGTGGAAACTGCAGACCGGTTTACAAGACAGTCAAAAATCTCACTAGACCGTTTCAGGCGCGTAAAATAGCTATCAAGGACGTCTCTGGAAAGAAGTTAGTTGATCCGGTGAAGGTTAATGAACGTTGGAAGGAATATTGTGAAGGACTTTACACAGGCAATGAAGACGAGATAACGTTCGAAATTACGGAAAGAGAACCGCCTCCACTGCGAGAAGAAATCAAACGCGCTTTGCTTAAAGCCTCTTTGCACAAAGCCTCGGGACCGGACGGAGTTGCCACCGAGCTTCTCAGATTTGGTGGTGATATGACTCTTACCATGCTACATAAGATTTGTACTGATGTATGGATATCTGGAGTCTGGCCCGACGATTGGACGCAATCAGTTTTTATCCCTTTACCGAAAAAAGGGGATCCGCTCTGTTGCGAGAACTACAGGACCATAGCGCTAGTTTCGCACGCCAGCAAAATTCTCCTAAGGGTCATCCTGGAGCGCATTCAAACTAAACTTGACAATGAACTGGCTCCTGAGCAGGCCGGTTTCAGACCCAATCGAGGCACTCGCGATCAGATTACGAACCTCCGGATCATCATAGAAAAGGCAAATGAGAGAAGTCAGAATCTCTACTTTTGCTTCATAGATTTTACGAAAGCGTTCGACATGGTGCAACACGGTCAACTGTGGTTGTCCATGCTGGACATGGGGTTCCCCCCACAACTTGTCCAACTATTGATGAACCTATACAAACAGCAGCGAGCAGCTGTTAGGACAGATAATATCACCTCTAACTGGTTCTGCGTTAAGAAAGGCATTCGGCAAGGTTGTAACATCTCGCCTTGCCTATTTAACATCCTGGCGGAACAGGTAATGCGCAAGGCGCTTGACGGGTTCAGAGGGGGCTTCAGAATTGGAGGTAGGACCATCAGTAATCTTAGATACGCGGATGACATACTCTTGATCGCTACATCACCAGAGGAACTCCAGGAGCTCGTCAATCGTGTCGAATCCGCTGCCAAGGAGTACGGTTTAAAGATAAATGTTTCAAAGACGAAGGTTATGACCAATACCGATAGGATCCTCAGGATTTTTGTCGCGGACAGTGAACTCAAACAAGTGGATAACTTTACATATCTAGGCAGCAAAATCTCAAGCGATGCAAAGTGCTCAGTCGATATTAAGTCCAGGCTGGCCATGGGTATGGCGGTCATGGTGAAGCTTACGAAGGTCTGGAAAAACAGGTCCATTAGTACTCAAACCAAGCTTCGTTTGATGAAATCCTTGGTCTGGTCAGTTGCAACCTATGGTTGCGAATCATGGGTGCTTAAAAAGGCGGAGGAAAAGCAGATACAGAGTTTCGAGAACAAATGTACCCGTAAGCTTTTGCGCATTTCTTGGACGCTCAAACTTACCACAGAGCAGGTTTATCGGCTTGCCGGAACTTCACCAGAGCTCTTGGGTTCCATTAAGGCTCGCAAACTCTCCTATTTCGGTCATACCATCAGGATTCCCCAGGATTGCGTGGAAAAAGCCATTATGCTGGGTCACGTGGAAGGTTGTCGACGCAAGGGTAGACCGCGTATTAGCTGGATTGACAACATTCTTGCTTGGTCCCGTCTTTCCGGATCCAATCTTCTCGCCGCTGCACGCGATAGGAGGCAGTGGAGAGCTGTAGTCCATGCATGCGACCAACCGTCGCGCAGCGACGTCGGTGATTGACATGACATGACAAAGAAAACTAATAAAATGTCTGTAGATAATGAGTTAGCGGTTTGAAGGTCTTAGCCAGGCGTATGATATTTGTATGTGATTTGTTAATTGGTACTCAGCTTTGGAATGCCAAGCATACGACTGAGCTGCCACAGCTAAAGAAACATATTCTGTGTATCTTCAGTCACACCTTTTCATATCATCATCATTGGTTAGATAGTCATGATCTAGAGCCTTTGTGAGAAGCTTGAAAGACCAGTGCAGTGTAAGTAGCCAGATGAATGTTTGCACGCACGGAGTAATATTTGGACTCAAGTGCACATAAGGTGCAACCAATATTCTGAGTTCTTATTCTCTGGCTGCTAGAACAACGTACGAAGTCAGACATGTGTGTGTGTGTTTCGCATAACTTCTACAAGTGCAGGATTACGAAAGTCTGTTTAGTTGTTGATTCATAAGTTGCTATATGTTTACAACTGAACGAGAAACTTTGATTTCATATAAATAAGTATTTTATAATGTCGGTTTTTTTAATTCAGTTTTTTTTTATTGTGTGGCTTGCATTTGTATTGAAAAAATCTGCTGGAAATGCTGTAGCGTTTCATATCCTGGTATAGATACAGAGTCTTGCAAAATATCCGCCTGTTGTGATCTGGGTCATGCTGGCCACTATTTGATAAAGGTTTCTCGGTTCCATTTGATATGTTTCTCTTTCAGTGCCTCTTTATAAGTCACTAGTTATTATTATTATTATTGTTGTTATTTTTATTATTATTACTATAACTGGAATGTTAGGTTTAGGTTTCTGCTTAGTTTTAACTGACCAATTTCAGTCAAATTGAACTGTCAATCAATGTTATTATTATTATTATTATTATTATTATTATTTTTCCCTGACATAGTAAAGATCCTTCAGGCTGTAAAAGATTAAAATTAGGCTATTGGTTTTCATCTCAAATGTAGTGCTCATTGGTGCCTTATTTTTTTAATGTACTTTATAATAATTTCAGCAATTAATATAGCACTATCAGTAGTGAACTACTTCTATGAGGTGCTTTACGGTGTCAATTGGCAGATATTATCATGCGGAAGTCTGGGTTGAATTTCTCATGATCATTGTTATTCATCTATGTTAATATGTTGGGCTTGGTCTTCATTAATTTCTGTCTGTCTTTGTCTCTGTCTGTGTATGTCTGTCTGTCTGTCTGTCTCTCTTGCTGTGTATGCAACCGGTTAACTCATTGTGCATGTCGTGGGAAAGTCGCTTCACTGTCAAACATCCTCTTGATGGATTTTTAAAAGAAAAATAATCAATTGACCTGACAGAGATGGGAGAAATGAGAGAAGCCATTTTGATTTACATTTCTATGCATGCTGTGTTCTCATTTTGCTAGTTGTATAATGCGTAAATGAGATGCTTTTTGTATCTGTGGCTTATCTTTCATCTTGAGGATAATCTAAGATGTAAAAATCTCGAGGATGAGGAGTCAAGTTTTGTGTGTTGTATGTGATTGCAGTCATCCACTGTATCGCTAAAGACTCAGCCATCTGATGGAGGGGGAGGAGCCGTGACTGTCAATCAAGCTGAAATGGCTCACGAGATCGAGAACATTGTTATACAGAGAATCAATTCAGAGGTACGTTTGTCATGCTAATTATCATGTTGAATACGTTTATCATGTTAATTCATGCTAAATCGTATGCTAAGCAAGCAGTCTGTGGGAATACTACTTTCAAAGGATTTACCAAGATCTTGTGTAAGTTTGTATTTCATTGTAGTTTCGACTGTAGTGTGTAGTGTCTTGCAGAGTAATCGCATGGTTGGTGAGGAAATCAGTCAATAGTGTAGACTGTAGTGTCTCTATGGTGTAGTTTTTCATCAGTGCTTCTTGAAGAAGCACTGATGAAAAACAGTCTCTGTGAATTCTCTGCGAAGAAGCCTTCTTCGCAGAGAATTCACAGAGACTGTTGTGAAGGATAGGGTAAGTACAGTGATTTGCCCACTGCTGCTGCTGCTGCTGCTGCTGCTGCTGCTGCTGCTGCTGCTGCTGCTGCTGCTGCTGCTGCTGCTGCTGCTGCTGCTGCTGCTGGCAGGGACTGTTTTATCATGTTGTCCTTCCTTCTCCGATGACTAATAGCGTTTTTGTTTCTGTTGGTGCTGATATATAAGTTTCTTTATGGCTTAAATGGTTTGCCTACTTTTCAATATATGGTAGTTTGGTATTTGTAAATATTCGAAGGTATATTATTATATATAAATTATATATGATACTTTGCTACTGATATAGTAGTTTGGTGCTTTTAAATATTCTAAGGTATACATCAACATATGGTACTTTTGCTACTAATCGTGTGGTAGAACTTCGTCAAAGTCATAAATTTTAGCTGGAGGGGAAATCCAAAACAAGAGTACAGTTTGAGAGTTATATATTTATTTGTGACTCTATTTCAGGTAATTGAGTTATTACAATTGGTTTCATTGGCCAGTAGCTGCCAACATTCGGCACAGCAGTGTATTAAACGAAAATAATTTCCAGCTTTACTTTGCTATATTGCTTGAGGAGAGCCTATGTTGTATCGATCATAATTCGATTAAGTGTCATCTTATCTGAGCATTTATAAAGCAAGAGCCTTTCAGAAGCGCTCCCAGGGGCGTTCAACCCCAAGAAAAAGGCACGTTTTTAGACGAGAGAAAGACGAGGATACACAACTAGAAAGGATGGCAGAGCGAACTGATGGGGGAAGTCATGTGATGAGTTTGCTGAGGTTTTAATAATTAATTCCTCAGTGTGGATCTCAGTTCTGTGGCATTGCAGCATAATATCCTGTAATTTTAGTACATGATAAACACTGAGTTGTATTTTTGTTCATGCTTACAAACCAAACCAGGGCTGTTTTAAGGTCGTCATAGACTATATAGGCACTCTCGCATTCATGGGCCGCAACTGCCAGCTCTGCATTAGAGCTAAGCACATAATTATGAATTCACACATTATTTATCGATGTCATGTTCGATCATGATTCACGAACACCCAGTTTGAATTTTTAAGCTCAATTTGCCTCTTGTAATGTTTCGTATTTAATTTTTTTTAATATCCTGAATATATGTTTATCCATTTGGGTCCAAAACAGTATTTGCGGTTTTATTTTTACTATCTTTTGTCTCTAGGGTTTTCAAAATGGCAACTGCTTTATTATTGTTTACAATTGCCTAGGCCTCTGTAGGGCTGTAGGCCTCGGGCTCCGTACCTAATGGATAATACATCTCTATTACAGATGTACACAGAAACATGTACATTGTACACACAGACATCTGTCATTGTTTGTGTGAACGGTAGTTTTTGTTTAGTTGTGCGTTTGCAGTTCTCATAACCTGTTTGACATGTCATGTAATTACTTTCAATCTCCAGTTCATGTGAAAAAAAGCAAGAATGGCACCAGCTCCTTAACTAAGAATATGGTTCTACTCTCAGCAGAAACTGACAAAACTCTCTTGCTTTGACTCTATTCCATACAAAAAATACTTTCGTTTTTTGTTAATAACTGTAAATATACAGACATTTATTATATATACTTGTTCAGTGGCTCATCCTTGGGTGCCGATATTTGTTGATGTCTGTCTGATCTTTTTAATAGCCATTCGTTTGATTTTTCTCTGTGTTGGTCATTATGCCATCGTGTTCTTTTGTTTGTTGGGGCACCCTTGTAACGCCATGTGCTGTGTTAGTATTTTTGCATTTTGTTAACTATTTAGAATTATCTTAACCTCTTCCTGTAGAAATTTGGTGTAGGTCGCTGTTGTAGGCTGTTTATGGAAGGCTCTGTAGTTTTTTAGGATGATTCTATGTGTCAGCATTTAGTAGTTTGAAACAAGGTTTTCCCATGTGTGTCTTCTAGTATTTTCCCATTTACATGTTTGATCAACGCAGCTTTGTGTTCGAATTGTTCTACAGTTTAAGTAGCTTTATCTTATCATAGACTTCTTCAACTCTCTTCCTCAGCTTCTATACATTGTTCCATCCAGTTGGTTTTTTTATCTTTTAGTTTCCTTCTGATTTCTCTAGTGAACCAGTTAAATTACATCGGGTCTGTAGAGTAATTTTTTTAAAAAATATGCTTCTTCTTTCCCCTCCGAGTGCTTCTTATAAATCCTCTGGTCTTAGGCTTCTTCTGAGCTCTTCTGGCGTTGCTTTTGTCTGCTGCTGGTAGTCATTTTTTATGTTTGACCTGCATAACTTCTGCACTGTCTTTGTCTTCATCATGGTTCATAGAGTTCCTCTCTAGTATCTCGTCTTCGTATTTTTATCGGATGTCTTTGTCTTTCAGTTTCTTGGTAGGTTACTTGGTGTTCTGTGTTGGTAGAATTCCTCGTGTTGATTTCATTTCAAGTTGGCTGTTGTGAGCTGTGATCTGAGTTGATTGGTGCATCAAACGATATGTGAAATTTGTCACATTTTTTAACTCTATCTTTTGCGTATATCAAAATAGATGAGAAAGAGGTGAACGAGTTCACACTGTCATGGTGTCTAGATTTCGTCGTCTGACATTCTTCTTCGATTGAACTCTTGGAAATTCCCGCTCATTTGGAAAGTCCCGTTCATCTGGTTTTTTAACCGTAGATAGATTTTTAAAATTGACTTTCATAAAGTACAATACTGCTCTGATTTTTTACTATCTTCTACTGTGCACTTATCTGAGTTTGACGTTGGACCGTCGTGAATTGACTTTCTCAATGTACGTGAAAAATGTGTCGAAGATAAATCATTTGATAGAACGGACTGACTTTGGTGAATTACTGAGCATAGGGGGCATCGACAGAATTGACCAGCTCCCAGAAAGTCTCTTTCAAGGACAGAGTCTGACTTTGCATTGTTTTCTTTTCTGTTGGAAGTGTGAGTTGTTAGTGTGAAGTTTTTCTGTAGCTCTTTCTCTTCATGATAATTTATTCCTGTGCTTTTGTTTTGGCTTAGATTTATTTTTTTTATGCGTAGTGAGCAATTTACTGGTCGGTGCTTCAGTTATTCTGAGAGTTTGCATGATATGGTAATAATGCAGGCGCCCTTGTAGCAGTATGGCCATGTTACGGCACCATATAAATTGTCATTATTATTATTATTATTATTATTATTATTATTATTATTATTATTATTATTGCAGCAGTCTGATCGTTCTTCGTCCATGGAGACTCCAGATGGAACTACGCGGAGTTTGACGTCTGGGAATGCCGATGAGGCGGAGGTTGGAGCAGACGGTCAGATTCAGGACACGAGTGGAATGTCGGAAGAGGAAAGGAATCGCGCAAAGTACCTGCACAAACGAAAGTATGTGTCTTGTACATCTGGGAATCTCTGTTGTGCAGGAAGATATTTTTGTGCTTCCTTTGTGAGTCTTTGTTCGTTTATTTTGTCAGTAATTATGGTAATTGTGAAAGCTAATTATCAACTCTAATTGTCTTTTCTGGCTTCTTTGTCAGAATAAGTTAACACATTGACCGCCTACACGCCATGTTAAATGACTGGCTGAAGTACGAGTTAACTCGTGCGTGGCGGTCAACGTGTTAAATGTTTTGACATTCCGTTCCATCGTATGCAATTTTAGATTTTGCATTTATGAAGACTTTGCATTATTAGCCAGTTTGTGCAGTACTCTCTGTCAGTGTGTCATAAGTTTCCCCTGAGACTAACAACATGGTTTTTATTTAGAGACTTCTGATCATGTCTTTCAAAGTACTTCATTTTAGTATGGATCTTCTATAATAAAAATTTTTTAGATGAGATTTGGTACTGCATTAATAAATGTGACCCGGTCTATGAAAAGGGACCACAACGCGGGAATGGACTTATGTATACCACCATGATCAGCACAAAATTCTGAAAAGAATGATGTATTATGTGACACAGCACTATTATCTTTTCTATTTTTTTAGACTTTACAACGTGATGTACCTGAAATACGAGATCTTGGGAAAAACGCAATTGAAGTTATTTGAAGTTATCGCTGTTTGTTGAACCTTACACTTTATATTTAGAAACATGGAAATCAAAGCGCTGCATAGACATGTAGAATGAATTATTTAGCGCATTACTATAATTATAATAATAGATTCATCATTAAAACCGTTTCCAAAAATATTCTACTGTCATAATACCCCGACATTAAGGATGCCTCCTTGCGGTCTCTTTTATGTGCTCTAATATTACAATAAGAAAACCTAATAATATCAAATGATTTCTGTGAACCATTATGAAAATTTGATAGACAGAAGAGTCATCTAGCGAATCCCAGTGAAAACCCGATTTCGATATTTCGATAGGTGACCATGTTCTAAGGCCTGTATCTCGGTAAATAAATCCCGCGTTGTGGTCCCTTTTCATAGACCGGGTCACAAATTACTATTTCTGTCTCTGTGTTTATTTCTATATTTTCATATGTTTCTTACTAGATGTGTTTCTTTTTTAAAATCTGATGTGTGAGTATTGAGTAACTGCCTGCCTATCTGCCTACCTGCCTGCCACTTCTGTATCAAATATGAAGAAATGTAGGTAATTTTGTGAGTTTGTGGGTGTGTATACGTGCAATGTTCTGCATGCATGTGTATGTGTGTAGTATGGTTTTCTGATTATTACATACACTTCTGGAAGTTGGTTTTCTAAAGCTGAGACTTTAACTTGTTTTGTTTCATCAATTGTAATTTTACCTTCGCAGATTCGTCATAGCTGAACTGATCGACACAGAAAAGATTTACGTCACCGATCTTGCGATGGTTGTTGAGGTTCGTTGCGTTTCCATTTGACACTTGCATCGCTAGACTTGCATCGCTAGACTTGCATCGCTAGACTTGCATCACTAGACTTGCATCGCTAGACGATAATTAGTTTCTAAAGTCCTTCAGAACTGCGTTCTCGAGTGCGTGGTTAGCAATCTGTGGCAGCTGATCTAACAAGAGTCCAAATGTTTTTTGGCCTTGAATTATTTGCTGATTGTATGTGAAGCCTGTTTGCAGCTGTGTGCAATTACTGCTGAGTCTTCATTAGAGGAGACATTTCAAACAGGTTCTAATGTAAGGAATGTCTTTTCAATGCTGCTCCTTGTATCTCGATGGTTGGTATTCATCAGTGTTTTTACTAATATTGTAGATCTGTGGTTTATATGTTGATCTGAAAAAGATTGAAACCACTTTTGACTATAGGGAAGGTTCACCAGTTGATGGATTGCAATTCCAATTCTGAGGAGTTTCTTGGTCTAACTGAAGAAATTATTCTCTCGTTACACAGATTTTACTCATGTATGACCTTGACATTAGATGGGTGTCCCACAGTGCTTATCATATGGGGTTGCAGGTATTGGGGGCTCTTCAACCCACAGATCCCAGATTTTATGTAAGGCCTAACAAATGTTGTGTTTCCGGTAACAGAGCTAAAAAAAATTGGGTAGGTAGGTCGGAAAAATTGTTTATTTTGGAAAATATTTTTATGCAGTGACTATCCGAAAAAGTATGCCCCACTAGTCTTTTTTTGCATGCTGCAACAAAGTACGTGTTCTAAGCAAGTATAAACTGCCTATTTCCCGACTGTCTGCACCTAAAACTGCTTTAGAAACAGTCCTATTAATTTCATTTTGTTGACGTCTTTTCTGTTATGTCAATACAAATGTTTTTTAAAAAGTTTTAGATTAAAAAAAAATAAATAAAAAAAAAAAATTTTCATTAAAACATTTTTTTTGTCGCGGCCGTAAAAATGGGTCGGTTGGGTTACCGGAAACACAACATTTTTTACACCTAAACTATAATCAGTTGCACTTAGCAGCTACAACTTTGTATATTTTGCGGGATGCCTTGTGTGTCATTGCAGTGGTACTGTAGCAGTTCTCAAATTATATTAGATGGCCAACAGCCTGACGTTAAACATTTGCTCTGGTATTGACAGAATTTGGTTTTGAAAATCAGTGACTATGTAAGCAACTATTTAACAGTGACACCCAAAGAGGAAATTTACAAGTGGCTGCTTATTTGCAATGTATCCAGATGATGTTTTTGAATAGAATACAAAGGAGTTTTGGGGAAAAGCTATTGTTGGGATTAATTTCGTTGTGGTTTCATTTCCTGTTGCTCATTTAGAAAAATGTTCAGTTAGTGTTAACAACCATTTGAATTTGTATACAGCCTGCTTGACCTTTGGATTGAGAGTCATTAAGTATCTGTATAGCTTTGCTGTATAGCTGCTGCTGCTGATGCAAGTTACCAGAAGGTGCAATTGCAGCAGGGAAAATGGCAGTGGAAATAGGAAAATAGCAGTTATGTTTGGGCATATGTATAATTGCAATGCATTGACAGTTTAAGAGATGGCTGTGATGCTAAGGTGGCATATGTAACACGTGCATGCTACTTTTAAAAGTGTCTCCTTTTCTCACTGCTGCTTGTTCTTTACTTAGACATGTTTTATTCGATGATGAGTGAATGTGGCCCTCTCATCATCATCATCATCATAATCATCATCATCATGTTGAATTACTTCTCTCTAACTATTTAATTTCTTTCTTTTTATCATATATTTAGAGAAGTATTACACTGAATTTGTTGATAGGATTTTTTTATTCAATTGATGGAGGCATTGAATTTGGTAGAGAGTTGATTAAATTTACTGAAATGATTGATATGATGATTTATCTTCTGCTAAGATTGTTTGTATGCAATGGTTATATGAATGGTGTTTAGTAAATTGTGTTTATAAAATTTTCTGATTGTTTTGTTTATGAAAGGGTTACATGAAGATGATTAAAGATAAAGAGGTGACCTTACCTCCCACTCTCGAAGGAAAAGATATGATTGTGTTCGGAAATATTCATCAGATATACGATTGGCATAAAGAGTAAGTTTTATCTTTTGAGTAAAGTTGCATGCATGCAGAATTATAACATTGCTGACCACTGTGACCAGTGACCAGCCTTACTGTACTGAAACTTATTAAGATAATGTATGTATGTATGTATGTGTGTGTGTGTATGTATGTATGTATGTATGTATGTATGTATGTATGTATGTATGTATGTATGTATGCATGTGTGCATAACAACATTTCATTTATATAGACCTTACAATAACCACACGTAAGCACAAAAAGATATGCCTTAGCTACTTGTCTGCTGACATAAAAAAATTACACTCACTACCTTGTTCACTTGTTTGCACAATAATTTCTGCATATTTACATTGATTAAATAGTTTGACTTGAACCAAGTTATGCATGACTTGCAAATGTGAAGCACTTTAATTATATCAAGCCATGTATTAATTGATTATCTTGCCTCACAATAATAATGGTACTACTAATAATAGTGATATTACCGGTAATTGTTCAGTCAAAAGTTGCCTGATGTTTACTGTGAATTATTGGCATTACTTGTCTCTTTAGAATAAAACGAATGTTTCTTTTGTTTCAGTACATTTCAGCGAGAGTTGGAGAAATGCATGGAAGAACCACAAAGGCTGGGCAGTGTCTTCATTCAATATGTGAGTTTGAAATTTGCGTATCTTTCTTTTGAACGCACATATTTATACAAATTGGCACATTTTTTATATCTATATCTTTTTTGCCTTGAGATGGATTTGTATTATGTTTTATAAATGGATGATATAAAATCATAAATTTGGTTTTGGAAAACTAGTTCTACTTCTACTTTAAATAGTGCTGTTGAATTATGTTTTATCTAGTATGTTATTATTCAACCACTTCAGCATATTATGAAAATAGTAGTGGCTGCTATGAACAGCTCAGGTGTTTATACAGAAGAATAGGTGCTAGACAAAGAAATAGAACATATGTGAGAATGAATTGAAAGGTAGTATATCAGAATATGTCTTCTGAGTTCCAAGAGACAGCTGTCATAAAAAACCTTAATCTAATCTAATCTAATCTAGTAAAGCACTTCTCACAGCAGAACTATTTTGAAGCGCTCTCAGCATGACAGGCCTGTGAAAAGAGAAATGTCTTTAACCCTTTTCCAACCAAAGTGTAGTAAATGGTATGGGAAATCTTATACTCTTGGTCAATGAATGGTTAAGTAGTGAAGAGATGCATTTGAGATTCCGATTATTATCCCGCTAAGAAATGCATGGAGTAGGTCATTCCATGGTGATGGACCCAGTGGAGTGTTAAGTCGCTGAGCACTGAAATGATCTAAAAATTACACCGTTGATATGTTCGCAGTTTCACTAAAGTCCAGACTACGTAAGCAACGACTGAATCTGTTGCGTGTTGTAGGAGAGACGTCTGTACATGTACGTGAAATACTGCGAAAATAAACCCAAGTCTGAATTCATTGTGGCTGAAAACATGGACTTCTTTGAAGTGAGCTCATGTTTTACTTCCTTCATTCGTAGGCTGTGACATGGCAGCGGTAGTGGAGCTGCTTGTTTTTAAGTCAAAGTGTAAACTCGATGAGGTTTGATAAATTTGAAACTATCCTAAAGACGTAGCTCTGATATACATCATTGACTGTAGACTTGAGTTTATCTCATTAAGTGGTACATGATTTTTATGCATGATGAATTATTGCCAAGCTGTTGCTCATTTACTGCTGGTATTTGCACTGGAATTGATTGATATATTATGCTCTAGATTATTGTTTATACGTTTGAAAGTCTGAGCAGAGAAATGCTTGTTATACAATGAACAGATAAGACTCTTGACAAATTCACATAAGTTTCATGTTAATCATAATAAACAATAAAATATAATCATAATAATGACGCGTTCTATAGCACCATAACACCCTAGCACCATAACACCATAGCACCATAACACCATAACACCATAACACCATAGCACCATAACACCATAGCACCATAACACCATAGCACCATAACACCATAACACAGCACATGCCGTTACAAGGCACTTCGACAAACATAAGCATATGATCATTCAGAGATAGGTCTTAGATATGTCTTGAGTCTTGATGTGAAAAACTCAAAACTGAGTCGGCTGTACGAATAGTGGTACACAGACTGTTCAAGCAGTTTAAAGTGTGTTTCCCCAAAGCATTTGATGAAGTTGGATGCTTTTCCTAATATTTTTGCGAGCACTTTCACATCCATTCGGAAAGATTATATATATGCCTTTTCAAAAAGACCAACCAGTATGCCAGAAGAAATTTCTCCATATGTTGTTGAGGAGTTAAGTTAAGGCTTTCAGTGCCAGTCTAAGTGATGTTATTCATTTCCAATTTTCAATTAATAATTATAATAATAATATAATTACGACAATTTATATGGTGCAATAACATGGCCATGCCGATACCAGAACAGCTATTTTTACCATTGGAGCGCATATATACTGTGTTTGTACAATGTACATGTGCAGGTTATATTGATTGTGTGCAAGTATTTTTTAAAGTAAACTTTGATTATTTTGAGTGTTTTCCTGGCTAATTTATGTACCGGGGTATTGTATGAATGTTGTTGCATCATTTGTTGTGTTCTCGTTTTTTGTCATCAGGACATGCGACAGACTCTTGGTCATCGCCTACAGCTGGCTGACATGCTCATCAAACCCGTGCAAAGGATCATGAAATATCAGCTTATGATTAAGGTTTGTAGTTTGCTCTTTCCCTGATGCCTCCTTACCTACTTGAATTGGTGGAATTGCATCTGGTACTAGGTGTTAAGGGGGTGGAGACATGTGCAGTTAAGTTCAGCTGCTCTGGATCTGTATTGTCCTCTGCTGGGTGTAGACTGTAGAGCCAGATGCTGATTGTAAAGTGCAACTTCAGTGATGCAAGGAGAACCATCGTTCTTCAAACAGAACAGATAATTTACGCACTTGCAGAACAGAGAACAAAGAACTCGGATCTACTCTTATGCAGGACTGATGAGAGAAATTCTGGTCTCCTAGGCAGAGCAGTCATGGACCCTTAACTATCTTAATTGACTTCATTAACTCTTTTAATTGTTGTCACATTGTTGCAATTTGTCCACCTGGGTCTTTTTGTTTAGGACATTCTGAAGCACACAGACCGCGCTGGAGATGACATCAAAGACTTGCAGAGAGCAGTTGAAGTGATGTGCGTCATACCAAAGGCTGCCAACGACATGATGAATGTTGGAAGACTGCAGGGATTTGCTGTAAGTCACTCTCACACAAAATTTTTGTTGTTTGCTGTCAAGTCTCTGCTTTATGTTGGTCTATAATCTACAGATGATTCTTATCTGATCTAAACTTTAGAACTTGAGTGTTTCTATCGTAATATATGGTCAAAGTGTCAGTCTGAGGCCCATCAGTGTTGGTCTGCAAAATGGGTTAGCTCAATAAGAGAAAGAGGCTGCTTACAGAATATTTGTACGTCCTCATAAATAAACCGTAGCAGTAACTATTAAGACGGTGAAAAGAAATCACGTACGACGCCATATCAGAGCAGTAATGAACATACTGTAGTTTCATTGCCTGACATTAGACATAGATCTTGTATATGAAAATTACCATCTGAGCTAAGGAAGAAGTCAGGATGGATTGAAGAGAGTGGGGACATACTAAAGTGTCTGATTGATACTCTGATGATGTGCATTACCGTGGAATGAATGATTTATTCTGTGTCCTGTTTATAGATGATCATGGTGGTGCTTTTAAAAGCTGCTTACGAGTAACGTTAGTGCTTACGCAAAGTTGTGCTGCTGTTGTTAGTCATTGTTCTGTGTGTGTGTCGATGATAATCAGGGGAAGATAACAGCGCAGGGCAAGCTGCTGCTCCAGGACAACCTGATGGTCGCTGAGCACACGTTGAAGATGAAAGTGGAGAAGCAGATGTTCCGAGAGAGACGCGTCTTTCTATTTGAGCAGATCATCATTTTCAGCGAAGAGATCGATAAGAAACGAAGCAACCTCGCACAGCCTGGATACATCTTTAGGAACAGCATCAAAGTATGTCGTCCACTCCTACTTGCACCACATGGAGATTTAGGGAGGGGACGGTTCCCCCAATGTTTATGGAGGGGGCCGTCCATGGTCATGCGCCCCTCAATATTTAAGAATTATTCATCATAAACAGCATTGTAAATTTTTACAGTGGGTTACAGTGGTAGGACATTCAGGACATTTTTGGTCAATACTGGTAGCATGAGAAGAAGTTTTCAAACAAATGACTAGGGAAAAGGTCGTCAGAAAATTTGGGCGATGAAAATGAATAATGTCGTCGGTGACTCAGCCGTCCGCCCAAAATGTCACGCCTCGGCGATCGTCCTTCGGCCGCTCGTTCGTCTCCCCCAAGTTCTAGACCAAGACTCTGCATATGTTATATACATACATGAGACCCTTCGTTATGGCTTTGTGAGCTACATAAAGTTGCACATTATAGGTTGAATTGTGTTGTAATAGAGTTGTTTCCTGAAACTGTTTTCTCGGGGGTTTTTTGGGGGGGGAACCGACGTTTTATTCCATATTTTTATTCTTTTTTGTCGTTTTAAACATCTATGACTTTGAGTCTTAAAATTCTGCTGCACGAGTTCCGCTTGTTTGGTGACATTGACATTTTATTAAGAGTTTCATCGCCATGCATATCATCGTCGTGCGATTTCAATTGCAGATCAACAAAATGAATATAGATCATAAGAAGGTCGATGATCCACTTCGGTTCGTTCTGAACGATACTACGCCGCTGCACGACGTTCATCTCACGTGTCAGGCGCCAAACGAGGACGTCCGCGAGAACTGGGTCTCTCAAATCAGTTCCATTCTCGACATGCAAGGAGATTTTATTCTTGGTAATTCGGAATCTTCGTGTCGTTGACTCACCCGGTCTAACGTTCCTCGTATTCTTGGAACATTTATTCTTTATGACATTAGACTGGGTTATTGAATTGTCTTAAAAAATTTTATTAGAATTGTTTATTTGTTAAGTTTGAAGGAGGTTTAAATATATTGCAATATAAGTTATAGGTTAGATTTTAAAATAATTTTTATATATTTCCAAACTGTCTGTCATCATTTGTGTGTGTGTGTGTGTGTGTGTGTGTGTGTGTGTGTGTGTGTGTGTGTGTGTGTGTGTGTGTGTGTGTGTGTGTGTGTGTGTGCACGTGCATGCATTCACGCGTGCTTGCGTGCATGCATGCATGTTTGACAGTTGCTGAATTACATGAGATGCGTAGCAGCTGTGCAACTCTGTGTTTATCCAGTGAAGCGTTGGCTTTCTACAAAGTGTCACTTGTGGCTTAAATGTTAATGCGTCATCTTGTTTTTTTAGCTCTTCAGTCGCCGATTGAATACCAGAATTCGCTAACCAAAGAACTGTGAGTAGTATTTTTGCCACATATATCTTCCTAAATGGTAACAATATTATAATTAATAATAATTGCGTTACTTCATATGGCACCTTAGCACGACCATGCCATTATAAGGGCACTAACTGGTGGGATAAGCCCTAGAAAAAAATATGAATTTAGCATAGATATAAAAGAATCCACTGAGCTGGAGGGATGTCTGTTCCGGCATCAAGGACCAGTGGCCGAAAAACACGATCGCCGAAGTGCGTTCTCATCCTCCGCACATGCAGATCGGTCATTTCAGACGATCGGAGCTGAAATCGTGTAGCAGACGAATGAGTCTCCGTGCAGCAATTGTGCAGGCACTCATGCTCAGCTCCATGAAGGGATTTAAATAGCTCTATTTGTTTCTATCACATCAGGTCAAAATGTCACATTGGGTTGTCTTTGACTAAGGATATGTGCAGACTTCAGCCTGTTTTTCCTCTCACCTTAATTATGCTAATTCGGTTGTGTGGATATATATATCCAGACCTTCAGCTCAATAGGCTGCAACGCATCCAAAACTCCTTTATAAAGGCGTACGACTTTATATCTATGCGTCTTCCTGTCACGTCTTGTTCCTGCGAGTAACAATGTTATTGATCTGTTGTTTATGAATTCCCACGACACTTCAATCACCTCCATCAAATTCATGCTTAAGTTGCTCCTTTGGTAATTGCAAATTGTAATTGTACATTTATATAGCGCCCCTTCAAGAGAACTCCTCAGAGGCACTCCCGACCTAACACCAAACCACAATCAAAGAGAATGGTTTTCAAACATTTTAAAACATTTCTTTTTTAAATGGTTTTTTTTGGTGCTTTGTCCTCGTTGTGTTTTTGGTGATGACGATGTTTTCTGATGTTCAGATCCGCTCCCGACATAGCGAGTCTGCAGATAACGAATCCCGTACGCAAGACGCAGTCGCAGCCACGCTCAAAGTCTACGAAACTGCCGATGGCGATGCACCTCCGCAAGCAGGAGTCGCCCGCCACCTCCAGCAGTTCAGCCGGAACGAGTGAAGGATACGATTCCACGGAATTCCACACGGAGAAATCCAAGTCGAACAGTAAACTTGGTCTGACGGGCAAAACTGCTGTGGCTGTCGGCTCTCCGAAACCGAAGCGAAATCTCTTCGAGGGATTTAAGCAGACGCTGAGACCGGGTCGGGGAAAGGGAAGCGACGCGAGTAATTCTCGACCGAAGGAAAAGTCGGGCGGCTCGGGCGGCTCGCTCAACTCACCCACGGCCGACGAGCAGCCGTTTCCCGATACGGCGGCGACGGGCGGCTCTGTTTGTAGCGCTAGCACAAGTCGGAGCAACTCGGAAGAATATTCGCCCGTAAGAATTAGCTAATCTATTCAAATGCGTGTTTCATGTTAAGCGTCTGGGAAAAAAATGATGTATTCTAGAGCGGTGTTCTCTGGAACAGGGAAAGATGAATATGCCTTCTGCAAGATCTGTGACCTACTGCTGCTGCTGCTGCTGCTGCTGCTGCTGCTGCTGCTGTTCTGGAGCAGACATCTTGGATGCTTATAGGCGGCACACTTGTTGTTGCTTATGACTTCATAATCGGCCGCCATCAGATTAGTTGGCGCCATTCATTTCAGGTCTTGTGTTCACATGTTTGTTTTCACGTGATGTTGGCATAATGCGTTTGTGTTGGCATAATGCGTTTGCTTGCCAACGAAGGCATTGTTTGTGTTAATTGGACTTAGAATGTTGACAGTAAGAAGTTACTTGATTTGAGGCATGGCGCTTGGAAGGTCGAATCACTGAAGGAAGAAGTACAGCGGAATTGGTTTCCTTCACGGCTTGGATCAGTTCTGGCATTCATTTCTGTAGCCCAGTTGTCGCCTCTTTAACCATGTCAGCACAAGTTGCACTTTAAACTTACACACATATATCTGGTCAGCTGAAAGTTGTTTCTGAATGAATATAAAACAGTCTCAAGTAATGATTATTATGTGCTAGCCTTATCATGTTTTTTGTGATCAGTTAATATTTTTAGATGAGCCTAGAAATATATATGTGTCTAATTGACGAGTGATGATTATGATTATTGGGTGACGATTGCTCTTCTCATTTCTGTGTCACTTTGATTGCATAAAATAATCACAGTTCCTGCTAACTGCTGTGTCTTTGCGTGACAATGATGCTCACTTTAGTTATATTTGTCATGATTCATCACAGTTATGGCCAGAATAAATAAATTAAATCACTGAACACTGAACAAGTCAGATGTTTATGCATTCATGTTACACTCTGATGATCTGAGCACTACTCTGCATCATTCATCACAGAGCATACAGATAGTGTCAAGTTTACTAGAGCTGGTCATTGTATAGAAAGTAAGTTTCACGAATCAAGTCATTAACGTCTTTAACGCACAGTTGCGCACTTATTTGCATCGATTAATTAATGCCTGGTTATTCGACAGTGGTGCTATATAAATGTACGAATTTAAATAAAGGAAATTCTGTGAATCAAATGTTTTTGCGTAAATTCTCTACCATGCATCAAACTTCCATGCCTAGTCAATAAAGCTTTGTGCAGACACACTTACATATGCTAAAATCAGCTGGACACAACATAAAACAAGTGAAGAAGTGATGTGAAGAAAGAGCCCTGATAAATGTGCAATAAGAGACAGAAAAAGGAAATGGATGTGGCATACGCTGAGGGGAGACTTACTCCTAGAAATGTTGATGAAAGGCAAAATGAAGCGGAGGTGGAGAAGAGAAAGACGAAAACGGATGATGTTGTATTTGATGATGGTGGATGGATATGAAGAGCTTTTAAAGGAGAAGCTCAACAGCTAGAGGAATGGTGATGTGTGACATTTGAATCTACCAAAAGCGACAGAAAACTAGAAGTTACTCAAATGCTAGCATCTAATGTGAATCTTCAACGAATGTAAATCTGGAGTAGCTCCAGATTTACATTCGTATAATGTAAGAATGTATAATGTAAGAAACCGTTTTCGGAGCCAAGTGAAAGAGATGTTGTTCTATGGTGACCCAAGGCCAAGGGGCTTCTTGTAGTTAGTAAACAGTTAATTGAAGATCTTAAGTCTTGTGATTTTAGCAATTTCAAGGATACCGGGTACACAAGCGCATCGGCACATTTCATTATATTTATGAAACGGTTGAAACCTTTTGGGTAGCTTATTGATATGTGTGTGAGTGTTTTATAGGCTATTTGGCGTAAAATCTTAGGTGTTGTACATTCCTGTAAACTTCATTTTAAACTGAGTATATTCTGAGGTTAATAAATTTCAGTAAGCTTCTTTTTCTTTTACCCCATTTCAACTTTTCCACTGCAGTCCGAAATTTGGTGTCACGCTCGAACAAGAGCTTTCCTTTGCTCCACAAATTTACCGCTTCTGTCACAACTGTTAATGATCAGCTTCACTAGCTCTGCACTGTTGCTCGCTTACTTGCTCCTGGAGCCTCTGTCACCTTCATTCACTTGTTCATCACAGTGTGTGGGGTGCAGTAATGTAGAGGTGAGTTCAGTGCCTTAGTTCAGGTCCACCTCAAGTCGCCATGTAGGGACCTCGAGCAAGTACTTCACTCGCAATTGCTAATGCGCTTCGGTGTGAAACTTCGATTCAGTGTTCGCGCTGTAGTGTGGAGCACCTCTGAGAAGATAACTTGAAGGGGTGCTATAGCTAGTGCTCATGCATACACAACATGACTTGATTACTCGCTTTATGTTGGCCTGCTAACTGGGCAGTGGGTACCTAGACCGAGTCTTATGCTCTGCTGCATGCCTCATTGGATGCATTTCCAGATTTGGACACATTGCTGACTGAATGCTAGATGTTCTGTACTGGCTTTCCTTCCAACGATGTATCGCATACCAGATTTCTGCTTTGGTATGGTGGTGCTTGTTGATGATGGTGCTTGTTGGGCATCACCCCATGCCTTAGCCCTGCTGCCTTGCCTCAGATACACTACGTCTTCACTCACTCCGCTCTGCTGAGTAGTAGCCTTGAGAGGTGCTATATTAAATTTTTAGCAATGTGTTCTTTGGCTATCAGTTGTAAAGCAGCAAGGAATGAAGCAACTGAATTGCAGATATTATCTATCTTTTTATTCTGATCGACTTCTTTTTATATGTACTTGTTGTGTTTGTCTAGTATATCATATGCAACATGAAGGTCTGCTTAAGGCAATCATAATTGGTATGCATTGAAATTTACATTCGCTGTACTGTCCATATTAAAGAATTACAACACGCCTACTCTGTGGAGAAAATTTGCCGAACAATGGTTGTGTATGTTACTTCAGACAATGTCAGGAAGAAGTATAAATCTGATTGTTATACCAGAGAAAGTCATGCACTGGAATTATTAGATAAAATAACTTAGCAAGTGAAGAGATTTGCAGAAGAGGAAGTATCTCAGTTATGCTATATCGTACATACTTTGCAGCTCAAGAGTAGGACAATTATTTTTCTCAAAGCTTGGTTAAAGGAATTGCATAGAAGAAGATATTTTGATTGCCTGCAAGTGTTCATTGTCCCACTAGCCTTTAACGTCAGATTTTCTTCAAATCCCAGAGTACCTGGCATCAGATATGGTCTGAAATAGTCATCAGTGAGTGAGTAATAATACTAGAGAACCAGTCGTAAGTTGGAAGTTCTTTTTTTTTTAAAGAGAAAAAACATGATTATTTCAATTGTTGGATTATTACTGATTATAATGTAAAAATAATATTTAAAAAGCCCCAGAAGTTTGAGAAAAGTAGCATTTTAGGTCATTATTTGGAAGATTTTGTACAAACTATGAATTTAAATTTTGTGCCTTCATCCATTGCATTTTTAGCAATGACAAGTACTTCTTTTATCTATAATTTCCCTTAGTATTGAGGTAGAATGATGATTTTGGTATCACTGTAAAGAGGATGTGTTTCTCTTTAAAATGGTATATTATACTGAGAAAGTCAAAAATTTGACTTGAGACTCGGTAAATTTGGGTAGATTGGTCACAAATAAACTTCATCTGTGTTTAGTATACTACAGTGAAAAATGCATATAGGGTAATGCTAAATGAAATAGGAAATGCGGTTAGAGTAAACTCAGGTAAACCATGACTTTGGTGCTGGAAAGTATTTTAGAAACCAAAATGTAGATTGTTGTTACAACGAAACTCATTTCCACTAAACAGAACTCCTGACTTTTTAAAGACATTCACAAAGACCATAGCAGTGTCAGCTGCATTTGTGCTGTGTTTTTGCATACACAGCTCAGCGAGCTTTCTTTCACATGTATTGCTATGCACTACACAAAGTCATGCTTTCACTTTTAATTTCATTCCTTCTTTCTGAACTCCATCTTTCGTAGTTCCAAGGTGGGTCTTTCATTTATTTGGTATTCGTATAATTCTTAACTTCAGGAATTGCTTTTAATATATTTATTGGTTATAGTTGTGTGTTCGTTATTTGTCAACTAGCTTTGATTTTGAGTAATCTCGCTTTGCATCATATTTATTTGATCTCTGCTACAAAAGTTTGTGTACTTTTCTTTTACATCCAATTTATGTACATGTGTCAAGCAATTGCCTTGCTCATCCAGCTCTTTCTGTTTAGTAATGCTTTCAGCCTTTTTGCAAGTCTTTATTCTTATTAAGAATGTTGCCTACTCCCTCCGTCCTCGATCACATAATCGAGAGATTCCATATGCTGACACATTAACTAGGAAAGGCTTTATCACTCGTATGATATATAAATGACTATTATTATTCTCCTATTTAGCTTACTTTTTGTAACACTGAAAATAACTGCACTTTTTCACTGACTTTATTAGACCTATTGATTATTTAGTTATGTGTATATATATTCACTGTTTTTCGTAACTGATTGATGTTCCCACAGTGCATTTGCAGGCGGCTCATTAAAGTATATACTTACTTACTTTTTACTTGTATTGCCTCTCAGGTCTCCTCTATGTCCTTAATTTGTTCGACATGAGACCTTTTCAGCCTGTCACTCTTGATGTTTTAAAGCCATGTTTGCTATCATAACCAACTAGCCTGGTTACGTTGGACTGAAGTCCACTTAACTTTTATCTTGAAGTGTCTTCTGCTATGAAGACCTTTCAACCAAGTTTGCCAATATATTCATGTTGATAATAGCTCGTATGGCACTAAATTTAATCTGTTGCATGATTTACATTCTTCATTCAAATATGAAACCTGTTTGACGCTTAGTGTACTAGACAGCCATTGTAATTTACCGAGTTCAAATTATTATACAATGGATATATTCCGACGGTGATTCTTTTGCTTATTATATAAATGCTTTATTTTCTTTTATGTGTTTTACTCTTAATTTGTGTTTCATTCGGGCGAAATTTAGACTTTTATTTAGAACTTGTTTACATCTATTTGACCATCTCAATCATATTACACAATTTATCTTCAGTTTCTATTATTTTTGTTCTGGCTATATGTTAACAATTGTATCAAATTATGTGTGCGTATATGTTTCCGTTTGTTTTGGTTTGCCATTGTTGCCTTATATATATTCACACGAACATTTATTCTGATGTTTCTATCTTGTTCTAGAAAATGCTTTACTCATTCGAAGCGAATGAATGGTTTGCTCTTTAGAGATATCAATACTTGATTTGACTGACTAGAAGCTTGTTATGGGCTCTGGCGGTAATGGCCATCTGATCGTCTAGTTCGTTTCCATTCCTTTGTCTTCTGTGGAAACCATTGTTGTTGGTTGTCCTGCCTTGAGGACAGCACTCCTTAGCCCCCTTCACCAACCGAGGGTTTGAGATTTCCCATGCCACTTGCTACACTTTGGTCGGTAAAGGGTTAACTAACAATAAACTGGATGTTGATTTCTATTATGATCTCATGCCAGGGAATCTAGAATTACGATTTGTGTAGCCATGCAAAAGTTGTGTACGTTGGTTAGACTTGTTGTGTGCTGCTGTATGCTAACGATTTCTTCTTTGTTGCGCAGACCGATCGAATGGGTGCGTGGATGCGAGTGATTGCCGACTACGCAGCGATTAAGGAGGACGAGATATCTGTGTCGAAAGGGGAGAGCGTCCAGGTGATGACCAGCACTGGTGGACAGATGCTGCTTGTCCACCGACCCGCTAATGACCAGTCGCCTAGTGCCGAAGGACTCGTGCCTTCCCAGGTGCTTCAGCAGAAGGAGGGCAGCTTTGACAACAGGTGTGTGAGTAGGCTGAAGATAGGAATTAAAAATGAGGAATAGTGACTAAATTTATATATACTCTAGTTCTAGTATGACATAAAAAATCCTGAGCTCCAATTTTAGAGAGAGATCTATTAAAGAGAAAAGCCTGAAGTCGCATTGATTTAATATTTAAGCTATATTTTCTAAGTTTCTGAGCAGCCCTAACAGTCCTGAATTTTTTAAAATATCTTCTGTCAACTTCCTAATTAGCACTGACACTTATATAGATTTTTGAAATGTTGGTGTGTCTGTTTATTCTGTGCGAAAGTTTAGATATATATGTTAAAACTTTTATGGAATTTAAGTGTTTTTTACGTTTGTTTACAGTAAATCTTGGCACATGAAGCTTAAGCGGCCAAGCTTCCGAAATGAAAAGGATAAAAAAGAGAAAGATGCAAAAACTGGCCCCAACACAATTTCATCTCCGAAATCCACCGACACTGCTGCCTCAAAGGTTTGGCTCGCTAATTAATTCTGGAGTTATACAATCTTCGTTTACAAAGTTCTCTTTACAGTGTGATAACTGGAATTGTATTTTAATTTCTGGTCTTTGTTATGGTTTGCTAATTTTCATTTTCATGATTTAAGTGCAAATTTAGACAAATCTGAGTGATTTTTTTGTTGCTTTACATAGCTTTGACTGGTTTTCATGAAGTTTATGACAGTTGTTTAATTTCTCGATTTGTGGTTTCAGACGTGTCCTTCGCTGCTCACACGCCTCTGTGACGTGACGGCAGAAGCAGGCGGCACGGCGCTTTTTTCGTGTCGTGTCCTTGGAAAGCCTCGGCCAACTGTGCACTGGTCTGGTCCTGGACAAGTGCCACTCGTAAGTGGTGGAAATGTCACGTGTGAATACTCGGAAGATGGCATTGCCAGGCTAAAGGTAAACAACGTCTTAGATTTGGCATTTAAATGATTTACTTTCTAAGGAATCGTTTGTTCACTTAAAATGATAGGAATGTTCTTTAATTGACCAATTGCAAACCACATTTTGGTGTACAGACATGGTGATAAACATCCATACATAATCACATTGAATTTATCAAGACAGTCATATATTTGTTGACTTACTTGACTTATGGCCCTGGCAAAGCTTGCGCCCGCATCAGCCGCTTCTTTATAGATAGCCTCCAATCGACCCTGTCCTGTGCTGTCCGCTGTCCTCTCCCATGGTTAATCCCATCGTCAGACAATCATCCTCCACCATATCCATCTAACGTTTCCTGGCCCTGTCTCTTCTCCTCCTCCCCTGCACATACCTCTGCAGTGCAAGGTTGTGCTATTCATATTGGAGTTTCATGATCAAATGGATTGAAGGGCGTCTGATCAGGCCTCTTTCTCTTCCTCGGTTCAGATTTAGCCAGGACTCGAGTCCTGTTGCCCGGGGTAGACGACAAGGACGTACATATATATATTTGTACACACATTGTGTTAATTGAATTATTTTACTTATTGGTGATATATTTGATGTCCTTCAATTGTAACACTCTTTAGATCCAAGTCTCTTAAGCTAACTTTTGTTAATCTCAGCTGCAGAAGTGTGTCTTAATGAAAGTTAGATTCGTCCTGGACATGTTTATCTGGTATTTATGTTTGTCTGGTATTTATGTTTTTCTGGTATTTATGGTGGTTTGGTGTTTTGTTGTACCACGTTGGCAACATCAACATTGGTGCAGCCTATCATTAGTCTTGCTGTTGATTGGTAAAAGTTTTGGTTAGTCTAGTTGTTCTGAAAATGTCGACGACCTTTTTTCTGTCTTCTTCGGATTGAATAACAAGAACTGAAATATTGAGTACAAGACTAGAATATTGAGTACAGCGTTTGTTTAGGTACTCTACTTTGTTTGTAATGCTTCAGATACTGAACGTCTCTGCTAAACAAAGTGGCGAGTACTCTTGTGTGGCTGCAAATGACGCAGGCAACGTCAGTACAACAGCTATTCTCACAGTTCTTCCTGGTCAGTATTACCTCAAGTCCTCAACATATGGCTCATCTGGTTCTAAAGTGGTTCAAGTCCATTTTTTGCGATTTTCACTTTAAGCCACTTTCCCACTAAATCGAATGCGCTCTTTCTGATGGTAATATCAGCTAAGCCGCTAAAGGACTCTATCATGGCGTATTTGCGACATATTGGTTATACACCGTGAGGCATAAAAAAGGAACCCCCTAGAAAAATCGTTATTACTTTAACAATTTTCAAACAATGTCAATGAAATTCAGGAAAATTATAGCTAAGTAGCAGGCAATGTAAATACATTTACAGTTTTTACTCTAACTGTCCGCCTTTAGCTTCTACGCACGCGCGAAGTCGCTTGCGCCATTCACGCACCGCCGAGTCAATAATTCGCTGGTCAAGATCGTTCCAAACTTGCATGATTCGCTTCCGAAGATATTCAACATCACGGACCTTTGTTCTGTACACCATTTCCTGCATGAATCCCCATATTTTATAATCGACGGGATTAAGATCTGGGTTGTTAGGGGGCCATAGAGTAGGAATTATGAAGTCAGGAGTTTCATGCGTCAGAAGTGCAATCGTTAATTCTCGAGCTCTGTGCGTTGGAGCACCATCTTGCTGGAGAGTGTAAAATTCAGTGAGTTCTCGAATTTCAGGTAGAAGGCCTTCCATGAGTAAAACATCTCGGTAGTATTGGCCGTTGATTTTTACCTCCGGTTCAACAAGATGAATTGACGTGCGCCCCAGAAAAGAAACACCGACGGACAATATCAGGGATTTGCTAAACGTCGGACGTGTGCGTATAAGGCGGTCGGCTGCAACATCTCTCTTTCGAGTTCCAACTGCTACATACAGACGATCATTTTGAGTATTGCTATATAGGAGAAGCAGGAAATGGCGTACAGAACAAAGGTCCGTGATGTTGAATATCTTCGGAAGCGAATCATGCAAGTTTGGAACGATCTTGACCAGCGAATTATTGACTCGGCGGTGCGTGAACGGCGCAAGCGACTTCGCGCATGCGTAGAAGCTAAAGGCGGACAGTTAGAGTAAAAACTGTAAATGTATTTACATTGCCTGCTACTTAGCTATAATTTTCCTGAATTTCATTGACATTGTTTGAAAATTGTTAAAGTAATAACGATTTTTCTAGGGGGTTCCTTTTTTATGCCTCACGGTGTAGAACTGACAATAGTCAACGCATACGAAATTTCATTAGTGAATCATGTTTGTTTAATTCATTCTTGATGTTCGCCGCTTTGGTTGCAAGTTGGTGCAAGAGTGGTTCAAGTTGGCTTGATTCACTTTTGCGCTTAAATTTATTAACTCATTGACACTTTATGACAAGGCATAGTGGATCATTCACACTTGATTCACTCTTCCACCAAAGGTTTTGGTCGTTTCAGCCGTGGTCTTTGCATTGCATTAGTGCTGAACAAAAAAAAAATATTCTTTAGTAAATTAATCTTGCGTGCGTTGTAATATTCTCATGTTTCGCAAACTTTGATCGGAATCTTGCCAAGTTGCTAATAATATTAACTTACCGATACACCACCGCGTCCATTGCCGTCCAACCATATAAATTAAAAAGCTTAATTATCCTGTTTTTCGTTCGCTGTGTCACCTTATTAAACTGTAAAGAATTGTTACTGTCGCCATGCAGATACAAAGTTATAGCTATTTTTAGCCTGCAGCTGTTTTGGATGCATAGTGTCTAAATGTCTAACATGCAAATATGACTTACACCTTAACATATTATTATTCTTATAGAGCTGTTCTTGTGTGTCAGAGCTGTACTGTGTGACAGAGCTGTACTTGTGTGGCAGAGTTGTACTGTGTGACAGAGCTGTACTTGTGTGGCAGAGTTGTACCGTGTGGCTGTACAGCTCTGCCACACAGTACAGATCTTCCACACAGTGCAGCTCTGCCACACAAGTACAGCTCTTCCACATGGTGGCAGAGCTGCCCTGTGTGACAGAGCTGTACTTGTGTGGCAGATTTGTACTGGTGGCGGAGCTGTACTTGTATTGTAGAACTGTACTTGTGTGGCAGAGCTGTGCTTGTGTAAAAGAGCTGTACTTATGTGGCAGAGTTGTACTGTGTGACTGTACAGCTCTGCCACATAGTACAGATCTGCCACACAGTGCAACTCTGCCACACAAGTGCAGCTCTTCCACACAAGTACAGCTCTGCCACACAAGTACAGCTTTGCCACACAGTGGCAGAACTGTACTGTGTGGCAGAGTTGCACTGTGTGGCAGAGCTGTTCTTGTGTGTCAGAGCTGCCCTGTGTGGCAGAGCTGTACTTGTGTAACAGAGTTGCACTGTGTGGCAGATCTGTACTGTGTGGCAGAGCTGTACTTGTGTGGCAGAGCTGTACCTTTGTGGCAGAGCTGTACTTGTGTGGCAGAGTTGCACTGTATGGCAGATCTGTACTGTGTGGCAGATCTGTACTGTGTGGCAGAGCTGTACTTGTGTGGCAGTGCTGTACCTTTGTGGCAGAGCTGTACTTGTGGGGCAGAGTTGCACTGTGTGGCAGATCTGTACTGTGTGGCAGAGCTGTACTTGTGTGGCAGAGCTGTACCTTTGTGGCAGAGCTGTACTTGTGTGGCAGAGTTGCACTGTGTGGCAGATCTGTACTGTGTGGCAGAGCTGTACTTGTATGGCAGAGCTGTACTTGTGTGGCAGATCTGTACTGTGTGGCAGAGCTGTACTTGTATGGCAGAGCTGTATTTGTGTGGCAGAGCTCTTCTTGTGTGGGATAGCGTTACTTGTGTGGCAGAACTCTATTTGTGTGGTAGAGCTGTACTTGTATATATGGCAGAACTGTATTTGTGTGGTAGAGCTGTACTTCTATACATGGCAGAACTGTATTTGTGTGGTAGAGCTATCTAGCAGCATCGTCGAGTGCAAACTGTAGAGGAGACAGTCAAACCCACGTGTGCTTGCAAACATTTTGGTTAACGTTAAAACGTTGTTCCATAAACCTAGTTAACCTACAATTATATCTTTGCGTTTATGCTTTCCAATAGTAATATTTAAAAGATACCATAATTGAAAACTTAGTGAGTTTGTATGTGTTTTGAAACATTTATTCAGAGATTAGCCTAAATGGATCATCTCGCGTTGATTCACAGGTACAATGTTTTAGGTTGTAAAGCATTCAGTTCATGAACGGATCAAGTGACGTTGATTCACGGTGACGTCAAAATTACGAATATTCTTGTCCAATTCATTACTGGCCCACGCTATAAAAATGCTATTTTCTCCAAAGTTCACTATTATTTACTGCCAGTATTATCCATGCCGATTATATGCATCATAATAGTTTATAATATCAATCTTTCATTCCTAAACGTTTTCATTCTGATTTAAACTAGGCCTACTAGATTAGGCCAAAACTTCAAAGTCGATTATCTCAAAACTACAAAATTGTAGATGAACCACTTTAGAACTAGATGAGCCATATATATATAACGAAACAGCTCAGAGCTGTTTCGTTTCCAACGATCATATATAATTATATTATATTACGCCACATAAATTGTCTTTATTATTATCATTAATGTAATAAAAAATTGTAAATGTTGACCCATCAACATTATGCAGGGTGTTCACTGCACTGTACATGTTTCTTTTTCATTACTTTCGTATATTCTATTTAGTAAATTTGCCCAGCAGGGTCATGACATTGAATAGAAGGCGATACTGTATGTATGCAATGGATAGCATTGCGGCCATAACATCCGTTCAGTATTGACTAAATTTTGATATTAAATGTGCTGGTTAAAAATAGTTGATTATATTTTGATGAACTTTTTGCTATTATTTTAATTAGATCAGAATATTTTACGGTCTCACGGTGGACAGAGGCGACCAAACGGAACAAGTGCAATTCCAGTGGCGATGGTGAATGGTGAGGCGGACAATTTCAGGACACCAGACGCTGGAAATACGACATCATTCTCTCTTTCAGGCAAATAAAATATTAGACTTATTTTTCCCGTGGATGAATGGCGAGGAAGCATCTGTTCTGGTCATTGCGTTGGTTAACCCTTTAATGTCGAGATCGTAGTAAATGGTATGGGAAATCCTATACCCTCCGGCATTAAAGGGTTAACATTCTTCGTCCTCTTTCTGCTTCATCTTCATTTGTATATTTCCAACTGCTTTGGTATAATTCACGCTGTATTATGGTAATTGATTATTTCATTCGTTAATTTTCGTGTGATGTGGCTGAAAATATTCAACCATGGTATGACGGTAATTACTTTACATCTAATTACATGTTCGTAATTACGACAATCCTATTAGCGTCATCATTTGCAAGCCGCTTCTAGGATGTTGTACTCAGATCGCATGGTGTTGTATTCTAACTCTTACTGTAATCTTACTGCTTTAACCCTTTAATGCCGAGACATTAGTGAATGGTGCGGGAAATCCTATACCCTCCGGCATTAAAAGGTTAATGTCGTTACTGTAAGCAGTGATGTCTGATGGTTGAGATGTGATGTGCTGCTGTTACTAGCATGTTTGTTTTCAGTTTTCACATTGAAGTGGTTTTACATTGTCATTATTAAGATGGTCTGTGATTGATTGATTGCAGTGGATTGCTCATTCAACTGGAAGACTAGCTATGACACAGACTATGCAAAAATCTCAGAAATCTCACGGTGAGTTAATGGCAAATATTGCAGACAACGAAGGCATTTGTGATATATGATATTTAATTGACTTTATTAAAAAATCACATGAAATGCTTGTGGTTAATTTCATCTAATTCGCAATCGGGCCTTTGTTGTGCGGTTTTAGACTCTTAATCTATTAAGTCCCGTCAAAAGTCAACTTTCTAGGGAAGTATGGGTTGTTGGTGATGGCCCTGATGGGGTGATGTCATCAGAAGTCATCATTGCACCTCTGAGTAGCTTTCTTCAAGGTCTGCTAGATATAAACCCATAGAATGAATGAATTAATGAATGAGTCGATCGTACTCATGACTGACTGAGGCGGATTGAGTTTGGAGATTTGCAGGCTAGTGGATAATTAATAATATTGAACTCTCCAATTAAGAAGTGTGATTTTAAAAATGCATGAAGTTCTAGGTGTCATTGTACATCAGTGGCGCAGCCAGGAATTTCTGATGGGGGTGGTTTTATGCCCGGCTGCTTGTTTTTTTCCCCTGATATAATTGGACAAATAACCTTTAAAAAGTTTTCCCTAAGCCAATGGGGGGGGTTAGCCCCCAAACTCCCCCTTGTCTGCGCCACTGTTGTAGGCCTACATTGTGTAGTTTTTCATTGCCAACTGTTGTCTTTTTTAGCGGAAGGTACAGCATCGTGAGGCGTTGCGTTGACACGCGCACGGCTGCGGAGGTTGCCGCTAAGTGTATCAACAAGAATCTTACGACACGCAATGCGGTCATCACGGAAGTGAGCGTGATGAGAAAGCTGAAGCATCCATCTCTCGTTCAGCCTCTCCATCTCTACGATTCAAACAACGCTTTCGTCGTCATTCTACCGATGTGAGACTTCTTTTTTCCCGTGGAAACCTCTGTCCTTTAATTCGCTTGAAAATGCTACTAAATTAGTCATGTTCAGCAGCTTTTAATCATTATTATCTTATGGTTAACTGTTTTTAGGGTTGTGATGAGCAATTAGGAGCCAAGAGACATGTTTTTGGTATATGAGAATAATTTTGTAGCTTCCTACATCATCTGTTATATTTAAGAAACTGATGTTTTTTCTGTTGCAGCCTTCCTCATGGTCGTTTGTTCGAATATATCTGTACAAAGATGCAGTTTGATGAATATCAAGCGGTCAACTTCATTTTCTTGCTCCTTGATGCCGTTCAATACCTGCACAACTGTAGGATTGCTCATCTAGACATCAAGGTAGTTCAGTGACAAATCTTTAAATCTAAGGAATTTATGTAGTGCTTCTTCAAGAAGCCCACTCTCAGGCTCTATATGGTTAGCTTTTCACTGGTTCACGTGTAACAATCATATCAAGTAAATATCTACATATAATTCTATGAGTTTGAGCTGATTTCTTTGTTGATTTGCTTCTTGTGTGTTGCTCATTTGATTTGCTTCTTATGTGTTGCTCATTTGATTTGCTTCTTATGTGTTGCTCATTTGATTTGCTTCTTATGTGTTGCTCATTTGATTTGCTTCTTATGTGTTGCTCATTTGATTTGCTTCTTATGTGTTGCTCATTTGATTTGCTTCTGGTGTGTTACTCATTGTGTGCATTTTGGATTTCAGCCAGAGAACTTGCTCGTCGACTTAAGTGGTTCGTCACCGTTACTAAAGCTGATCGATTTTGGAGATGCGCATCAGATCTACGACAATCAGTATATCCATCTGTTGATCGGCAGTCCAGAATTTGCAGCCCCTGAACTGGTTACTCGTAAACCGGTTGGTCTGTTCTCGGACATCTGGTGAGTGATAAGACTATGAAATGTGTGTGATCTATGTGTGTCGAAAGTATTCATCATCTGTTAATTTTGACCCAAGAGAGATCGCAGTTCTTACTAATAAAGCACTGTTAACTGTTATATGGAATTCAAAGGTCTGTCCCCCAAAGGAACAAAAGTCCTGCTTTATAACATTATTTCTAACGTTATTTCTAGTAAATTATGTTAAACAACTTAAATACTTTTTAGCAATCGTGAATCGAAATTGTTTATATATCAGACAAAGTTGCAATATTTGGCGAATATCATTGTAAGCTTCCAATGCACCTCATCTCTGACCAGTAATTTTCTTGTTTGGTGACAAAATAATTATGCTGTCAGCAAGATAAAGTTTTGCTTCAGGAATGCTCTGCTTTCTTGTATTGTTATATATTTGTTATAGTGGTTCTTTGGATGTATCTCTTGTCTTCTGGTTGACAATTGTGACAGGAGCGTTGGTGTTGTATCTCTTGTCTTCTGGTTGACAATTGTGACAGGAGCGTTGGTGTTGTGACGTACGTAATGATGAGTGGCGTTTCACCGTTTCTCGATGAAAGTCTGGATGAAACATGTGGTAACATCGTCAAACGTGACTTCTGCTATCCAGACGAATACTTTGCTCGAATATCGTCAGAAGCTAAAGATTTCATCTCGTTTCTTCTGGTGTCCGAACCAGGGTATGAGATTAGTTACTGTGATATATCTTTGAGTATCTAGGATGTCTTGGTGATGCTATGCTATCTAGTACAGGACAATACAATGTCTCATGGCACTGTTATAATGGGCATTGTTATAATGCAAAAGATGTCGCTTTAAACTGAACCTTGGCTACAATCGTATTACATTAGAAAGACCATTTTGTGTAATGAAATCTGTAGAGAACAATGCAGGACAGCCATTTTTCTTCTTTGCTTTTAACACTTTCATTGACCAGATTGTTGCCTCCAAAGTGGACATGAATTCACAACTTGTGTGTTAGCAGTTGTAAAAATGTGTTGCAGCCTATTGTAAATATTATTAATTCTGATGAGATTGTTGTTGTTTTAGTTCCCGCCCGTCAGCAAAGGCGTGTCTTGAACACGCGTGGATAACAAAGGGTCGCTCCCACCGCTCGGCAGCACTCCCGACGCAGCCGATTCCGACGGCGCGCTTGATAGACTTCATAGAACGTCGACGACATCAGGTAGAATGATTTTTATGCATGATTGATCTTTGGAATCTAACAAGTGACTAGGGAAATTGGTGCCTAACATTTGTATGTTTTATAATGTAAGCAACCAGATGGCACCATATTCTTGTTTCTTTAACAATTGGTGTTGTTTGCATTATAAATTATTTTAATTCTCATAAACTATTATGTCCTCATTGACTCACAAAGGCAATCGGTTTGATAGTTTACGAGTCATTTGGTCGTTTGAAGTACGGCTGTCAACGTAATGGTAAGCTCCGGTGGAAAGTGGAAGTGAATGCTATGAAACAAGTGAATAATGTCAGGCAACTGAATATACTGGTGTTTGATGATGCATGTTTGTATGTATGTATGTAATATGTATGTATGTATGTATGTATGTATGTATGTATATAACATGAACACTTGTTTTAGCGCCCCTTCAAGATACCTACTCAGAGGCACTCCCGATTACAGCGCAGACACTGAATCGGAGTTTCATGCCAAAGCACATGAGCAGTTGCGAGTGACGGACTTGCTCATGAGTGGCGTCTTGAGGTGGATTCGAACCCGCAACCTTCTGGCTCCAAGGCACTAAACATACCCCTACAACACTGTGCCAATGCTGATGACTATACACATACAGTGCTGTGCATCTGATGAATACTTTTTCTTTATGTTGCAACGCACTCCTAGATGCCTGACCTGTTAACCGACGGTGAGTCATCTCGCTCCAGTGACGACTGTGCACTCACTACTGGCTCTACTTAGCGCTTTCATTCGTTTCGTTTTGAATGTGTAACATTTTTATTTCTAATTAATAGTAATAAATATGTGAGGTTTCTTAGGAATTGTTGTTGTATATGCGGTTTTATGTGTTAATATTTTTGTAGATTTCTGTTGGTTACTTCTTTGTGTTGTTGACTGCGTTCAGTTACAATCATCTTTTTGCTGTATTGTTTGTGGGATGTTTTTAACATAGAGCACAAACAATAATATATGCTTACAGGTCTCAGTTAACTGTTACACCGGTACGCTTAACTTGTTTGCTTGCTGATTTCGTCATAATAACTAAAATTTGTGATGATTGGCTGAAACAAGTCGTTTACGTATGCTGCTTCAATTCAATTATTTATGTGGCACAGTTGGAGTGGAACGCTTCAACAACTGCCTGATTATTATTTCTTTTCAACAATGAGAATCTTTTGGATTGTCTTACATTTTTTTAATTTTGCAAAAATTATTTCGATTCGGTTAATTTCTCTTTCATTCTCTTAACTGCGTGCATGCAGAGCTCTTGAATTCTGGTGGCGATAAGTTTAAACTCTGGAATTCAAGCATCAGTGTTGTTAGATGTGAGTTTTGGTAACTTCAAACTGGAGACCTTAGGTTGGTAAGTGATGAAGTATATGTACTAAGCAGGTCAATTGCATCGTAGCCTTACAGACGATTTTTACAAGCAGCAGGATCAACCTTTATAGTGTAATTAACCCTTTACCCGTTTGCCCCGAGAATATCCGCTGGAAAAACGGGCTTAACGGGAAAAAGGAACGTGTAAAGGGTTAATATTTGAGGTCTTCTTTAGGAAAAGGGTGCAGTGTGTGCTTCATGCAACTGCCAAGCATTTTAGTGAAATCTCAATAATGTAATTTCAGCAGCGGCAGCCTGATCTACAAGGCATGAAATGTTAGAATTCAAACCATTTGTGCCGCAGCTTATAATAACGTGAGTTGTTTTCTCTTTTGCAGAATGATGTCACTCCAGTGAAATATGTCCGCTGATGGCCAGAAGTATTGATTGACTGCAGCCAGTTCAGTGATAGCATGTTACAATTACATGTTACAATTACATGTTTCAATTACATGTTACGATTACATGTTCTATGCATCATAGAGGAATCTCTTAGAGAAGTCGGCGGAATTCTTCTTCATTTCTTCTCCGGGCTACAAGTTGTTTTAGTCTCAACAAATCGCCTTTGCCTCCTGAGAAGTCGTCTGTTTATCTAAAGAAAAATGAAGCGTAACTGTTGCCCAGAGAAGCGTATAAATTATACAAGATGGCCGCCGTTCCCATCTTGAGTGCTTCATTGTCCGAAATTGATGAACAGAAATCTGCAGTTTATTTTTCATGTCCTATTTTGTATTTTTTTCTGCCTATGTTTTTTGTTTTCAGTTCCGTTTAGTTTACTGCTTTATTGGCATTGAGTGAAAAATTTAACTCCAGTGCACGTTGTTAACTAATGTATTGTGTGTGCGAGCGGAATTGCTTTTGGACTATATTATTATTTGTCTTTGTGTGTTTTGTTTTAAATTTGCTTTGCACTGTCGTACTCAGAAACACGAGGCCTCTTGCAAAAACATTTAATATAAGTGTTATTTGTGGCTTATGTTTGTATAAAACAAGTCATTCGTTGAATTTCCTAGATTTCAACTGCAGTAACAGTACGGCTAAACCTAGTCACTGTTGCCTGTTTAGAATACATGTATTTTGCTGTTCAGAATTTAAGTAGTACCTGCACAATTGATCAAACGTGTTACTAACAAGCAGTATTTGCGAGAAGTCTCCAGTATGCATTTACATCTGACTGTAAGTTCTTGTATTATTCTCATTGCTGACTTTAAGAAATACGAGTATTGCATTGGACTTCATTGGATAAAGGAACTTCAGGTTTTCAATAAGACTGAGCATGTTTCTTAAGGCCTTAACAGTAACTCTAGTTTCTACATCTCATGTGTAATAATGTGTATACTCAGCACCTATAACACCAGTGTCATTATTAAAGCAGTGTGTGTATATATGTACATATATATTTATATATATAATTATATATACACATATAATGTAGCTTTTCACTAGATAGGAACTGTGTTCATATTTTTCTCATTTATTTCATGTCATCTAGGTTTTTGTGCTGAATAATAATTATCTAGATCTTCATTTCGTTTTTCTTGACGTGTAGCTTTTTAAAGCATTTAGTTATGAAATTAATTTGTGTCAGAGTGCCATCGACCTTAACTTGCGTCGAATACTGGCACAAAACAGTCATTAGTTAGGTTCTTTGTATGATTTTGTTTGTCGATTTTCTAACGCTAATTATTTACATGTGAACAATTATAAATGGTTAATATAAAAGCCTATTTAATTACCCTTGATGTTTCTTGTGTCATTTTTACGTGGCCTTTTGCTCTTTGCTGGCATCCAGTTAATATAATTCATCGTTTTGAGAGACTAAACTGTGAAATTAATCACTTGGAGGAAGGTTGCGGTATATAAAAAATGCCACATATGCATCAGTTCATCACTAAATTATTAACACTTTTCAGAGGAAAAAATTAAGAAAACTTAATCTGATTTAATACTAGAGCCATTTGCTATTTTATTTATGTTACTTATAGCATAGTTATCTACAACAAAACGTGCAAGTTGCTGGCTAGTAAGCATATTTACTAAGTTCTATTAACAGACAAGAGAGATCAGAGCAAGTCTATTAGAATACAGCCTCCATGTTGCAAAATCTGTCATCATAAATGGGATGTCAAAAACAAAATCATAAGCAGATGTCTTAGTGGTGATGTCTCTGTAAAGTTAAAACTTCTATTAGCATGATTTACATTAATGTACAGATGGGTCTACAATATACATCTTATAAAAACTGATCCCAGGTTATTGCTTATACCAGATGATTTGCATTCGTGCAATTGTTTGTGTATATCATGCAAAGATGAATGTAAGGCACATTGCACCAGTACACATGTACTGCCATGTCTGCTGTTTAATTTACTAAGTGAGTGTAAAAAGAATATAATGACAGATGTGTAGGGTTTAAAGTGGGTGGGAACGGCGTTCCCACTGCTCTCAAATTTCTTGACTTGCGTTCCCACTGCTCACCAAGAGTCACCATGCATGTGACCGTGGAAACAAGGGTGTTCCCAATAAAATTTAATCAGCGTTACCACTGCTCATGCAGTTGACGTCCCAGTGCTCACCCAAACCACTTCCAGTACCAGTACTGCAGGTGTACCACCATTCTTATTAGGATCTTCTTGGTTGTTTCACTGATACCACTCCCTCACTGTTTATGCACAGCTTTGAGCAGCATGCAGTAGTTCAATCTTTTGAGAACAGTCCAAGTCAGTTGCAGTTATGCTCTTCAGAATTAAATTTACCGTAATTGCAAAGTCTGCACTTTTGTAGCCTTCATTCTGCATTCATATTATTGTGAATTTACCTTTTGTTGGAGTACTGCAATAGTCCATGCTTAGAAGTCAGTCACAGGTTGGAGTTCAAATACCTGCCGGGTCACAAAGATTTAAGATTTATGTTCTAATGTTATCTTCCTGGCAAGTTTAAGCAAATGTTGTCTGTTTCTGTATGTGGATAAAATATTAGATGGAAAAGTAATTTGTGACTGTTGACAAGACCCTAACATTTCCTGTCCAGGATTTGTTTTTCTCTTCTTAATTGTACATGTGTATTATTCTTAACATTTATGTTATGTAATTGAAAGTGCATTTATTGTCTAGTATCCTGTAATCTGTTAGTTCTACATATTTATCATTTTTTGTCTGTGCTACTTAAACTCTTACTCAGATTTTCTGTGAACAGGACAGCATCATTCATTGTATAGTATCTCCTTGATCAAGTACTTTCATATTTTACAGTGTAAGCAACCAAGAGTAATTGTCACTTTATTTTGATTGGTTTTGTAGTTTGCACTTTTTTTATTTAATTGGTTTAATCTCATAACTAATCCAAAGACTGCTATAGCACCAATGTTATCAATATGCAGTCATAGGGCAGTGGGAGTTTCAAAGTTTACCATCAATACTTCACGGCTTTTCTTTATCTGCACACATTATGTTTAGTATACCCGTTTAACAATATCCCCCTCAAAGACCGATATAGTATAATTCATAATTCATTACATAGGTTCAGTTGAGATCTAGGAAGTTAGAGCAGGCTCTAGTACATATTATGCAAGTTGGAAGGAAGGAATTTTAGTTGAGCTTTGAGTAACATCAGGGATCAGAATGTCAATACTAGAGAATCTAATGCATTGCTTGAACACTGCGAGTACACAAAAAGTACTATTGGGAAACTGATGAACCTTGTGGTTCAAAGTAACGAAAGAACGGAATTTATTGTGAACTGAATTTAATGCAGGCTCTAGTACATATTATGCAAGTTGGAAGGAAGGAATTTTAGTTGAGATTTGAGTAAGGTCAGTGATCAGAATGTCAATACTGGAGAATCTAATACATTGCTTGAACACTGCGAGTATACAAAAAAGTAGGCTACTATTGGGGAAACGATGAACCTTGTGGTTCAAAGTGGCAAGCGTTTGTAAAACCTTGGCAATACTTTTAGCTTGATCTTTGGCTGAAATTGATGACTTATTCTGATTCATGAAATCCCCAGCATAGAAGCTAATTCAAGAATATTAGAGAATAGGCTTTTGATAGAACCAGGAACTGTAGCAATTGGCCTCAGATAGAAATTCAACCATGTTATAGGGTGGTGTCCATAAAGCTATTGCTGTAACGCCCAAGGCAGGATATATTAAAAGAAACTGAATTAGTAAATTCTCCATATCCAGTAAGTCTGTCTTTCTTTGCAATGACAACTAGACTAGGCAATGCCTCTCAGCTGAAACTGCTGAAACCTGTGCTGGTCAAAATAGAGATATTTGGCATAGGTTAGATATGAAGATGCTTCACGTAGCAAAACCAACCAAAGCGGCAGTAAGATACAATGCTCAATATATTCTTAACAGTTGTATGGCAGTAATGAGAAAACTTGCCTATCAGAAGAGTATGAACCCACTGTAGCTCATCCTGCCTCATAATGGCCGAATCTCAGAATATCAAAGTTCAGTGTACAGGGTAAGTTAGGCCCATGACCATGATAATGTGACAAAAGTCATTCTTACAACCTATGAATGAATGCAGGAAGGTTGTAGCAAGATAGACAAATATCATTTTTGTGCAAGAAGTAGGTGCTATACACTGCGTACAGTAGTGGTTTTAGACTTTTAGTAGTGATCAATTATACTGGTTTGAGCAAATCGTATGTAGCTAGTGAAAGTGTTTATACTTTACAGATTTTATATACGTGCTCAGAGAAATCAATACAGCGTCTTGGATTTCATGACTCGTAACTGGAGCAGACTAGTCCTCTTGAATTTAGATCTTTTATACTTTATAGGGTGGAGGGTAACTGCAAGCGTTCTCTTTTTGAGCTCCTACAGCAGAACGATGAAACCACTATCAATCATTGTTGGCAAAAGTACTCCTCGCATAATTGATAAACGAATTACCATATTTCTTGCAGTAAAATGCTGCATCCTAGGCATGTGTAAATTGCCTTGCCTGCCAAGCTTGGTTTATAAACTTTGCCAGGCAAGATCGTTCACAGCTGCCTCATTTCAAGTAGAAATGTCTAATTAGATGCAGGCACTGTCGTGAATCAATCTAGCGCTCTTTGCCCATCGTCTGATTTCTCAAGTGCTCAGTTGCCTTCATGCACAAGTTTCAGAAACTATATTTGTTTGAATGTCTATTGTTTCATTTCCAGCTGAGTGGTTTCTCATCACTTGTATATAATTAGTATGCTGTTAATGACAATGCATTAGGACAAGCAGGCTATTCCTGTCCATGCTTTGAAGCATTGCAGAATGGTTTAAAGCATGCCGTGCAATTATGTCTTATGCGCGTTTATTGTAGGCCTTGTGTTGTTGGTCTGTACATCAGAACTTTGAGCATCTGATTATCTTGAGTCATTTGTGTAAATGTTAATGTACATGTCCAGAGTGTTAACTAAATCCTGTAAACATTTTTCGTGTCTTGTGTTGAAATTAACTTGGACTGGAGCTTCAACGAATAGGACAGTAAATCACCATCAGTTTTCAAAATGCTCAAACAACTAATAGACCAGTTGTCTCTGACATCTCTTCAAGGATGAGAAGCAACTCACTGAATTCTTTGTCCATGCAACAATTCCAAGTTGTAGTTTTTGTGAAAAATAAGCGAGAAAGCCCAGCGGAGGGAAGAGAGGCAACATTGGACAGCCGAACCTGCCTAGGGGAAGAGAATGTTAGGCTTCAATGCCTCAATCATTGGAGAGGTGGGGTGACTGGGGTCAAGTCTAGCAGTCTATACGAGTTTATGTCTATGGCTGCCCGCACCAGCCCATTTGATGTCAAAGTCATGAGAACAAAAACAACTGTGCAGTTCTCAGATAAATAGAAGACCTCAGTGGGTGACGCCAGAGCCAGCAGATACCACACTTTACTTCTGCCTCAAGTAGCCCTGCAGAAACGGAGCAATGAAAGGCAAATAAGCATGTAGCAAAATTTAATCCCAACAAATAGTAGTCTCAGCTTGCTGCTGGAAGAAGACGCTGCATCCCAACATTGCCCGGCCAACCATTCGCAACATTGCCCGGCCAACCATTCGCAACATTGCACGGCCAACCATTCCCAACATTGCACGGCCAACCATTCGCAACATTGCCCGGCCAACCATTCCCAACATTGCACGGCCAACCATTCCCAACATTGCACGGCCAACCATTCGCAACATTGCCCGGCCAACCATTCCCAACATTGCACGGCCAACCATTCCCAACATTGCACGGCCAACCATTCCCAACATTGCACGGCCAACCATTCCCAACATTGCACGGCCAACCATTCCCAACATTGCACGGCCAACCATTCCCAACATTGCACGGCCAACCATTCCCAACATTGCACGGCCAACCATTCCCAACATTGCCCGGCCAACCATTCCCAAAATTGCCCAGCCAATCATTCCCAACATTGCCCGGCCAACCATTCGCAACATTCCCCGGCCAACCATTCTGTGCAAGACACCACTCGTTGGCAGAAAATCAATTGTCCAGTGTCCACCTTTCTCTCCACAGCAGAATGATCAGCACCAAAGAGCGGACTCTCTTGCCCTCTCCAACTGGAGCTTGACACTGTCCAATGTGTCCAGTCAGTAACCTGAAATCACTTAGAGCAGCCGAGTGGCACAAGAGACTTCAAGCACAAACATTATCAAATACAATCCAAAATGATGTGCAAAGAGATAAATAACTCCAACAATGCTTACTAAGTCACATTAGAGTGATATAACTTTTGTGCTCTATGAAATATTTTTGTGAAATCTGACCAGTGTACGTAAATATGAATTGCCTTTAAGCCTGTAAAATTTGATTTGAAAATTCTTACTTGTGACAAAGATATCGGCAAAAATCGTACGAGTGGGGTCATTTTATGGCCGACCCTGTATACTAGTCGAGTTCACCTGTCATGGGTAACTATAGCTTTTGATCCAAGTGTATGCAGCAGCAGCAGCCCACCAAAACAGACTTTCTGTTATTTTTCAATAATCATTCATCTATTCATCTGAATATTGACTTGTCTTTACCAAAATATTACAGCACTTTTTATATTTTCATATCTATATTTATTATACATACATCTCAGATTCTAGCTGGCATTTATGAAGCACCTCTAATAGGGTGAACCATTCAGAGGCGCTCCTAGTGCGCAAGGCCACGAGAGAAGAAACAGGTTTTGAGAAAAGGAAAGGAGGGATCATATAAACAATGGTTATCTTCATCTCTAGCTTTCGAACTTGACAACAAATCTATTCGGTCAAAGAACCATGTTTCAGCACTTTTGCAAGCTTCTCTAAAGTAGCTATATATAATTCATATATATATTATATATATATATAACATATATAATATATATTATATATATTTATAAACATAAATGCAAACAATCTGCTTTCACCTTTACATCAGTGCACGCACGAACAGCTTTGACTTTGATTTTGCTCACAATGACAGTGACTTACGCCTTTAACCCTCTAACGATGAGCGCATACTAAAATGTATGGGAAAGGACTGCAGCTTGGCATTAAAGGGTTAACATTGCTGAAAATCATGCCATGGAAAACGATATTATATAAGTTGCAGTTGAACTGCAGACTTTCCTCTCTTACAGTAGCACAGTGCTATCGCAAAACCCTGCACAAGCCGCTATATACTTGCTTTCCTATAGAGAAAAGTTATTGTGAAGTAAATGGTTAGGTTAGCACTGTACATGTATACCTGTTTGCATTACAAGGAATTGAGTGTCATTCTAACCAAAAAACATTAATCAGTTGCATACATTTGAAACGGTGAAATGATGGAGAACTAGCCCCAAACAACAGAGCTCCCATACATAGTTCGCCTAATACAAAAAGTTCTCAGTAAAATATACGCTTATAAAATTCTTAAGTTCCTGCTTAGTTAAAGAGGCAATTGTGTTGAAAATATTAGTTAAGAAAAAAAATCAACCAGCAAACTGTGCATATATCACAAACACAATGAACCACTGCACACACTGAAAAGCACAAAAGAAGGCCAACAATTAATTATTTTTCTCTTGTAATAGCTATAAATAATACAGGAAATAAGCGGAGCAACAAAGTTGCTCTCAAAAATGAAATTAATCTTGCTTGCAATCCACAGCACCTTTCTTATAATGTAGATACCGCTATATTTTGAAATCGCTACTTTTATGTCCGAATAATCAACGCTCTGTTCACTGCAAAAACAACTCAGTGAAACCAATCGTAGATAATAGAGCACCTTAAGGAAAGCTCATCTGCTCAGTGAACTCTGCTGAGCATACCATCGTACACCTTAGAAACTTCCCAGATGGTAGACCAGTCTGCATGCATATAAGCAAACTCCAGCTGCATACATGCCAGACAAACTTACACCTATCAACGATGTGCGTGTACTAAAATGTACGTGGAAATCAAAACAATTCTTTGCTAAAGGTTTATTTTGTCAGTTTGTAACTCATCTTCAGCGTGGAATTTACCGTTTGCATGATTTTCATTAACCCTTACAACAAATATGCGTACTGTCAGAGCCATGTACTTTGGCCGGTGTGTATGTAAATAGCACTACTCATTACGCTCTGCTAAAGATGAAAACTCAATTGACCCAATTATTATCTCTCTGGAATGACATCAACAATTAAACCTAGAAACTTTAAAACATTCAACTTTTAAAAGACACTTTACCTTTACCGTGGCTGTGATTCTCGGTCAGAAAATCAATTCTTGTCGCATGGTTGAGTTAAAACCGCAGGAAAATGAATTATAACCCGATTGTGCAGAAAGGTCAGCCAGTGACCCCATGCCAAAAATGGTGCAGAGCAAACTCTTGAATGTGTAATATACGAGTAAATTGCCTTCACACCAAAATCTGGGTAAAGACTGTAATACCAAACTCAGATGACCTTGAAGTTCAATGTCAGTCAGTCAATCAATCCTTAGAACGAAATCGAATAATTTCCAACCTTCACTTCCTCTCAAATAATAACATACAACGGCATTTTCTATCTTTACCCAAAGTACCGTCGAGATTCGTTAACTAACTTTTTGATCACAGCACTATAATCTCGTTCAGCTGCTATACTGTATACTGAAGACCGTGCATAATGACTAAGTTGACAGAAATCGGTACTAAGGTCAGAGGCCTCCTCTTGCCTCTATAAATAAACATAACAGTTAATTTATGCAGCTCGTAACTTTAAAAAAGGTCCTGGCATAAATGGCAAGAAATTTTATGCAAAAAACATCAGGAAGTTAGAAGGAGCAACTCAGTTCTCTTAAACAGGTGATCACAACAATTATTTTGCCTAGGGTCATGCTATGTATAAGTGAACACCTGTATGCTGTCCGGCTTGCATGCATCAATGATACACAAGATACGTCATAACAGCCTGCTGATTCGAAGAACTTCGTATTTTTCAAACCCAGAGACAAAGGTTACATCCCCCGATTCAATGTAGGACACGACGTGGCTGAAGCAAATGTTCAAAGAAGACACCATGACTTGACTAGTCTCAGAGGAGGTGGTGAGATTGTTTAGTTTTCAGACTACACCGCAACCCGTTAAATGCTGCCTCATGCACACAAGCGCATCCCTCAAGTTTCAAAATGTCTCATTCGCTCAGCAAACACGTCCAAGGTACAGATGTTTAAAACCCGAAGGCACCCAAACCAGTGCTAGTCTGGGTGAGTTTTCGAGGTTAACCAGCCAAAAAAGCAGCAGTCATAGGAGTTACAACACACTGGGCGTTGTCAACGTAGTCCAGTTGTATTTCGGGTTGTTTGTGTGCGCAAATGGAAGGACCGGCGGCTCAATCAGGTACCACGTATCACGCACGACCGTTGCTTCCTGTGCGACCGACATGGCACAGTATGGAATCTTGTGCAAAATCTCGTGAAAACCAGCGTGACTTCTTGGTGGCTGGCCAACAAGTTGTCGTGTGCAAGTGTCTAAGTTGATGCCGTGCGACACGATTAGCACACTACCACCTGCGAAAACATACACAACACATTCGTTTCGTCATTTTAATTCATTAAAAGCGTTTCAAGTGCAATTAAATGAGCGCCTCTCAATAGTGATTCTGCGACAAGTGCTGTATATATGTATAGATACAATACATTTATCAACTACAGCCCTACAACTCATTGGACAGTAGTCTGCGTTCCATCAGGCTGCCATTGTCTTGAGCCAGCCGCCATTGTCTTATCACACCATTGCTGCCATTGTCTTGAGCCAGTTCACGCCTCAAGAATGCAGTGTGCATCAGCTAATAATCACAAAATTCACAAATATCATCATTGTCATCATTATGCAAATCCAGACTGGACTACGGCTTCGCCTAAGTTGAAGTTGGCTGCCATGCGACACAGTTGGAGATTAATCAGAATACTCATCTTGTAACACAGACAGCATGGGTTCAAATCTCCTCCTCTTCCTCTCCTCACACATACCATGCAGGAGCATTGAGCAAATCCTTCAAACACAGTTGCTCAGCGCAACTGACACCTGGTCATTAGAGCACTTGGTGCGTAATAAATGCAGAATTTTTGTTAAACTTGATTACTTACTTACCAATCATAACAACCATCAACTAATTGCCATTTGTGATATTAAAACAGCATCATCATCGACGTAATTGGATTCAGTGGAGTAGATTAGTTAAAAAAAACACCGAAAGTTAGTCAATGCCGCAGAGAAAGCGCGAGTCGTCAACCAACTCTATGGAGTTGAAAAGGTCTTCATAAATTCAGATATATTCTTCCTGTTCAAACCAAAAACGTGTCATTGCATGCTCAGATCTGATGTGGAATTAGGTATCAGAGATAAACGTCTGAATGGTACGCAGGTAAAAATCCCTGATTTGGACTTATGTGTGCAAATACAGTGACCAGAGACGGCTGAAACAGATCCGACGTATCACGTGCAACAATGCCGCACACATGTGACAAATCATAGTCGGCGATAAATGTCTAAATAAGACATAATTATTAAGAGATCTACTAATTAGACATCAGATAAATAAAGATCCCACCTTCACTTTCGTGTCGTTTAAGTATTTCTTTGGTGACCTGATAGCATCGATCATAGAACTGTTCGGCAGTTTCCTGAATGTTGTATTTGGCGAGCGGCCATATCGGATTGTGGTTGAGGTTGACGGCGTGACCAGCGGCATGCAGTTCTTGCAGAGACATGAACTTAGGAATGCCGTGCTGGTACCAGCCAACCCATTCAAACAAACCGTACTCCACGTTGATCTCCAGATTGACATTCAGACCTATAAGCAAGACACCATCTTCAGTCATCATCAGATTCTTTCTCAGACACAGCACTGGTGTAATTGATAGCACTTGGGTATTAGTGGTGTTAGCAAGCGACAGTCTGCTTAACTTAACAACCAGCAGAATTTGGTGTGGACTTTGCATGCAAAGAATGAGATCAATTGAAACAGCTGGTCTCAAAGTCAAAGTCAAGACCAAGACATCCAAAAAGTAGATAGGTTCAGTTCTGCAGTCAAGATTCACATGCAATGCCCACATAACAGGAAAGCTATTAAACAAAAGACAGCAATGACAGCATCTGTTAATGCAAAACAAGCAAAGCACAAGTTTGGGCCAACTAACTGATAACACAATTCATGAAAATTCACTCCCAAACTTGCATATCACTAAGAGAGCTTCAGATGCAGAACTAAGTATCTCTTGTGGTTCAGTTATTGTTCAGGGATTATTAACTAAAACTTTGCAACCATCCAAACAACAGTTACTTGTTGCAAACTTTAGCTGTTATGGAGTGTTACGGCTTAGGAATAGGGCTGTTAATATCGTTTGTTTTACAAAATGTTATAAGATTCAGAAATTCGATTTTAAATCAATCATCGGTGTTCTTTAATTGGCCTTACAGAAAATCTGATTTTCCCAGCTGGCAGTTAAAGTACGATCTATCCCATGTTCGTCTCAATGCCAAGGCATGTGAGTGAGTCCTACAACACAGCCTGGAAAATTGTCATTTCTCTCTGAGAAATTACTCATACCATCCAAGTCCCATGCAAAAAATTATATCCAAACAAAAAGAAAACTATAATTACGATAAAATGCAAAAAAACATTTCAATTAGGAAGACAAAGATGGCTGCCAGCAAAAGAAGCTGGAAAACATCTTTCTCATATTGCCATCCATCTATTAACCCTTTCCCGCCGGACCAGGTCACCCGTGACCCGATTAACAGGATAGGTATCAAAACAATTCCGATTGGAAAGGGTTAAACAGTCTTGTTAGCTCACCTTCTAGAAGGCTGCTCGCTGTTTCCACGCAACGTAGGGACGGCGATGAATAGACATGTCCAATGACAATCTCCTTTTCCCGCATTGCCTCACCTGAATAAATGTACCACCGATAAATAATTTTTAAACAACAAAACAAACTCACATAAATCTAGTCTAATAAAAATCACCATTAAGTGAATCGGAATATTTCCACCAGCGTTCACTGATTTATTTTCTGTAGGGTCGTTCCACGTCAACTCAACCAGGGGTGTACACCACACCCCTTTGGATTTTTCTGAAAATTTTTGTACATAAACTGCATGCAATATAAGGAATAACAGTGAAAATTTGAGCAAAATATCTCAAAATTTGACCGAGATATTAATTTTTGAAGTTAATGATTAAAAAACGTACTGCGAGAAAACGGCATGAACCACCAAGTTTGGACTGTTATATCTCGGCCATGAAACGAGCTAGAGGGCTGAAATATTTTTTGTGCAATCAGTTTTTTGTGCTCTTTCCAAATATGCAAAAACCTGGATGGGGTTATTTTTGGTTTGTAATATAAAAATTAGTAAATTTAGCACAGACGCCAATTCTCACTCAAGTTTTGGACATCATGTCAGCAGGTAGGAATGAGATATAATAATATTTGTACTGGTTTTATATTGAGGCACATTGGTGCTCATCAGACATAAAAGTACCTGATTAGCTTCATCATTAGTGTGTTTTCCAAGGACGTTTTCCTTGTCGTGATCGTGAAAATTGGGTCTAAAGCTCATTAAAAAAGTGACAATGTGTATCTTTTGAAATTGATGAAAATTTGCACATATATTGTGGACATGCAGATCCTTCATTGGTGAAAAATTCAGGATGGTGTTCAGCTCCGTTTCTGGGAAATTATTTTTTGAAGTCGACCAATATTACTGTGTCGCGAGCAAATTTCATGACCCACAATGTTTGGACAGTTGTATCTAGACCAGGAAATGAACCAGAGGACTGATATTGTTGTCATGTAATCAGTTTCTTGTGCTCTTTCCAGACATGTATGAATGTCGGTTGTATTTCTTCCGATTTTTTATTTATAAATTTGTAAACATTGCGGAAATGCCAATTTACATTTTTTCGGACATGAAAACTGCATGATCCACAATGTTTGGACTGTCATATCTAGACCAGGAAATGAACCAGAGGACTGATATTGTTGTCATGTAATCAGTTTCTTGTGCTCTTTCCAGGCATGTATGAATGTTGGTTGTATTTCTTGTTATTTTTATTTATAAATTTGTAAATATTGCGCAAATGCCAATTTACATTTATTCGTACATGAAAACTGCATGATCCACAATGTTTGGACAGTTGTATCAAGACCAGGAAATGAACCAGAGGACTGATATTGTTGTCATGTTATCACATTCTTATGCTCTTTCCATGAAAGTAAGAATATTGGTTGTATCTCTTGTGATTTTTAATTTATAAATTTGTAAATATTGCACAAATGCCAATTTACATTTATTCGAATATGAAAACTGCATGATCCACAATGTTTGGACTGTTGTATCTAGGCCAGGAAATGAGCCAGAGGACTGATATTGTTGTCTTGGAACTACTTTTTTTGTTCTCTTTTCATGAATGTAAGAATGTTGGTTACATTTCTCATGATTTTTAATTTATATGAAGTTTTGTAAATATTGCACAGCTGCCAATTTACTGCATATTTATTCGGACATGCATAATTTTTAAATCTCGGATATATCCTCTTTCATATGATGATGACTCACTTAGGTAGCTAGATATCCTCCAAATAATTTTTTACTTTCATCTGTTACCATAATTAACTTAGTGTGAAATGGAAAATTGTGATTCATTATCATATGAAATAAGTAGGGCTGCATTTCGATTAATTTTTTTAATCGCGATTAATCGCACGATTAAAAAAATTAATCGCGATTAATTAATCGCACATTTCCTGAAATTTTTAAAAGAGTATGTGATTTGGTCTGAACAGCCTAAAGCTGTAAATGCAGCCAGTTACTCAGACATACAAGTTTATTAACATTGTCTGTTGACAAAGATGCTCTCTTTTTGTTCAAAATGTTCCCAGAGAGAGAGAACAATCGTTCACAGGGAACAGTAGTGGCCGGAGACGCTAAGTATTTCCTTGCTACAGTGGCCAGGACTTTGTGGGCTCCAGCATGATCCTTCCACCACTGCAGTGGACAAGAATCCGTATCGATCTCTGGCGCATCTTTGTAGCGAAGTAGCGCATCCGAAGTTGATTTAGCCCGTGGAATCAAAGGTCTATCGTCGTCATCATCATCGTCAGAAGAAATTTCATAGAATTTCATAAGTTTTTTGGCAGGTTCTAAAATAAAAATAATAAATTCCAATTAATTACATTTTTTACAAACTTTTCCTGAATCGTTATAAGACTTAATTCATTCTCTTAGTCACAGGACACCAACTCAATCAACTGAACAGATATCAACCAATCACACTGTTGTCTGATCATTCAGAATGTACAAGCAACCTCCACGGTCATATTAAGCATTTATCATCATTTGAGTACGATATTTTTAGGCAGGCTCAATAATAATAAAAATTTAAATTACATTTATTAAAATTTGAAATAATTATTTTAACCGCACTAACAACCCGAAACTACAGATTCACGGAAATCTGGACAAGCTATTCCTGAATCCTTATAAGACTCAATTCCTTCTCTTAGTCACAGGACAACAACTCTACCACCAACTCAATCAACTGAACAGATATCAAGTTTTACCAACCAATCACACTGATGTCCATTGGTTTCCCTTGGTGCTCCATGTCCACTAGCGTCGGTTGGCGTTGATTTACAACGTCCTTCTTTTCGGAACCACGTGTTACGAAGGCATGCTTTGTACGCAGATGGTACGACAGCGACGAATTACTGCGGTGGTAGTTAAATTCTCGGTTACAATATTTACAAACGACTACCTTATCAGTTTTAAACTTAAACTGTCCGTCCATAACTGATTTGCCCATTTTCTTCGACTCCATTGTTTGACAAAAACCAACAACATCTATCATAAATCAAAAACGGCTGTTTAAAGTGATCGAAATAATGAAAAGAACATGTGCCGATGGACCGGACGCAGGCAGGCTGTCTCGTACGAGAAGTGCATGTTGGGCGACTCGACAGAAGTGGGCGGTAACCGATAACCGATGATTACTTGAAAAATAATGATTACAAAACTTGACATAAAATGATAAAAATTCATAAAATATTTAATGCGTCTTTTGCGTTAACGCGTTAAAAAAATTAATCGCAAATTTTTTTAACGCGTTAATCGCGGGCGTTAACGGCGATTAACGTGCAGCCCTAGAAATAAGTATATAAGTGAGTATATCTAAAATACACAATTTTAATATTGTCCGAATAAATGTAAATTGGCCGTTGTGCAATATTTACAAATTTATAAATTAAAAATCACAAGAAATACAAACAATATTCTTACATACATGAAAAGAGAACAAAAAAAGTGGTTCCATGACAACAATATCAGTCCTCTGGCTCATTTTCTGGCCTAGATACAACAGTCCAAACATTGTGGATCATGCAGTTTTCATGTTCGAATAAATGTAAATTAGCATTTATGCAATATTTACAAATTTATAAATTAAAAATCACAAGAGATACAACCAATATTCTTACTTACATGGAAAGAGCATAAGAATGTGATAACATGACAACAATAATCAGTCCTCTGGTTCATTTCCTGGTCTAGATACAACAGTCCAAACATTGTGGATCATGCAGTTTTCATGTCCGAAAAAATGTAAATTGGCATTTCCGCAATGTTTACAAATTTATAATTAACAAATCGGAAGAAATACAACCAACATTCATACATGTCTGGAAAGAGCACAAGAAACTGATTACATGACAACAATATCAGTCCTCTGGTTCATTTCCTGGTCTAGATACAACTGTCCAAACATTGTGGGTCATGAAATTTGCTCGCAACACAGTAATATTGGTTGACTTCAAAAAATAATTTCCCAGAAACGGAGCTGAACACCATCCTGAATTTTTCACCAATGAAGGATCTGCATGTCCACAATATATGTGCAAATTTTCATCAATTTCAAAAGATACACATTGTCACTTTTTTGATGAGCTTTAGACCCAATTTTCACGATCACGACAAGGAAAACGTCCTTGGAAAACACACTAATGATGAAGCTAATCAGGTACTGACTATATGTCTGATGAGCACCAATGTGCCTCAATGTAAAACCAGTACAAGTATTATTATATCTCATTCCTACCTGCTGACATGATGTCCAAAACTTGAGTGAGAATTGGCGTCTGTGCTAAATTTACTAATTTTTATATTACAAACCAAAAATAACCCCATCCAGGTTTTTGCATATTTGGAAAGAGCACAAAAAACTGATTGCACAAAAAATATTTCAGCCCTCTAGCTCATTTCATGGCCGAGATATAACAGTCCAAACTTGGTGATTCATGCCGTTTTCTCGCAGTAGGTTTTTTGATCATCAACTTCAAAAATTAATATCTCGGTCAAATTTTGAGATATTCTGCTCAAATTTTCACTGTTATTCCTTAAATTGCATGTAGTTTATGTACAAAAATTTTCAGAAAAATCCAAAGGGGTGTGGTGGCAAATTGTCATTTTACTGGTTGAGTTGACGTGGAATGACCCTGTACCAATGATCAGTTCTTTATACAGTCTAACAGTCATTCACTGTATATGACTGAATCCTTGAATAGTTGTGGTGTGACAGGCAACCAAACCATACTATATTATCTTCCCCGCTCAACACTTATGACCATCCTAAGGTTATTATTCACAGATAACAATAGATTTTGACTACCATCACTACTATCAATCGGTACACAATTACACATGTGATATGAAATACCTGCATGTAAATATGCCATGTATTGTATACATACCTAACAACCGTGCCTGGAAATGACCTTGAACCGTAAGTGGAGAATCATCTTTGAAGTCCTGTGGTCCACACTTTCTTTTAGGAACTGACTTTGGCATATTCAAATCATAACGAATGTATTTCCCTGTTCAAAATAAAATATATCTAATTATCTATTCCCATAGAGACCAATGCAATAGAACAAGAGATTATAAGAAAATGAAAACAAGTTATGTGTTCAGCCTTCAGTTTAAGCTCAAGTTCTGACACTGAAAAAAATAATACCCAAGCATTGGGTAGAACTCCATAATAATCTTTTACTCCACAATTGGCCTATCGTATCTAATGAGTGCTTTCTCTTAATTTTAATTTGATTAATTCTACAGAGACCAAAAGCCCGGCATGACAAACAGTGTACACTTCTCATAGCCAACACCTTATCATATCTCTCATTTCATCGCTTTAATCTATTTTGCGTGTCAAATCATATACACCACGTGAGTCCCGATCCATACTTCTGAGCAGTTCATATTCAGACACGTAAGCAAGCATAACATGTACACATTATACAGGCATATCGCTGATTTGCTAAATTACATTCATAGTACAACCTAGCTGGCATTATTTGAATGCTGGTGCCAGAGAAATGTTAATGAACATTTTAACAATAGACAAATAATAATAGACAATCGAAAGATTGCGAACCTGCTTGGTTGAAACTGTTCTGAATCCAGTCTTTGCCGAAAGTGAAATCGATTCGTTCGCCGTGCCTCACGACGTACAATTGTCTTGGTCCCTTTGTTCCGATCGTCGCCATCGGCGCGATGTTGTCGATTGCTTGCATCCGATTCGTGTGCTTTGGACTAGATGAACGGCCATCTTGGAAAGAAGACCCCACAACGACGGCTGCAGTTGGAGGTGTGCTCCCCGTGGTGGTCGTGCCGCTGCTGGGTAGTGGCTGAGGAGGGGCATGCTGCTGCGGTGGTACAGCGGCGGCCGGGGGCCGATTCGCGTGTGGAGAGGGATGAATCATAGCTTTTGGGGGTTGTGGTGCAGTTGATTTGGTTGCTCCTGACGAACTCGCACCGGCTGCCGCCGCTGTCGTTCCAGGCAGAGTAGGTGCAACTGTGCTTTCCGGAATGACAGTCAGCGAAGACGACGGCATCGAAACAAGTCGCCTCTCCGCACGACTTCCGTCGAGATTGACGACGAGCGAGGAGGAGGCGTCGGACGACAGGAGTCGTTGAGAAGTCGACTTGGAGAACGGTGAACTGAAGTTGTTGACGTAAGTGGCATACGAGTGATCACCAGATAGAAGACCTGTTCGCAACATCTGTGTTCGCAGAAAACAAAGCAGTGCAAAACAGTTTGAGAATAATATTCTGAGGTCCAGTGCGTGTTCTCTTAATACTCGTAACAAAGAAGTGCAATGTCATAGAGATGTTAATCTAGAATAAGAACGCACTGACTGACCTGTGGACTGATGCCAATGTTGTCTCCTGGTTGAGGTCCATTCTGTTCGGACTTCAGGATCAGGTCCGTTCCAACAATCGGAATAGACCTACACCAACATAAATACCAAAAAAGAATATCATCATAGGAATAGACCTACACCAATATAAATTTATGCCAAAAGAATAATATCATAGGAACAGACCTACAGTGTACTACACCAATATAAATGCCAATTTAAGAATGATATAGCAAACAAGTACAAACAAAATTTTAAACCACTTTCTTTCTCAGGCCAACGCGCTCCAACCAATTACAGCAGCATAGCATGATTTTCTGACAGCAGAATGCTAAACATACAGAAGAATTACTTTTACCAAATGCAAAGGGAAATATAAATGTAAGAAATGTCACATAATTTATTTTCCACGATGATGATCTGCCAATATTAACCTGTGCATTGTCCACGTTTCTGTCTCTGCAGTTCTTTCCGTGTAGATACCTGGGAACATTCCAACGCAGCCAGTCATCCATGACGTTCCCAAGTACCACCCGTCCGTGCTCGTCTCCAACTCCGATTCATTCATGTAGATGAAATCTCCATCGCACATCTCCAACTCATCGGGTGCACCAGGCACATGCGTGTACAGTACTTTTCGTACCTAGAAAAGTGAACGAGGAATGACATCAAAATTCAAGTACAACTAGTCAAGAAAAGGCATTGACATTAATTTCACAGTCAATGGAGATATTCCTGCAAATTACTGTCCCTGGCATCAGTTCAAGTCTTGCTTAACAATCTTGCCAATTCACTTTTTGTCCTCTGGCATCAATTAGCTGCATATACAGAGTGCACCCAAAAAAAAGACCCTCCCTAGGTTTTTTGCCAATATCTTGGCCAAAAGTAAAAATGCCGAAATTAAATTTTACAGTCTTAACACCCCTATTTCAATAGCTCAAAGGTGAGATGAGCTTCACAACTGAAACAAATCTTGACAGCACCTGACAGTTGGCCTTTCCTCTGTCCCTTGAGTAGAGCCTCAGGTCCCAGCGCGCCGGTGCCTTGAGGTTAATTGTCTTCGCCAATGTCTCCAGCTTCTCCTTCTTATCAGTTGGAAACTGATACGCCAGACTGACGTGAAGCTGCTTCTTATGTGGCTCAACCGTTACACCTAAAAGACACCAAACGCAGAGACGCATGTTAACATGCATACATGTATGCACATACATGAATGCACACACAATACATGTATGCACATACATGAATGCACTGGTATAGAATTTCTCAAAAGGCACACTACACGTCATTGCATTAAGTTCTTTTATTCTCGAATTGAACAAGTCCCTTTAAAAAAAATTCCTTTTAGCAATTATGTAAATCCAATCACACAAAGATAGAGGTGCAAAGCTAGAACACATAAATTTCAAAGAAAAACCTGTCACATATACTGCAGTTCAAACAGCATTTATCAATAGACAGCAAAGACTAACTTTATAGTAACCAGTGTATTACATATTAGAAGAACCATTCTACTTGCCGGCTTTTTTCATTTCTTCTGCAAAGTCGGTTGTAATCTGCTTCAACATTTGTGCAAAAGACTCTGTTATAAAAAGTCCGATGAAGTTTGTCGATGAGAAATAGTCGAACTCGACTGTTTCCGGCGCATCAATCACGCGCTCTGCAACCTTTTTTATTGCATGCGACAACTGCGATACCAGCGAGTCGTCGGCCTAAAAACAAATTTACACAAAATTGCAACTTGGGACATTGCAAAAAAATATATCATTGGATCACCAGCAAGGGATGAAAATTCAGTGAAATTGTAACTTGGGATTTCCTAACATTCCACAAAATCTGCCTGATTAATAAAAGCACCTGTCAGACACAATTAAATCTAGATACATCACTTTCCAAAAAATCACTGAAACTTAAACTGACCTCAAATATAACTGAAATGTGAGGCACAGAGTTTCAATCTACATTATATCAGCGCTATTTTCTGTATATGGTACACTGAAGATGCAAAAAAGCAAGTGTAATCCAGTTCAAGCAACCCAGAATGTTCAGTAAATTATTTAAGCTTACAATTTTAAGGACATTTCCCATCGTACAAAAACAACTCATAATAATGAGAGACATTATAACAACACCTTGAAGAGATGCTCTATTGTTCGGTATAAATTTCCTACTCACAGATAGACGGAAGCACATCTAACTCACCATAATGACTTGATGACTTTCAAAGCCGAGTTATATTTATTTAAATTATTTTATTTTATTTTATTTATTTATTTAAGATGAGCCAACCTGAAAGAAGGAGCAGAGCGTTATATGTGGGAAATAGTTGTGTGCACGGTTCCAGCCGCATTCTTGGTAGGACTTCTGCCAGAAGTCGAGGAACTCCTGCTGCAGCTGGCCGACCGGACAAAGGTAGAGGATGTAGTCGCGCGGAACCTTGTCATCGAGAGTCGGATCATTAACGTGCGACAGAAGCCTACAACAGAAAAAACAGATTTAAAAACAGATTTAAAACAGAAATGCTAAGATGAAGTATGGCCACAGCTCAAACTAAACCATCGTACGAGTTCACATGCCAATCGCACGTTAATATTTGGAGATTCATTTGCCGCAGAAAATTAGACAATTTATTAATTTGATTCAAACTAAACAACAATAAAAAATCAAAAACTAGATTAAAGTTCAGAAGTAATAAGTACAACGCTAATATAAAAGACAATGGTCAGTTGAAAGATCCCTCATGCCTGGATCTGTCCCTCGGGCTGCATGTTATCCACCCCTTGTACTAGTGATCTTCCACATATGGCATCACCATCTGAGAATCTCACAAAACTTTATAAGTTCACCCCGTTATGACTTAAACTGCCTCTAAAAACTAGATTCACAAGCTTCTGTTGCTTTACAAGAAAAACAGACGACAGCTCTTCTATCGATATATCATTTGACCTTTTTGCATAAAATATGTCACTATTTCTATAATACTCTCTAGTCTGATGTATAGTAGTGAAGATTAGAAAGCAACCTGTTAAAACTATAACATAAGCACCAACCTATGGTCAGGTAACTTACAACTACTAATCTGACTCATGATTTCATCACTATCTTTAACAGAGAGAGCAAGCACACTGAGAGCAGTCTCAGCATTGAATAAACAAACACAACTGGCCTAGATTAGAAATTAAAAAGGGAAATTTTGTCACCAAAATCTTAGCCTATGAAGCATGAACCGCATGAATGCAATCTCACCAATCAGAAGCTAACTGGACACCTTTATCACCAGTTGATGCCAATGCTCTTTCACTGAAAATAAAACAACCAATCTGATTTATAGCAATCAACCACAATAACAGATATTCAGATCTTTTATATTCACTTACAATTTATAAATGGACACAACAGAGCTGCTCAAGTAAATATACAATGGAATTAGCATACAAAAACAATCTCCAACAATTGTACTCCATGAAATGTATTTCTTAAACAGGATGTTGTTCTACGCATAATAGAAATAAATTATTTTGCAATATGTATATGACCTTTAAAAACTTACGTCGAAAAGAAATTCTACTTACAAACTTTCAGTACTACAGGTAATTGAACGAGAGAATGTCAGTGCAATGAGTGCATTCATTACATAAGCAATCATTTATGAGTTCTCAACCCTTTAATGCCAAAGGGTATAGGATTTCCTATACATTTTACTACACTCTCTGCATTAAAGGGTTAAGCTTATATAAGTATGAATTAACCAAGACAGTGCAATATGATCTGAAGTGGGTGCTTGGTAGTATAATAATAGTGGTCAGTGCACTGAACTATCAGGCAAGAGGTCGGGAGTTCAAATGCCCACCAGGGCAGAAAACTGATTTGAGATTTCTATTTCATCAGCACCCCCTAGCCAATTCGGCTATGACGAGTACATTGGCCGTACACTGTCAATGGGAAGATGAGACGGCGAGGGAGAGTGAACGCCACCTACCTTCACATGCTGAGGCTAAAAAAATACAGTTGCCACCAATTCATACCCATGGCTGCCTCTGGGTTAGCTTAAGGGACTTCTGCTCTTCTTTTTACCAAGACATGGGGGGGGGAGATTTATTGCTTTGCTAAATGAAGAGAACAGGCACAGATGCAGTCTTTCAATACGAAGGCAGGTACCAGACCATATTTGCATTGGTCACTTAGCAGAGATTCAACATCGACTTCTTTATTTATTAGACCTTTCTGTCCTGGACAAGCAAACCGAGAGGATGCAGACAGCAAATGTATGCCCATGGGCCCGGTGACTCTTAGAGGCCCAGATTGGGTAGTTCTATATGAAACGCTTATTATATATGCCTTTCAAAATATAATATATATATACCTAATGCTAAAGTACAGTTGGTTTAAACTTCAAATTAACTGCATCAAAATCAATATTATATAATGTAGGGTGTACCTTTTGTACCGGCACTTTTATTATTTCAATTATTTTCTAGAAAAAATTTATCTCATAAAGCTTTAAGATAGTTTAGGGTCTGCGACTGCTCAAGGGCCCCAAACTATTTTGTCTCTCGCATCGGTCCTGGTCATTAATTCTACATGTATGCATAACAGGGAAAATAAGCTTAACTCTTTAATGCCAGAGGGTATAGGATTTCCCATACCATTTAGTACCATCTCGGCATTAAAGGGTTAAAGACAACATCGAGTGCCTTTCAAAAATGGGAGCTGGGTTATCTTTGTACATCAGTACTAAACAAAATTTATATATAACTGAAGATAGTCAGAATGGCAGGTTCTTTATTGAAAAAGACAATGCACATCAGTGGCTGAGGATTTGTGTATAGTATGCATGACTACTATCTGTGTGATAGTAGTCATGACAAACATGCTCTTTAAATTTGGAATTGCATTTATATTGAGCCACATTCCTATAAGGCAAAGATATCATGAAGTTGGCACGAGAAGGCTATGTAGTTTCTCAAGGTGCAGGATGGAGAAGCGATCATAATTATACGGGACTTGCAGAGTAAGAATCACTTTTCTGTGCTTTGAGCTTTAAATTTTTTGGAATAAGAAAAGTAAATTAAATATATGGAAGCCTCAAAGAAAATTCACAGTCACAGGTTTTTGAAATCATCTTGTTAAGGGCGCTGTAAATAGGTTTGGTATATTTTAGCATTACGCAAAATAACAGAAGTACGCCTACTGGGATAATTACAATACACAACACCCACGCGCTACAAAAGGCCCAAGTCTCCCGAAGAATACGACGACGAACTATAGGACAATTAGTCACCGCAATACTTATCCCAACCAAAAAAAATTATTATACACCGTGTTACGCCTGCCAAAAATATTTTGAAATCATTCAAAATAAAATGTTAACCCCTCAAATTAACTTGAAAGAGGCCACGCCGACAACTCAGCCTTTCGCTTCTGGTCAGAGGTGTCCCTAGGTAGGTGGCCAGCGTAGGCCTGTTTGCTCGCTTTGTATAAGTATGACTTACGCCCTGTGCTTTGGAAAGCCCATCTGGACGAGTATTTCTAGCGAAGATCTGTTCCTCTGAATCGTCATTTCTTGAGTTCTTCGGGATCTACGCGGCGGCAGCTCTAAGGTAGCCATGTTTCCTTCTGGCCGATTACGATACGCTGGTTCCCCACTTCCCATACTGTATCGTTTTTGTCGGCTGCGAATATCGAGTTTGACATGGAGTCAAATTATCAAACATCGAGTTGAATTATTCGAGGATCGAATAATATTGTAGCCTAATAATATCTTGAGTGTTTATGCCCACTCTAAAATTCATTCATTAGCCTGATGTGTCCTACTGTCATTTTAGACGAACTTTTAATTGTATATCCCGGTTGAAAGGATTAATTCTGCTCTAGAAATGCGCTTTCTGTATGTTTTCAGATAGAGTCTAAGCAAAGAGCCAAAGATAGGCTATTAGAGTCGTAGGCTACTATAGGCCTATTGTCGACACAGAATTTAGCCTAATGCTCTCATTAATATTCTTTTTAAAAACTTGGTCATATATAAAACACCGATTATAATTAGGTATATTCAAACACTTTGAACTCTGCGTACGCATATTTATGAAAGTTATTGCAATGCGTAAGTTAATTGCAATTAACAGCGTAGCCCAGGCCTTTAAACGTCGCCGAACTCCTGCATTGGCTTTCTCCCCTCTGTGGGTCTGAGTGCGAAAATAATTAATTATAGGCTAGGCTATAGCCTAGTTCTTGTCAGTTCAGCTTTTTAGATCTGGTTCTGTTGATTCATTTGTTGAATTTGAGGTGTTGTGCTGCCACCCTGTATTATTTTCAAGCCAATTTAGGCCAATTGCTATCCAATACCCGACCTAAATAATAATTAAAACAAGACATTTATAGGTCCCTTCTGGATTTCCCCCTTGAATGCTATAAGACATTTGCACACTGCATTTTTAGTGTTTATTAATAATACCTAGTGACCGTCGCAACTCAATTGACGTGTCTCGTACTCCAATGCAGGGCCTACTACGCCATGGGGGGATGGAATCAGACTGCTTCCAATTTGGGCCAGGGGGGAAAAGTTCCCCCCCTAATGATAAAGTTGAGTATAGAAGATTTTCTCCTGAACATGTTCCCTCGGTATTCCCCGGCATCTGCCATGGACTTCCTCCTGGTAACTTCCCCGAACAATACCCTCCCCGTCATAATACATGGTAAATCTTCATTATTTTAATTTGACTTTTGCTTAACATTCACTTAAATTTGTCCCTGCAGCTCCATCACATCCGCACCCATCAGGGCCTCCCACGTGGAGGGGGGAAGTAAGTAGCCTCATCCAACTTGTGCCAGAAGGAAGTCCCCCCCCCCTCTAATGATATGATAGATGGGCATAAGAGAGTTTGATCCTTCTGGACATCTCCCCGGCATCTCCCTCTGTACCACCACTCCCCACACCCACGGTAAATTTCTCTTGAACGTTCTTCCCGCCATCTCGAGAGTAGATCTTCATTTAGTATCACCTTTGCTTTACAGTCACTTATTTGTCCCTGCACCTATTTGGCACTCGCTCTCACAACTCATAATATATTACATTAACTGTGAAAATGCTGTTAAAGTATATTTTACATCTACTGACACTGCATTGGTTTTATAATATAGGTCTCAAATAAAGTGAACGATATTTTACTAATGAATTTTAGTGATATGAGGCAGGGAAGCAACAGCAAATTAATACTTTTGTTTCTATAGTAAAGATTTTTTAGTATGTTTAAGTCGGCATTAATCAAGCAATAAAAGCTTGGTTGCTCAACAATTGAAGTTCAAAGTCAAGTTAAGCAAATGACTTATAAATTCCTCAAACATTAAAGCACTATTGAAGTCAGAACAAATTCAAATTGCTTACACTTGGGTAGCCTATATTTGAGGACAATGTTCGAGGAATTGTCCTATTGAAACGCTCTAGTGGAATTCAGAGAGGAAATTACGGGGAGTGCTAATGGGAAAATGTCCATGGGATTTGTCTGGATCCCAAAATGGATGTTGCTGAGCATTGTGCAACTTACAGTAAACTACTCATGCAATTTGATAGGTATACCAAAAGAGTTGATATTTTGCTGAATTTTGGACCTTTCCAAACTTCACAGGACTACTACAGTGTTAAACGCACTGTTAACCCATAATGAGAAATTTTATAATGTTATCATTATAATATTATTATGAAAATTAAAAATTTAAATAATGGGGGGATATTTTATGATATCCTGAACCACGTTTCTGAGCATTGAATTCACGAGCAATTTTGTGAAGATGACAGCTTAAAAAGGTACAACTAGGGCCTACAGCGTGCAAATCCCCAAAAGTGAAAAACAACTTGGATACAAAATCAACGGGACTAGGGGGTGGCTAACCCCTTAAATGCGGGTCAGCCCACAAAACAAAAATCGGAAAATATCTACATCTGCTTGCTTCGTAGCCTAATAAGAAAGCTAGACAGTTATCAACAATCAGCACTGAAATGATGAGCATTTTCGTTAAATGACAGTCTAAACTGCTATTGCCATTGCAGCATGAAAATTATAAAACATTTAGATAATGGGGAGAGGCATATCTCTCTCCCCAAACTCATTCCTCTGCTAGTGGCTCAACACTAAGCAATGGTTGCAAACTACACAAACTTAGTTTTTAAAATTAGGAAATTACACACTTTGGGTGGGTTGAGCCCATAAAACCCCCAACATATGACATGCCCCTAGGGTTTTCCTATACAGTAGGCCTAGCCTGGCCTACCCATATGACAGTATGCCTATAAACTTGTTAGGCTTAGGCTTAAACTTTTAACTTTGTGATTATAGTAAAGACGAAACCCATTTCTTTTACAATAAAATTTTGACATTCTTATACTGGTAGTCTGCGACTGCAAAATGACTTCTTATTGAAGTTTTCATGATTTTATCGTTCATAAATAGCTGGCAAAAAGAGCCTTATAAATGGCTCCAGTTGAGGTCAACAGAGCTAAAAATGCGTTGGTGGCTGGGGCGGAGCCCCAGACCCCGCTGGGGAGCTTACGACGCTCCCCCAGACCCCCTAGTCGCTATTATATGGGCTTCGTGCCTTCGGCACTCGCAGCTTCGCGCCTTCGGTGCTTGCAATATAGGCAAAAAAATTGGGGAGGGGGGGCTTGCTTCCACCTTACAGGGGGGGATAGTAGGCCCTGCTCCAATGGCCTGGCCTAGCCTAGCCAGCCTGCTTACTGCCCGCCCACCTAACCTATTGACTGCCACCCACTCAATATGACTTTTGTTTTCCTTGATGCAAGCGGTTAACGATCGTTCAGTGAGCAACGAATTCTCTGGATCAATTATAGCTGCCGGCTACCGTTTGATTGCTCGCTATTATGGTTTCCCTAATTAGCGGGAACTCCCTTTCACGAGGTGGATTGCATGCTTCATTGTAATTAACGGATTAATAAGAGAAATAAATGATGAAATGAACCTCTGTAGCACCAACGTCATAATGCTCAATGCACCAGTTCGCAGTTGCTACTTTGAAAAATCGTTGCTTAAGTTAAGGAAATTAATGCCGGGAGATTCAGAGTAAAAGCCAAGAAATAACTCGAAGATAACACGGAGGAGCCTACAGGGAGTATCAGAGCTTTGGTTGAGATATGAATGGCATAACAGAATGAATTACCTTTTAGCATAATTGAGATGCATAGTCTAGGAGGACAAGCAACAAAAAAGTCGCTCTTGCCTAGCAAAGGCTAACAATGTCCTAGTCCAAGGAACATTGTAGTATGTTTGTTCTTAATGACATTTAAGTGATTTAACATGAAGTAGGTCAGTGCAGAGAGCGCTTCTGAGCAGGTTTCTTGAAGAAACGCTATATAAATTTTCGAAATCAATCAGATAGCTGCACTATTGACCCGTAAAAGCTCGATCACTGCATTTTCCGTATTCCTCAGCCTTGAATGCACCCCAGTTCAAGCGTCTACTTTTTTCTGAGAAAATTTCTAACGACCCAATTTTTAGTCATGAAAATCGACCTTTTTTGCCATCAGATGGTTTTCGGATGATTTTTCACCTGAAAACCCATTTAATCCTCGTTTTATCGAGTAAATCCCTAAAATTTAATGATTTCTTCATCACAAATAGCATTTTCCCCCTCTGTGTATACCCACTTGGTCTATACTTGGTGACTCGCATATACCCTAGAGCCCTGCTCAGCACCCATGAAAATGTCTATCCAGAAGCACTTCTTGGTCGGTGCCACTTAACCAAATTATGCTCTCTTGTCTTCAACTTGCCCTTCTGCATAATAAAATGCTGTCACTGGGAGCAAAACTGTATCAAGTTTGGCTTATTTAACCGACTATGCAAACAGCCTGCTGGTATTTAAGTAGCAATTGCTTCAAAGGTGCTAATACCATGAACCATTGAACTTGTCCACATAAATGTTCTGCAATGTGTAGTATTACCAATACATTATAAACAAAATTTAATGTGACTAATATCTATTATAATTATATATATATAATATATGCACCAGACACAGCTTAACCAGAGAGCCTGATGATGATTAACTAGCACGCTACGTCTACGTAATATATAGGCAATCTCAAGACATTTAACGTCAGTTTCAACACCAAGCAAATGTTCTGTACACAATCGCTCTTTTGCATTTTAACTGGTTTGTACACACAACTGACTGTCCGTCCTATGTCTTGTAAACACGGCAGTCACAGATTTTCATCGGAGAGAGATGACAATTCCAACAGCTACGTGAAAACTCTCACAAACAACGTGACAAACGCTTGATATGAAGAAGAGCAGCAATTTCTGTAATCGATGCGTTTCGTCGAAAAAAGGCTCAATACCTGAGTGATAATTCCAAAATAATGACGGCCCATCGGGCAATTTTGAATAAACTTCAACAACGTGGAGTGTACGAAAAATGGCAACAAAAGATATAAAACAACAAGAGAATTTTGCCAGAACCAATTCATTAACCGTAGCATTTCACCAGCTGCATGCAGATGAACATGAAAGTTAGTTTACCAGATGTGGAGTTGACAGTGCATGTGCGTACAATTTGTAATGTTCATCAGCACATATAAAGGAGTCATTCATATAGCAACCATCAGTAACAAAACACTTAAAATCTAAGGAGCAAACAATTCAAAAGCAGTTTTTCCGGAACAATGACAATGGATATCCTGTGACATATTTACATAGTGCTGGGACTCCATTGTTGGCATTCAGTTCCATCAACCTTCAAACCGTTACCACCTTACACGTAGGACAACATAAAGTAAAGTAACGACACATTTATTACAGTATTACACACCGAAAAGTAATTTCCTCAAAAGCACAGTCCTGAGGTTGAAGGCGCTTTTGATGCAAACATTACAAAATCCGAGCATTCCTATTAACATGTATGAATTGGCGATTTTACGTGACACACCAGGATGCAGTTATTCAGAAACTTTAGCAAAGGCCAATTCCATACTCCTCATAGATGTGTAACATAACAATACATTCAAACATTAGGATGCTTGATGAAAACTTAAAATGCTGAAAAGTAATTATTATATAGCAATTTGTCATAAACCAAATGCGTCAAAAAGTTAACAAAGACAATTATAATAATTCTTACTTTAATCAGACTGTTAAGTTTACCATCAATGATAATAGAAAATTTGGAAGTACACTGGTTAAAATCGACAGCAGTGCTGTATGGTACAAAACAAAAAGCCAAGTTTTTAGAATTTGATTACGCACACAAGTTAAAACATATACGCTTCATCAAACACCATGCACAATGGTGTTATACTGAATATATCACCATTGTCAAGTGATGATCACTAACTAGGGTAGTGACTTGGCATTAATGCTGCCAAATAAGCTAGTAAATGAGGTGAGGGGAAAAGAAGGCTGAGGCTAAAGTTATACAAACCAGAAAAGGAGAGTAGGTTTTAACATGAAGTTCACGTAGATATGAAAACCGCGTCCTTTACTCAGGCAAAGAACATACTTATGGCACAACACAACATACAAGCAACCAAATAGAATTCAATACAGCCATGATCAACACACTTTCAAAACTAATAAATTAGAAATGCAACTGATGATCGCCTGCATGTGTCTCACATGGCATTGCTACCTTTATTTGGGCTCACAGCAGCAGCAACTAGCGTCGAAAGCCGCTGAACAAAAATGAGATGATGAAACAAAACGAAAGCTCTCTACATCGTTACATTTTCTCTCAATTGCTCAACACCTCTATCTCACCAATGCGTATTTACACACAGCGTGCTTTACGAACATCTACTGCAAGCATCTGCTGATGTAGCAGCGCGTTTTGATCAATGCTGCTTTCGTTAGTGGTGCTAATTTCTGACATCACTTTATAAGACAGGAAGAGTTAAATGTCGTCCAATCAGAAGTTTAACATTCAGCATGACCTTGTTGACCTCATACACTCTAACACGGACTTTATTTTTAAACTACATTTAACTGATGGTGCTTTTTTAGAATGACTAAACACCAACTAAACCTTAAGCTGGAATTAACTGGCTAGATGGAGGAACCTATATCCTAACTGTGCAACAATAACTGTAGTCACAACTTTCAATTTTCCATTAAGAATTTAATGACAGAGGTTAGTCTGGTGCAAGCAGTCTTTTACTCTGTGTTATACATGACTGTGAGACCACGAGAAACCTTCAAAATATATATTCAGCACCTCTATACAAATATTTACTAAATTAACTGCACAATATCACCATGACACGTGGACATAAATGCAGCAATCCCACCTGAACATATCGCCTTTTCAGTACGAACATACGGGGCAATCATCAATGCATCAATGCAGCTGCTTCTGGTGTTGAACCAGATTTACTTAATTACTTAATAAGTCATAAGAGCATGGTCCTTAATTCAAAATTATGTATCCCATATATCAATCAGTTCAATGCCCAAGAAATGTCCAGCGGGCAGTTGAAAATTGTACGCCACTGCTTCAAAACTCACGTTTGTACACTGCGTCTGATTCTTAGCAAATGCATTCAATGTTCTACCATGCCAACCTGTACAGCACACGAATGTCCATCAACATGTAAAAGACATATGCTGGCGAGTAAGGTCATGCACAGGTTATTGATCTTTAACATATGAACGTACCATTCAAAATAAATAAACAGCTCAAGAGTTTTCACAGGACGTGCACAGAAATGGACTAAAAAACCACACTGCATCAGAATTTAAGTGTTTAGTGGAAAAGATAGATCAGCATTTAAAGGTATGGGTGCAACCAAATTTAAATTCAGGACATCTGCACCAAAACTAGGAATCTTTTAACTCAGTACAATGTACACATTTGACAAAGGCAGAAGATGAGGACATCATCAAAATGAGAGTAAGAGCAGTGTACCCAGCCAACGTCGCAGTAGACAGACACGCTACACCAGCTGCAGACAAATCCAAACAGTAAAACACAAAACAAACCTAATAAATGTTCTCTCCTTTTCTAGAAAAGTGTGTGTGTGGGTGATATACAAGTTTTCCGAGATCGTACGGAGACTGGAAGATTAGTTGTCCCACCAGTCCTGAGCAGACGACTTGGACTGGTAATTACCGCCATAATTGGAACTGGATGAAGAACCACCGTAGTAGGACCCACCCTGACGACCTCCTCCTCCGCCGCCGCCGCCACCACCACCACCACCACCACGCTTCTCCATTGGATTTTGACGATAATCCCTTGATGCAAATGATGATCCACCACCGAATCTAAAACGGAAACATTGTAACAAATTAAAATAACACATGATTTATACTGTGTTCTGTAACAAATTAAAATAACACATGGTTTATACTGTGTTCTCCATGAAAAATTATATATTTCTATTAACAGTCAGTAGCAAACATCACAATATTCAAAACCACTCTTCTTAACATCCTCAAAAGTTCATGAATAGCACTGAAACAGCTGACGTGAATTTACAGATGGCCGCAGTACGATGGTGTCGAACTTTACGAAAACCAAATGTCAAATTGAAAAGCAGACATGTCAGCCCTTTGTAACCTACGCAATCAGAACAATTAATAACATCGTTGCAGAACATTGTTTATGCATGTCAGTGTTTCAATTTCTCCACAAGAAAACAAGACAAAGCAAACTTCTTGAAATAGGAAGACGTACTTCTTGTTTGGTGGTCTACGTGGTCCACTGCTGGTGTAGCGTGATTCATAAGACAATGACTCCAGCCAACTAGGAACATCCTGCTTAGACTCACTCAGAATCTCCACAAGGTCTTTCACAATGTTCTTATTCTTCTCATTAAAGAATGACGTTGCCAGGCCTAAAGAAAAAGTCAACGATAGCAAAACCTTAAATGACAAAATTCAACGTTCCTAATTCTTTGTTTCATGCCTCAAAATGAAGCATGAGCACCAAGTTGCAGAGTGGCATTGTAACTTCAATAGTTTTATATGCTGAAAGAGTATCTAAAAAAATTACACTGTATTTCCATGCAGCACATAATGCATATATACAATTACACAAGTATATTAAAAATGTACTTAAAAATGCCTGCGTATGGTTATGTATATACTTATCTTCAAGTTTAATTGCTCTATAAATTAGTAAATGTACAGAGCTATTGGCTAACAACTACCAAGCAAAATTCAAAATCAAACTCACAAACAAAATTCATATCAACCTCTTATTTTTCAATAGCCATAGTATAAGTAACCTACAGAGCACTTTCTTCTGATACATACAGCTCTTTACAACAAACTAAAAGGACTTCACAATGGATCAAAATGACTGCTGTCTTAGATTGTAAGGTCATGCCTGTGTATGCAGATAAAGCTTAAAATTATTGAGCAAAACACTTTTACTGTGTAGAGCAATTGGAAATGGAGGGAGAACAAAGAAAGAAAACCAAGAAAGAATTGGTTGAACACATCAGAGATAACTTGAGATGCCTGGATAAGTTGTGGGAGTTGGCACAGCAGTGGGCGATGGACAGAGACGAGTGGAGGAAATGTGTTGCCAATGTGCAGTCAATGTACGAGAAGGACTACGTACTACGTAAGTTGCAACTGTTGCCAGACATGAAAATCTATTTAAAGACCACTCACCCAGGTTGCCGACACGACCTGTTCTGCCAATACGGTGAACATACTCCTCAATGTCACTCGGGAGGTCAAAGTTTATGACATGCTTCACGTGTGGGATGTCAAGACCTCGAGCCGCAACCTGTTACACAGCAGATCGTTCCGAAATTAACACTGCATATGAAATTATTTAGACAAACAAATATATAAAAGTGCAGTTAAAACTTAGAGCCACTAAACCTAAATAAGTCAGAAAAAAGTGCTCTATCGAAAATTTGTATTCGGTTCAGACACAAAATTAAGCTCTAAATATTTTCATGTTCAGTCGAATAGTTTAAAAAAACTGTATATCAATCAGCCGTTAAACGACGCAAAACTAAATGTGCCACATCAAATGACAACCGCCTAATTTCCTTTGTGATCAAACTCTCAAGATTGCTAGCTTCTGGCTTATGCATGTGAGGAGAATAAATCTTCAACACGTACAGCATATTTAGGGTTCTGAAACAATTACATTTGGCAAAATAAAATGTGGAAATATTTTACAATAATAAACAATGATCCGATCGAGGTCGTCAGCATATTGCAGTTTGTTTGTAGGTGCGCTTGTTATAGTACCCATTCAAGATTGCTACACAGAAGCGCTCCCGACTACAGCACGGACACTGGATCAAAGTTTAACGCCAAAGCGATGAACAAATGCGAGTGAGGCGGGTCCTTCAATATCAGTATGCGCAAGATAATGATGTCATGCACTTTTGGACCTTCAGAAACTTTTGGAACAGTATTAAAAGATCATACTGAAGACAGAAATTACATGCACTCGAAATGCAACTGCATATCCAGCATCAACTACTTCAAGTACCTCTTGGGTTCAAATTGGTTAAAATGTGGATACATTTATCAGAGAAAGTGACAACACAAGTTTTCAAGGTAATCACATACTTATTTATGGCAGCATCATCAAATTATGATCCTTTGGCTAAGTGCTACTGCATAGATGATCTGGTGAACTTACTGCAGTTGCAACCAAAATAGGAGACTTTCCCTCACGAAAGTCTCTCAGAGCATCCTCGCGCTCCTGCTGCGACCGGTCCCCATGAATACTGGTCGATGGGTAGCCTTCTCTGTACAGGAAGTACTCCAGTGCATCCGCTCCCTTCTTTGTCTCCACAAACACCACGGTCAATGATTCCGGTCCTTCTTAGGAAACACATTTTTAATTATATGACAACCAATGAAAAACAACCATTTTATGCGCAAAACAATGGCAGAACCTGAGCAAAAAACAATGACATTCATGACAAAACTGATTGACTTTCTCTTTTATATTTTGAGGTTCAAACGAAAATGACAATGTAAATAATCTTGCTAAATATCTGCTTTACAAGTGCCAGTTTTGGCATGAAATCTGCATTTTTTTCTGCCAGTAACCTGTCTGTCCAAAGTGTGTCAGACTTACAAGGAAGCAAATGAGCAATACATAAGCGAGCTAAAGAAGCACACAGACAAGGATTGGATATCAAAGACTAAAGGAGAAGGCCCAGCGGAGGGAAGAGTGGCGACATTGGACAGCCGAACCTGCCTAGGGGCAGAAAACCAGAAGAAGAAGCACACATATTTTAATTATGACCTGTTCATAAAAACAAAACATTAAAAAAGTAAATTACAGAAAATATAACAAATACTGATCATGGTGATTAAGAAAAAATGTTATAACATTTCAAACCAGTGCTTTTTATCACTCCATATACCAGATTTCAAACCAGTGCTTTTTATCACTCCATATACCAGATGTCCATCATTAACAGCCTGTTCATCTCTGCAGTGTATCACATATTCCATTCCACAAAACATTGCCAGCTGTCTATTAATAAGATACAATCTACAATACCTGCTGTGAGTGTTTTTAAAGATCTTCCTCACCATTGGCGTTGAGCAGATCTAGAAGGAATGAGCGCTTATCCTCTTCTTCAACCCAGACAACTTTCTGCGTAATATTCTCGCTCGTGCTGCCAACACGGCCAACGGCCAGAAAGATGTAGTCATGGAGGAAATCTTTAGCCAACATCTGTTTTCAAATAAACAAGATCACACATAAAAATTGCAAACTTAACGCGTACTTCAACAATGACGGGAGAAGGTGAAACTCTTGCGCTGAATAACACGCCCCTTGTTTAAGGAATTAGATTCAAATGATGACAGTTTCGATCAATCTATTTCCTTCACTTGCAAATAAGAAATTTATATAAATAAAATAATAATATATAACTTCATTTAGAACTATCGAAAATATCTTAAGTTTTGTCTGACATCAATTTCAGCACATTGTTTGTGTTCACATTGCACATGCCGTCACAATGATCATTTTTATATAGGAACTTGAACATAGAAAAGTATAAAACTGTGGATGATGCAGCTTTAAGCCCCCTAAAGATTTTTACCCTAACTCTACATGGATGAAAGAGAATAACAGATAAAATGCTTTTAAAGAAGGATAAGGACATTACGTATGTAGTAGGTCAAGAAAGACCGAGATATCACAAGTTCAAAATTGAGTCATTATACGATAAAATTGTTTGTCGCCCCAGGTGATAAAATTTCTTCTCGTCGATCAACAGTTAAAACAGAAATTCAAAACAAACATTTTCACCAATTCAACAGCAAAGACGTAAACAAACTAGTCACCTGAATTTCCTTGGGAAATGTTGCACTAAACATAAGTGTCTGCCTGTCACCAGTTTGTGGCATCGCGTCCTTTTCAACAATACGTCTGATTTGGGGTTCAAAACCCATATCCAGCATTCGGTCAGCCTCATCCAACACGAGAAATCTATACAACAGTATATGAACATGTACGTAGCCTCCTCGCTATCACACACCAAACATCAACTCAACAACAAGCAGAAAACATGTTAACCGTTCTAGTTTAAGGTATGACCAGAGGAAGCTAAATATATTACCTAGTCGAGGAATAAGGACTGATTTTAAGCAGAGTGGTTAATCAATGTTCCATTAATAGCCTAGATTTGAATCAAAATAGAAGCAAATGCAAAGCATTATATGTTCATGTTCTGATGCTATTTCGTGAAAAGACACGAGCCACTGCAGAACTTTTCATACGAGTGCTTCGAGTTTTTAGGTTTAGACGAATGTTTGGCTAGGTAGGTAAGCAGATGATGACCTACCTGACATTGTCAACGGCAACACGTCCTCTTTCCATCATGTCAACCAGTCGTCCAGGAGTGGCAACCATGAGATGGCAGCCACGCGACAAGTCCCTAATCTGTGCTCCAATATCTGCCCCTCCATAGACAACGCACGGGCGCATGTGCGAACGATATGCAAACTACAATGAAATTTAAGAAGCAATTTAGTTCTCTGTTAAAAAGACCCAACAAGATAAAGCCACAGTGTTTGCATTTACAATGGAACACCTGCAATTGCTAAACATTTTAATGCATGATTTATGTGCTATTTTAAAACGTTCGACATTTATTGGCTATATAGATGATGCAGGTCTACGTTTGTTTATTACACCATGTATGTACACCAAAATGCAGATAGCAATGGGTTTATTGTTTCTAAGGTCTCCATATCTGACTGGACAATGGTGTTCAACGCGAACCTTCAAGATGCTAATCTTTTGTATCCTGTTGCACCAGTGTCATCACATTCTTAGCACATGCTCTAGAGATGCTTAGCAGTTTCTGCAGACGTCCACTCCTACTCCTAGACATAAGCTTTTATTGACATCCAAGAGTAGTGTGCAAAATTAAGTGCATGCTCACATTGCTCAGCCCTGAATGTCAACTTTGGCTGACAAGATTTTAAGTAAAACGCATGAATTCAGACACTATCAGATCGTTCTCCTCAAAACAACTTCCTTGACCAATCATTCTTTTAAGTCAAAATAAATCGAATGGCAATGCAAGTAGACCTTTTTGGCTTCCTCGTGGATCTGGGAAGCGAGTTCACGGGTGGGAGCCAGCACAAGGGCAATCGGAAACTGGCGATCCTGCTTGAAGCGACCGCCTTGCTGAGGAGGCGGACGTGCCAACTGCGCTCCATCCTTGTAGATCTGGCTCAGGATTGGCACAAGAAAGGCTGCAGTCTTTCCAGATCCTACAAACAGCCATAAAAATATCATTTACTGAAGAACAATCAATATTACAAATTGGATGTTACCACAAAAATCAGTTGAAATATTTTATATTAATAGATAGAATAAACAATATAGCCTGCCAACACATAAGGCCATAAAAATAAATGGGCATAATAAGTCAGTCTGCGAATTCGTACCTGTCTGGGCGCAGGCCATCAGATCGCGTCTAGCCAGAACAACTGGAATGGCATACTTCTGCACAGGAGTTGGCTTGTCGTACTTGCACAGCTGTATGTTGTTATCAACAATCTCACCAAGAGAAATGTCAGAAAACTAAAATTACAACAACAACAAAAGAAATGCATCAGAAATCTTACCACAAACTTAGTAGTGCTCAAATAACATAAAACTGCAGGATGGAACAAATTCCAATATTGTATTTATTTATTTATTCAAAACCATTCAAATTTTCGCATTTACGACTACTAAGATGCACATTCTAACAAAAACCAACATCAAATAAAGCTGATGAGTTAGGTCCATTAGCCTGTGTCGTTATTTGGGTATAAAACATTGTCCGAAAACTCAACCAAATAGTCTAGTTCCGATAAATCTGATTTATCAAATAAACCTTTAGTGTAAAACTTTATTATAAACTGTTTTTGAACGATGATGACGTAAGCGCATGCAGAAGTTTCGTTTCTCAGAAGACAGTGACATTTTCACGGTTTTCGACCGCAAACACATGTATACATTATTTTGCAACTATTCAAATGAATAATAAAAATAGAATGGTAAATATAGAACATAATAAATGATAGATCTATATCATAGAATAATAAAAAAGATTCGGGGGCAAATGGGAAAGAGGTTAAAGTCAAAATCTTATTCATAACCGAACGGTGAAAATTTGGAACCCTCATTCTCAGGTGGTCCACTCGTCAAATAATTCTATTTTAGAGAGATAAATATACAGGAGTCCTGGTAGAAAAGTTTACGTCAGTCACAGAAGTTGTTCACATCAGCATTTTAACCCTCTCGCCCCGTAAGGCCGATATTTCGGCTTGACCGTCTTTATCTTATCCCCGTAAGGCCGATATATCGGCTTGATCGTCTTTATCTTATCCCCGTAAGGCCGATATTTCGGCATTGCGTCTATACGTCATCCCCGCATGGCTTGTATAACGGCTATGGTAATTAGGTATGTTTATTTCAATCCAGCATTGACTCAGGCAGGAAGTGACGTACTTTTAGTCTAATTATGTCACTTGAAGGTCAATTTCAAATGAGTTTCATGCAGTGGAGTAGCATAAATAAACACGACCACGTACAGCCGTTGAAAATGTTGAAACGCAAAGTATTATATCTAGCAGTTCGAATGAAACATCTGTTGCGAAGAAAACATTTAGTTGAAAACGGTATACCCTTGGACAGGTATATAGTAAGAATTACAGCCAGTGATAACAGTGGAGATGAATCTGTTTAATCGGAAAGTGATGAGGACTTCACTACAACAAGCATTATTTGGTACATTCTTGTGCATTCGCGATGGTGGCATAGCCTATAATTATTGGGTGGTAAAGTGCAATTCTGGCACAAAAAAAATACAGTAAAGTGCAATTCTAGTGCTAAAATATTAGCTAGCTATCATAAACCTTTAATTATATATAATACTTCCTATCAGATACAGTGAAATGTCAGTTTACATGCATTCCGAAGTTAGTGATTTTTTGCCAGGGAGCTCAGGGTTATAGGCGTTTTCGCGTGGGGCGTTAGGGTTATCTCACTTTTGCTGTGGGAGCTCAGGGGCGATAGGGTTAAGCTGTTTCAAATTACAACATAAACATATTGTAATTTTAATTTATCAGTTAAAAACAGTCAGCTATGTTCACATCTAATGCAGCGTGCTCATGCAAAAAATAATTGTAGGCAGACCTTGAATTTTTTAATAAATGGGAAAGCTTTGTGGTCCACAGATAAACATTGCAAACAAAACAACAATTCGAAACCCACTAAACAAGAAAAGCGCTGAAAAGTTTCCAAATTACTTACATTATGTATGCAAGGTGGGCAATCATATCCAGTAGCTTCAACTGGAATATCCTCATACTTATCAAAGTTGATACCAGTGTTTGAGTTGCCAAACAACTCACTGCAAAAAAAAACATGAAACATTTAAATCGACAACATGGTTTTAATACATATAGTATTACTACCCAATTCACGATACCACTGCTCTCTGTAATCTTGCAGCCGTAACTGATATTGCATCATATACAGCAGTCTTTCCATTGCTGTTATTTGTTTTCCGATGGATATTCTATTCACACAACTGGCAAGAGTTCATCACGAGATGCAACCTATATCTGAAATAATTGTTCTAAGCTCTTGCAGATGATGACATCTTATGCATACTTTTAATCCAGTAATGAGTCGGTACTAACAGCTACTGGGAAAAAATGCAAACTTTAACTTTTTTGCCTAACAAAACAAAAACAATTTCAAGAAGTATCAATGATGAAATTTTCTTATAAAAATTCTCACTGTTCTATTTTTTCACTTTTGGGGAGTGGCTTCGACCAGTCCACATTTTCGTCATCTCTAGGCTTACTCCATCGATCATTTCGACCACCACCACGACTGTCATCATTGCTTCTGCCTCCGTATCTGCTGCCACCACCACCACTGCTGCCGCTAGCACCACCACCACCCCAGCGACTGCTGCCACCACCTTGTTCCCGGTCACGGTCTTCTTCCAGAGCAGCCCAGCGTCCACTAGTGCCAGATTCTTTCACGTCTGTATCTGGACCGCCACGGGATCCTCCAGCACGATCATTACTGCCAACAAAAAACAAAGATGCTAAGAAAAGCACAAATCAAAGTGCTGGCATCCAAACTAAACATCAAACAATAACATAAAAACAGGGTATTTCATGTGCCTCTTCATTTTCAGACACAATGCGCTTTGAATAGCTCTGCTGTGAGAAGCGCTTTTCAAATGTTTACATTAGATTAGATTAAACTGGAATGATAAATGGATCACAAATGTCACAGTTGGACATACGGAAAAGAAAAAGTCATTTCAAGAATCAAAATTTAAATATGAAATTGCAGGTCATTCCAAGATATGCATTCTCTAACTCTACCATCCTGAACTGGTCAGTTACACAGTATAACAATCTCATGATAGCCTGGCAATTAACAAGAAGAATTTTCTTCTGTGCAAAAAATCAGCAAAAACAATTTGTATGATCCAACAAATGTTAAGAGTCGTGTAAAGACTGACCCTCTTCTTGAATCCGAGCGATCATTCCAATCTCTGGAATTTCCATCATTCCGGTCCTCCCATCTTCCGCCGGAACGAGGTGGATCCCTTGAGCCACCTCCACCAGACCTATAGGAAGGAGCATTTCCATTGTCTACCCCATCTTTTTCCGAGTAACCTCCACCACGGCTACCTCTGAAATTGTACAAATGCACCAACCATTCATACAATACATATGCAACTGCAGCTTTCAATTCAACAAGGCTTACTATTAAGGAACCTTCCGACAGAAAGTCCTTTGAAAACAGATTGTTTAAAGATGAATATAGTATGATTACATGCTTAATTCTGTAATATGTCTCAGAACTTAAATTACCTAAAGTGATTTGTCTAAATGATAACATGCATCTCACAGAATGTTTACAAGGATCTGTTGATGAAATATCTTCAAAATCAATCAATGTGTATTCAATGCAATTAAACATGCATGACAAGTGACTAAAAAACAACAATTTAATATCAAGTTTTAAATTTAACAACACCAAGGAAAAAACGCAATATGTTGAGAGCTTTTCACCTGCATATTTTTATCTACAATTAATATTTATAGGATAAATTTCCATAAGCAACCAACCGATTTCCCGGACCCGGACGAGAAGGGTAGTTGGACCTGCGACCGGAATCAGACACGTCAGAATCCTGCGGGCGTCTACCGTCGTCTCTATTATCTAACAGATTTAAAAATTGCTATTGTTTAACCTCATGTTAAAATACAATGGAGTCAATTAAAAACTACTCAGACAATCCAATGACAACGCAATCCCTCTATGCTGTTGGGAAAGCAACTCCGTCAAGAATTATATCAAGAAAAACAGTCTCACGTGTTTCATATAATTCAGGGCTGAAAGTGAGCCGGGTCGGTCCGGGTCTGCGACCTGGCATCGATTTTCAAGACATGCTGTTGCCGGGTCTCAGCGGGGTAGCAAAAACAGCCGTCAGGTGCCAAAACTAGGTAAAAAATGGTATGATTTGGAATAATTTCGGGCAAATTACTAAAAAATATGTCGCCAGAAAAATTTACTGGTCAAAGGCGTACTCGTCCGCCAAAGTCAGACATGGCAACTTTTCCAAACCACTTTCAGCCCTGATATAATGTTGACTACACGATTTTATTTTCCCTAACCTATTAAGCAGATACCAAGCAAACTCAAAAGAGATCGCAGCATTCAAAGAAGTGCAAGAACTGACACGCATCAAGAGAAATGCATCTCATGAACTTGGTACTTTCTAAACTCTAGGGAATCACTCACCTCTACTTTGGCCTCCTCCACGAGACTGACTGCCGTCCGCAGAGGCGCCGTCACCCAAAGAATCTGAGTTCTGTGAACGTGAATTGCTTCTCAGATGGGGTGGTACGTATTTGCCACCTGAACAATGAAAACCTTGCATAACAACTCTAATCAAACTTTCCAGGCTGTGTTTCATGCAGCTGTCTCTGTTTTCTACAGGCTGTGCTTGTCTGAGACCCATATGTCTATGGCGAGACTCTGTAGAGCACTTCTACAGACAAAAACCCACTGAGCGGAAAACTGCACGTATGCATCGCCCAATACACACCTACTCACATGTATTTCTCTCACCCACCTTAACCAATACACCAGCCATATCTTTATCTATCAGAAAAACAGCTCAGGCAACACAGCCTTGCAAGCCTTTACCTACTTTGCAAATGTGTGGTTGCCTATTATGTAGTATGCATAACAAAAGACTATTAATCTGCTGTACAGCACAAAAATGTAAAATGCAAAATAGAACCTTAGCCGCAATGGGAAAATATTCACATTAAACTTATGTCTATATTTCATTGGCTTCCAAGGTTCATATAAGCAAGACTATATGATTACTAGTGTAATTAATAAAACAAGCAAATTAAGAAAATAAGCACTTCTAACTTCCTAGCAGCAACTTTGACTAAAACCAAAATTGCTTCTAAATGTGATTTTGCCAAGCATAACTGCTGTCAATAAATGTAAGAAAATAATGATGAACCCAGTTGAATCAGTATACCTTGTTCCCTTGGCCCACGCTTCTCAGACGAGGAGTTCAAGTCTAGATCAGCTACCTACAGCATGAAAATATATATATGCAGACATAAAAATATTAAATGCACAACACGAAATTAAACTCAAAGTAGACTACCTCAGAAACCATTAAAGACAATGTAAAGGCATATCACATAAAGTTATAATTATATTACCTTTGTAAGTGAGTGTATATATGCGTATACATAGATATATGTGTTATACTATGCAAAAAAATAATATATATATATAAACTGGTATATATATATATATATATATATATATATAATCATAAATAAATTTGTGCGTGTGTACGTGATAGTGTATTGCAAACTAATGCACAATAATGCAACTAAACTGTCAGCATTTTATTTTCCAAAACGTAACCTTTGACCTTATATTATGGATGTAGATCATAATGACAATGTTTATTTGCCATTTATTGTCAATTTATAATGTACCACTCCAGTAACCAATGCTGACTTAATCGACGCCAAACTTCATTAAGAACAGAAATCATCAAAAAGCAAACAATGAAAAGAAAACTAAGAGTCTTTAGACACACATATAAAACACAACCAATACCGAAAATGTTTTGTAAAACCAAACAACACACTTTGATAGATAATTCAGCTTTAGGTTATTTTATTTTATTTTTTTAACCTAAGTCAAAGAATCCTACAGCAATTCAACACAGGAATATTGTTGAAAGACACCCAAGGACGTATGAAATATCAAACTTTTTATGGAAACAACAATCTATTTGAATCTATATAAAAAATATGAGATTCAAAAATAATTTTGCAGGACTATTAACTACACATTTAGAATTATGTTGCATATTTCCCGTGCATCAGATTCAAATAAAGTGGCATTAAGAATAAATTACAAATCAATTGGTATACTCTTAGTTATATTTAGGTAAAAATAGTAATTCCGGAAATGAAGTACCTTGTTCTTTCAAGTATACTCGAGAAATAATTCATTTCAATGTCACCAAAGGAGAAATTATAGGAATTTCGCACACAGTGATAAAGTACCTCACAAGTACAACTAAAACCAACATTGTCGCATCACGTTTGACTGCAGGTTCATAGCATATAATGTACTTTATAGCAGATAGGAACTTCAGCTATCACGAACGAGAAGCAACATATGTGGCAATCGTTAACAATACGAACAATACAACTAAGCTAACCCCGTCTCAGCAAACAAAAAAGCAGTTGACTTAGAGTAATGTAACGATTTAAAAGCTTAATTCTCGCAATCATTAATACTGTTGATTAAAACTCATTCCACCTTTTATAAAAACAGCAACTTAATTTGTTTCGCTTTATATAAAAATCACGTTTCACCGCCATTACCCAATGATATGCGAAGCGCTTATGTATAACGTGATAGAACGCGTAATGGACACACTTCACAACTGGACATATAAAGTGAAGAATAACAGCAGTTCTAAGGTCAAGTTACGACAATCCTACCTGCTGTTCTAGACTCTTGCCATCTTTGTTGAAATCAATCGGCATATTACAGAATAATGACCAGTTAATAAAATCTCTTCATTTGGCGAAAAACGACCAAGTAAAACGGAAGTCTCCTCTACAGCCAATAAACGACCCACGCTCATTGGATGACGCATATCACGTGATCAAAGACTCGCCTGCGAAATTTTCCTAGAGTTAAACATTTGTGGCGCAATTCTGGAATTACGAGACATGACTTCGTGCACTTGCGTGGGCCTACAACTTACAAGTTGGGCAATATACTTCTTGTACGAAAAACTGCAAAGCAAATGAGTCAGAGTCATGGAGCTTCAAATTGGTACTAGTTTTCGGCTCTTCTCACATTTTCATGGCCAGCGTTTGGCAGGCTATAGCTATAGGTGTAAGTTTTTTAAAATAATTCTGCGTTGTTAGCCTATAGACATCGTTTTGTGTTCTAATTGCATGATAATTAATTAAATACATCAGAATTGCATTTTTTATATTGATATCCTTCTGAGTTCAAAATACATCAACGTTACACGATCATATGTAGGCTATGACAGCATTGAGCAATAATTGTGCTTCTTGAATGCATCGATTATAATAATAATAATAATAATATCTTTTCTTTATTGAAACGCCTGCAAGACGCACTGCGCTTTACATTTACAAGTTATGCAGTAATCTTAATTAAACTTAACTACCAACTGAGCAGACAGCTTTGCAATTACAATGGCGCTAATAGCAGCCTACAAATCAAATCCGCCCAACGGGGGCTCGAACCTGCTACCTCTCGCACTCTTGGCCAGTGTGATTCACGTCAGTCAACCTGTTAATTACAGTTACTGTAGGCTATATATATATATATATATATATATATAGTCTTACCAAAAGATTATAATAATTCAGCTCAGAGCCTTCTATTACTGATAATAGAAGTAATAGAAGGCTCTGATTCAGCTCACTCTCTTGGGTCCCCTAGCTACCCCTCCCCCAATTCGCTGTATTGTGCCAGTTCTCCTTACTGTAAGGTGGACAGTGGGGGAATCATAATAATAATTTATTCTTAGACTATAGCCTATATAGGCCTATGCTACACCAGAGACATGGGCTACACATGGCGATCTCAAATTGAAAGTGCCGGTCCACTGTTTAATGTTTATTATGGCCTAGTTATAGGCCTATATAATTGTGTGCGCGCGTGTGTGTGTGTGATCTTAGGCATGCGCTAGTGTAGCCTCGGCCTACTAGCCTAGTGCAAGGCAGATCACTGCTTGGTAAACCTACATGATGCAAAATGAACTTGTGGCAAGTTAATTGTATATGGCCTACGCCTGCGTTAATTGCAACTAAATGGGCGGGGTGGGGTGGTAGCGCATTGGGTAACTCACTAGGCCTATAGCATGGAGATAAACGGAGTTTAACGGACCCGAGTTCGAGCTCCGTAAGGCGGACGTGCTTTGTAGGATAGATTAGCGGCCGTGTATTGCAGGCTGTCTGTACGTTCTGTTTGTAATTTAAGATGTGTGTCTTCTGTAATTTGCGTTCTTGTGAATTGTTTCAATTGCATAAAAAATCCTACACTGTAACCGGTTAATTGCGGTCTCTCAACCGGATTGCTCGATCAGTAAAGAAAAAATTATTAGGCTATAGGTCTAACATAGGCCTGGCTATGGCCCATGGGTTAGAACTGTTCTTGAACTGTAAACCGATTGTAGACCTTGATTATTGTAGGCGGCAGTAGGCCTACTCATTAGTTGTCAAGATCTAAGTTTAAATACATTGGCATGTATAGACCTAGGCCTATACGTATGCGTAGGCCTACGATTGAAACTTTAAAACGTACGTGCAGGCTATTTTAGCATAGACAATAATTATACGCACATTACGCAGCAATATATAGGCTAGGCCTATAGCCTAACTAAAACTGGTACGAATTGGTACGAATTACGAAAGCAAAATGGGCAACTTCACTTTATCGCTTAAGGTCTCGAGGCATCGAAACAGAAATGTAGGGAATTCCGTTTTCAATAAGAGGCCTATTTATACGCAGTGATGGGGAAAATACTTTCAAAAAGTATTTTAAGTATAAGTAAAAATACTTGGTCCTAAAAGTATTTAAAATACAAGTAAAAATACTTTTGTACAAAAGTATTTAAAATACAAGTATAAAATACTTGGCTTGGAAAAGTATTTAAAATACTAAGTACAAAATACTCACTGGCAAACTACATAAAAAAATAAGGAAGTCATATTAAATTGCGACAAAAATTCTTAACATAGAACAATTTTGTGAAGACGACACCTTACTTACAACTTTTGATCAAAAACAAACATTTTCTGGGTCCAAAGATGTTCGAGTACCCATCTATAGTGTCCAAGACACTATAGAGATGGGGTTCTAGTTCTAGTCAGAGTTCGTTAACATCAAGATCCACAGAAACACACAATAATTTAATGGCATATAAAAAATATCGGTAGCCTACTATTTATGCAGAAAGAATGGTCAATGTAATTTATCCAAATTTAAAATTTAAAAACATTAAATTAGGCTAGATAAAGTTTTGTTCAGTAGTCTGGCACAATGGGATGGATAAAAATTCTTCCACTACTGAATACAAGCTCAACGTACGTACCTTACAAAGTCTGCTATGTTGAGACTTCTGTCACAATTCTCTCCATCAGCAAAACTCTCTATGCTACTTTTTAAGTAAGTGTTCGAAGTCTCTGGTATGGGAATGGCCTATCGCTTGTGATAATAATACAATACACCAGCACAGGTCAACTAAGTGTTATACTATATAGTCCTTTATGTGCCATGGGGTCCCGTTTGCAAAATGGTGTTGGGGGAGTTTCTCACTTCCAATCAGTCAGTGGGTCCCTGGACATGAAAAATCACCGAGGTGCTTCTCTGCCATGACGTCACGAATGACGTAATCGACAAATCCAATATGGCCGCCGCCGGCCATATTGGAAAATTCATCTTCTTTATTTCTTGCAGTATATGCACGTGTAATACCTCTAATGGTACTGATCAAGGTATGTAGAATTCATTTCTGATATTGTTTTTGTCATCAGAGGTCATCTTGAGGTCATAAGGTCATGGTCAATGTCATTTTTTCATCTTTTTCATTTCCTTCAGCTTATGCACGTGTAATACCTCTAATGATACTGATTTAGGTATGTAGAATTCATTTCTGATATTGTTTTTGTCATCAGAGGTCATCTTAAGGTCATAGAGGTCATGTCAAGGTCACTGAGTTTCATATTTTTCATTTATTACAACATATACACATGTGTAATACCTCTAATATTACTGATTCGGATATGTAGAATTCATTTCTGACATTGTTTTTGTCATCAGGGGTCATCTGAAGGTTATGAGGTCATGTTCATTGTGTGTTGCAAGTGGTTGGCATGGTCCACCAGGAGGGCCCCTCGCTGTAACTATGTGACCTCTGAGGCCCTCTGATCCACTGCTTGTAGGAGGGAGTGCATCAATTCCGAACGTGTATGTAATATAGTTGTCTAATCTCATCTGGTCGAACATCTCACATGTTGTAATTGACCTTGGCTCTGCTCAGATACGTACCAAGTACTTCTCTACTATGCTGCATCTTGCTCTAACAGCGTGTCCGTCTCTCCAAAGCTTGTTAGATACTGTAGCCTAGTGTTCTGGGTTGCACGCAATAGCTGCGTGTCTGGATCCCACCTTGGACGTAGGCATGCAGGTCAACAGCATAAGATTAGATATGGACAGCCATAGCTGTCAGCAGGGAACCCGGATCGGCGGTGTAGATTATGCAAAAGGACCCACGAGGATATAGTGGACATTCCCAACACCTGGAGAGGCGCTACAGACAAGCCAAAATCAGCTGCCGAGCAATCATCGTGGATAAGTCCGATAAATGCATTGTCAGTATAATGAAAAGTAGAGAAGCTACTGGGAGTTCAAGATTATTCAGCACTCGATGTGCCCATGGACCTCTTGACAGCATTTAGCTATACAGTCCGTGAAGCCACGGATAGTAGTCGACCACCAACCTTTTTACATACGACCTACGGTCTATCATCCTAAACCTCGGTCACAATTTTTGAGAGCATTGTTGCTGCATAGCATATGCACTATCTTGAAAAATAACCTTCCCCAATTTCCAGGCATGTTTTCGCAAGCGACATTCCACATAAACATTACTTATCCGCCTTTTCTCTTACACAGATACAGTGTTATCGATAGATCCAAGAACTCTCACTGCACTGCGCTGTTTAATTTGACATGAGCTCTGAATTTTACAATGCTGATCACTACATTCTTTTTGTATCTATACAGTGCTATCCAGCACCATAGGGCCTATAGATGCAAGGGTTTATCGATTTTCTTCGACCTCTCTGTAAATGCACTTGATTGGATTGCTTCCTTTCTGCATGACCGCTCCTTCATGGTAGCTTACGAGTCAACTAGATCCTCGTGGGTCCCTTTGCATAATCTACACCGCCGATCCGGGTTCCCTGCTGACAGCTATGGCTGTCCATATCCAATCTTATGCTGTTGACCTGCATGCCTACGTCCAAGGTGGGATCCAGACACGCAGCTATTGCGTGCAACCCAGAACACTAGGCTACAGTATCTAACAAGCTTTGGAGAGACGGACACGCTGTTAGAGCAAGATGCAGCATAGTAGAGAAGTACTTGGTACGTATCTGAGCAGAGCCAAGGTCAATTACAACATGTGAGATGTTCGACCAGATGAGATTAGACAACTATATTACATACACGTTCGGAATTGATGCACTCCCTCCTACAAGCAGTGGATCAGAGGGCCTCAGAGGTCACATAGTTACAGCGAGGGGCCCTCCTGGTGGACCATGCCAACCACTTGCAACACACAATGAACATGACCTCATAACCTTCAGATGACCCCTGATGACAAAAACAATGTCAGAAATGAATTCTACATATCCGAATCAGTAATATTAGAGGTATTACACATGTGTATATGTTGTAATAAATGAAAAATATGAAACTTAGTGACCTTGACATGACCTCTATGACCTTAAGATGACCTCTGATGACAAAAACAATATCAGAAATGAATTCTACATACCTAAATCAGTATCATTAGAGGTATTACACGTGCATAAGCTGAAGGAAATGAAAAAGATGAAAAAATGACATTGACCATGACCTTATGACCTCAAGATGACCTCTGATGACAAAAACAATATCAGAAATGAATTCTACATACCTTGATCAGTACCATTAGAGGTATTACACGTGCATATACTGCAAGAAATAAAGAAGATGAATTTTCCAATATGGCCGGCGGCGGCCATATTGGATTTGTCGATTACGCCATTCGTGACGTCATGGCGGACAAGCACCTCGGTGATTTTTCATGTCCAGGGACCCACTGACTGATTGGAAGTGAGAAACTCCCCCAACACCATTTTGCAAACGGGACCTCATGGCACATAATGGACTAATAGGTGTCTTCCTGTATGCTGTAATTTGTCAAGTATGTAGTCCATGATCCATTAAATTAACTGGAGATCGATGTAATAAAACTCTGCGCCCGTTCCAGAGTCACAGAAGTTCTAATTGCCACCTACCAATAGACATGTCTAATACCATCCTCATTTGTCCTATTCATAAACATCTAGATAGCTAACATCTAGTCTAATTCCTATTCTAGCAAGCATAGACAAGTCCATTCTGGTGTCAAACATCAAACTGATTTCAAACATAATTATATGCCTGTTGATTTGATGCCTCATGTGGTTGGTAAACTCTACCCCTACACCATACATCAAATGCACCTGTAATTAACTTCGCTCGCCCTGTGGTCAGCGGTGCCCAGCCATCCATAACAATGACTAACCACTATCAGCCTGTTTAAGGGGCCATTGTGTCTTAAACCTTCTGTTCAAGGGCTCCTTTGTTTGAGTTAGGAAGAAGCCTAGTGCATGACCAATGGAGCATGCAATATTGCATAGCTAATTGCAGCTGGTGAGATTTAAAAGTATTTTGAAAAAGTATTTTAACATCATCACAATTTTAAGTACAAAATACTAACCAAAAAGTATTTTAAGTAAAAGTAAAAATACTTGATCACAAAAGTATTTAAAATACAAGTACAAAATACTTTGATTGTATTTAAAATACTATTTTAAATACTAGTATTTTAAATACTTCCCATCACTGTTTATACGGTAGGTCTAGGCCGATCTAAGCTCGAGAACGCTTTCAGTTGAGCGCGGTGAAGTCGCCATGCAGATTTTCGTAGCTGATTTGAAACTCAAGAAAACACACGTTATAGTTATTAGTTAATGGCCTGCGGATATATAGGCCTATACCCTAGCTATTATTACATGACGTGAGCTGATACGCGCACACAGCTGTTAAGGAATTATTATAATTATGCGCTGCATACCCAATCGACTAGGCTACGTTAGCAGGACAGTGACCGTGATTTAATTGATCAGCATTGTCACGATAGAGTTCGGAGCCAGTTTCGTGAACAAGAACAATCGGTTGTGTAAACTGCAAATAAGTAAGTGGAAATTAATATCATTAGCCTATATCAAGTCCTCGTCAGCCGTTAGGCAAGGACAGTTTTTTTACAAAGTCCTTGGCCTAATATAAAATTAACTTAATTAAGGACCGTTATTAGGTCAGTTAATTAGGTAATTAAAGTCGTGCAGGTTCCAATTTGTGGACAGTTCAAGGACGCTGTGCTATAGGCCTAGTGGGTAAATTGGCGCTGGTCGGCTGTGCTGCCCAGTTCTGCTGCGGCAGTAGGCTATCCGTATAAGCCTATTCTCCAGCGTGGCCACCTAGCCAACCCTGCTGTAACTAATGAGTAGGCCTAGGTTGGATACAGTATGCCTTTGGTGGGAAGATGAGACGGCAAAGACGATAAAGTTCTGTGGGAAGATGAAATGGCGAGGGAGAAGACTGGTCATTATGGAGATTTTAGATTTAAATAGCGCCCATTCAAGGTAACTACTCAGAAGCGATCTCGACCCAACCTCAGCTGAGTCGTCTGCATGGCTTTTTAAAATAATTTGTGAAACTGCACATCTTCTTTCACTTCCCGGCTCCATGCTGAAGTTTCAGTTTCTCTTTTCTGATTTTTGTGATAATTTTTTTGCTTTCACTTCTGATGAATTTTTGCTTTCACTTTTGATGACCTTTTTAGTATTTTGACTATATGAGATGTCAATAACGTTTTGTAGGCTACCATTTCAAGTAGCACACATGTGTTTTTACAAGTGCAAAAATCCATTTAGAACTGCATATTTTGTCAAGAACTGTGCACTAAAAAAGCATGGCTAGTCTGAAAAAGGCTGAACATTTAAGACTGCATCTGAGCAAACACTAGGCATAAGGTGCAATGGTGCATAGACAAAATTGTATAGTGGAAGCCCATTCCATACCATGGGGCCAATAACAGAGAAAGCACGGTGCTATCAAGGAGCAGTTCGTGTAATTGGGAGTTCACCACGAGTGAAAGAAAGTAGAGCATGACGTCCCTGTAACACAGAGTATTAGTGACAAAGCTCTTGCAAATATACAGCCTTGTATTGCATGCTGTCTGTTCTGTTAGTAGTTACCGTACGATTTATATTAATTAAGACAACAGCATAACTGTATAAATGCAAATGGTTGTGGTCTTTCATCAGGATTGTTGAATAAATGTGGAAAAAAATATTAGCACCGCCACACCAAAGCAGAGAGATTCAGTAAATAATAATCTGCTGCAGGATAGAGAGCCAATGCAGAACATCCCGCTAATACTTCATGTTCATGGCTGCCTCAAGTATCCACTGATGATGATGAGGATGATGATGATGGTTCTCTGCCCGAAGGCAGGTCCTATGGCTTGCACCACCTGGGGATGAGATGAGTGAGGTGGTTTCCCGTTGCCTTCCTCACAGACAATGATGGGTAAGCAACTTGCCCAAGGTCGCTCCGCAACAGCTTGCGCCACCGCGTCCCATGCGTGCTAGCTCGAGATATCTAAATATCTAAATGTCAACTCCCAGCCCGCTCTCGCTTACCGGTGTAGCTAACTAGGCCAGGTATCCACTGTTGGACTCAAATGAAGTATATTTCATGGCCCAAACAATTTATAATATGACTCCTTTGCAGAGATCTGTTTGGCAGAAGCTATTGAACATCAACTTATGTGTTGCTTTTGGTCAGTATGTGTGTTTATTCATCTTTACCAATACACTACATGGTTGATGCTTGTTTTCCAGGAATGGAGGAATATATGCTGGATAGTTATCTCAAAGGACGGCCATTTGTTGTGGATTCTAATCTTCAAAATGAAGACCGCATCAAGACTCTAGCTATTAAGTATGATCCAAAAGTTTGGAATAAAACAGCATCGGAATTGATGAGATCAGATCGTAAAAATTATACTCTGAAGTTAGCAAAGGAACAAGAAAAGGCAAAGTCATGCCCTCTCTACAGGAAGCACGGCGTTAAGAACTTCCTGTTGCTTGATTTTGATAAATCCGTGCATGGAAAAATTATAGAAGCCGTTTTAGATAAGGGTCTTCAATTACAACTTGATGGTAGAAATGATTGCTATATATTTTTTGGTCATACTGCAACTCAGCTGCGTGATAAAAAATGTGTAATGTACAATGAAAGTGCTCTGAAAGTCCCGTTTGAGAAGCTTATATCTGGATTTGGCGATTTTAACATGGATAATGTCTCCAAGCGAGGAGCACGTATAGGTCTGCTATTGTCGAGTTCAAAAGTCGTGGTACAACTTGGAGAGAATCAGATCAAGTCAATCGATGACATTGAACGTGATGGTTTCAATTTCACCGACGGGTGCGGATTTATTTCTGAAGAAATTGCTAAAGAAGTTGTGGATAAATTACAAACAGGTGATCATTTTAAACATCAAGTACCACCTTATCCATCCGTCTACCAGATACGCATCCAAGGATGTAAAGGTGTCCTCATTCTATCAAAAGACAGACAGTGGAAAGGTTGCATAGCAATTAGAAAGAGCATGGTGAAATTCAAGTGGAATCCTAATTGGCAGCCGAGATCATTTGATCTCGGAATAGTGAATGATGGAAAAGGCACTTCATTTCCCAATCGCTTTGGCTCTCTAACCAGACAGTACATTCGTCTGTTGTCAGGATTAGGAGTGAAAGACGAAGTGTTTTTGAAGAAGCAGAGCAACTATTTCAAAGATTTGTCTGAAATTAAATCGAACCAAGAAGTGCAGTTAAGGTTGTTGTGTGCTTATGAGAAGTATGACCTTGTGGACAAACTTTTACAGACAAGTGATGGACAGACTGATGGTGCCATAATGGCAGAATTATGCCGACTGCAACAGAAATACTGCAGCCCATTCAAAGGCAAATATCTTTCCAAAGGCTTAAGAATCCCACTGGAAAAATCAAGAGTTGTATATGGAGTAGCTGACCCAAGTCAGAAGCTAAAGGAAGGACAATGTTTTTTTCAGCCTACCATCCGTGGAAAACCAACTGTTCTTGATACAAACATTGTTGTGGGTAGAAGCCCAAGTTACTACCTCGGAGATATACGTGTCTTGAAATGTGTACATGATGAACCGTGCATTCGACAACTACTGCATCTTGTTGACTGTATTGTATTTTCAGTTCAGGGTTTGTATTCTAATGAAAATAGCCACAAGAGCTCTACTAGAAGTCCATACTTGCCTGTGTTATTTACTCTCCATTAATGCTGTAAATGTTTGAAGAATTATAGGCTATATGATCATTGTGTTAAACTGAATTCTTGGTAGGTGGTCAGAAAGAATTAATCTCTATAAAGCGAGAACAACATTAACAGAAGCAAACTATTGTTAACTGAAAAGAAGGAAGTTGAGTGATACTGAAAGAATAAAGGTGATATAAATCACACAGGGCAGACATGAAAAGAATAGGTAGTGTACCCACAAGATTTTAAATTTCAACGTGCACTATTCCTACTTATAGAGATACGCACTATCAATGAAAGTAAAGTTAGAAAATGTAATGATGATACTTTTTAAATATAATATGATGATGAGAAAGAAAAGCAACTTTGCTAACAGAATCCGATAGAAAGTACATCTCAATGTAAGGTGTCTGGAGGTGTGATGCCGAAGCATAATTACATTAAACACATGCAATTCAGCAATAGCATAATGTTTAACTGAGAGTTGCATGGCTGCTCTACAGGTTGTCATACACAATTATGCCATTAATCACAACTGCATTTGTATTAATTGAATGAACTGATTTATCATTTTCAAAGAGAAATTTTAATTTAGGTATGCAACTCTAGAGGCATGTTAAGTATAATAATTAAGAAACATTGTCCTTCTATCCCATTTTAATGCCATAAACATGGTAAGATTTAAATTATTTTCATTTTCTATTTCCAAAATTGTTACATGACACCTCTATCTTGATTTTATTCCAAAGGAGAAAGACCTGTAGCCAATGAAATGGCTGGTGGTGATCTTGATGGTGATAAATTCTTCGTGTGCTGGGATGAAGACCTTATTCCACCTAGAACAGAGAAACCAACATCGTATCAAGGTGTTTTAAAAATTACTTTGATATTTAATTAAATATTTTATTAAGGGAACAGAACAGAGAAACCAACATCGTATCAAGGTAAGTGTTTTGAAAATTACTTTGATATTTCTTTAAATATTTTATTAAGGGAACAGAACAGAGAAACCAACATTGTATCAAGGTAAGTGCTTTAAAAATTACTTTGATATTTAATTAAATATTTTTTTAAGGGTACAGAACAGAGAAACCAACATCATATCAAGGTAAGTGTTTTGAAAATTACTTTGATATTTCATTAAATATTTTATTAAGGGAACAGAACAGAGAAACCAACATCATATCAAGGTAAGTGTTTTAAAAATTACTTTGATATTTCATTAAATATTTCATTAAGGATTCATGGTCATAATACCAGAACATTGTGTAAATATTGAACCCCAGTGAACGAATGCAGACAAGGCAGTTTTCTATTAAGTACTCAGGTCCATCACTTTGGAACTCTCAGTCCTCCTGATTTAAAAAATATCAGATTTATCTTGAACTTTCTGGGTCTTTTTTCCATTTATAAATTTACCGGAGATTTCTGTTGTTATGTCAATAAACGGCTGGTTAATTGTATTTTATTTTTTGATTTTTATCTTTGATCATTTCTTCGCCATGAAGAGCAGACATGACTGAAATTCAATTACACTTGCCTAATTGAACTGATGATTATTTCAGAAAAAATACAGTGATCCTAAGAAATCTCAGTAGGCCTACACAATAGACAGATTTCTCAAGCAACAACTTCTAGACAAGTTATCAGACCTCATTGAAAGAATTTAGTTTTCTGAAGGCAAGTTTGTGACTCAGTTGATGACGAAGAACCATTGTGCTAAATGTTGACTATATTCAAGTTATCTGTCATCAAATGAACCTTAAAAGTTTGTATTTTTTGTACAGTCACAGTTGCTTAATAATTTTTCAATTACGATCAGTGCTATCAGATTGATTTATTTGCAGGTTCAGAAAGCAAATCTCGAGCCAATATTGAATATAAAGATTTACAGAAGCACTTTGTTGAGTATAATCCACAAATACTGGGCAAACTGGACACGCTGCACTGGAAGTGGGCTGATGCAAAAGGTGTTGACTGCACAGAGTGTACACATATCGCAAAGCTATTCATTGAAGCAGTTGATAGCCCTAAAACAGGTTATTTTGCATTTCTTATGATTCTTACCGACTTGCTTCTTGCCTCTGCATGCAAAAGTAAAAGATTTGCTAAGTACTTGTTCAGTTGGTTTGATTTTTGTCATTTCTGCTCATAATGTATTTAATATATAGCCACAACACTCTAATTGTTCGTACCTGCAAGGCTCTGGCGCATATCATTTCTCTCCAGTATGGTAATTTAGGGCCTATGTATGTACCAGTATATATCGGAACATTTACATAGCAATTTTTGAGAGCCCTTGGATGTACTTCTCAATGGCATAAATTGCTTGTTTTTTTCGTTTGGATGAGTTATTGCAAATCATTGATCAATTCTGGCAAGCAGTTTTTAGAAAGCTGTACAAGTTGTATTATTCAGAGAGACATGCCTATGTGATTGATTAATTTCAAACTCTGCAACGCTACTTTCTGCTGCTTATATCTTACTTAAATTATAGGAAGATATATGCCAACTCCAATGACTTTATGTCAGTGAACAAAAAATAGAAATAGAACACTGATACATTGCATATTAAATTTTCAGGAAAGGATATTAAAATTCCTCGATACCTTGAAGAGGAACCTGATCCAGCAGATCCACCATTTGTTTGGTGTACAATGCGTGAGAAAGCAGTTCAGTGGAACTTGGAACAACTAGAAAAGAAAGGAAAGGGGGATAAGATAGAGTTGCAACACCTTCGATTGGAAGACATGATTGCTGTTGTCAGTGACACGGACTGCAGGGTATCAGAGTTCAGGCTGTTCAACATTGCATTTAAATGGGCCGAGAGTCAAAGGCAATACCTCTTGAAGCAGCTGATGCAACTTATCAACTTGCAACTCATGGATGTTAAGGAAAGGGAATCCGTCTTATCTGACTTAAAAACAATTGGCTGGAGTGACAATCAAAGCGACACTGGAATTGCACTTGCACCACAAGACCCGGATGAAAAAGACAAGCGAGATGTTGAGGAATTTGTTAAAAGGCTTTTCTCCACAAATGAACCTGACCCTGCTTCACTATCAGAACCTTCAGTCGAAGTTCTCAGTAAACTCACGCTGGAAGGCATGAGCTATCTGCTGAAATGCAAGAGGCAGAAATTATCACAGTTTCAACTATATCAGCTATGCACAACCTGGTGTAAAAAGCAGAAGGAAGAGTGTCTTCTGGAGCTAATGAAGTGCATTGACTTTCCTCGAATGACAGTCAGCGAGAGGAAACTTGCACTTAAAGAACTAAATTCCATTAATGAGTTCTACACCTCTATGGTTACCAATGCACTGTATCAGTCAGTGATACTCAGTGGTAAAGATATTGAGAAACTACAAGGCAATGAGCAAGAAGAACATGAAAGATGGGTGCTATATCACAGATGCAAGGAACCCAAGGAAATCAACTGGAGTTTGCTTAATAGCATTCTAGAAATGGACATCAGTAAGCTACTTGTATTTAAGTTTTTAATTAGTGGAGAGTGTTGGGTGATAGCTATGACCATACAACAGCTGAGTCTCCGGCATTGCGTCAGAGTAAATATGAAGGGCTGCAGTTCCACCGCTTTTGTATCAATTCACAACAATACAAATGACATTCGATTGGTGTCGCTTTCTCACGACTATTACATAGCTCTTGATGGTGAGCGACTTCAGATCTTTGAAAACAACAAAAGAACCCAGACTTTCATTTGTCTCTGGAATCTTGGTAATGGCGATATGGGAATGAGTGTGGCCTTGAATAGGTTTGATGCCAGTTTTGCAAAAAGTCTGGGCGACAGAAGGCTGACTCAGGAGTATGTGAAGTGCATCGAAGTCTTTCTCAACTCACCATCTCCAATGACTGCACCAGCAGTGTACGGCATTAGCAGACATTCCACTGATGTGGATGAGGAAACCGCACAGCCTTCTGTGTCTAGTGCTTCATCCTATTCCTTCAGTGCTTCAGACTTTCCACTAATTGGTGAACATCCTGAGCCAGAAGTAACTGAGATCGAAAAACAGTGGAATAATATAGAACTTCAGTACTATGCACTGAAAAGTAAACTAGAAATGGGACAACCAATTGGAAAAGAACTGAAGGAGTGGCTTGACTCTCCTAGAACTAGCCTGGAGGTAACTAATTGTCATTATCATCATTGTTCTGCTGAATAATTAATTAATCGAATAAAGCAGATTATTTGTATACTGCATTAATTTTAATTTATTTTGATAAATCGTCACAAATTTTTTTTTAAAACCTATAATTATGCGATTGCCAATATTATCTTGTGTTTCCTGTTTCAGTCACAGGAGGCACTTCGCATGGAGGAACTCCTTCATCAGTGCCCTGGCTTGGACTCATTCATTGCAAATGACTATGTTACAATTCTGACCATTTTAATTCAGAATTCGGCATCCAGACCAAGCATCCAAAGGTAACGTTGGACATTCTTTAAACACAATACCGGTGACAATAGCAACAAGTAAAAATTGCTGCTGTAATATGGTCATGGAAGCGCAGAACGGTGGTACAGTTAAACACAAAAATCAAGTTCGTTTGCTACCTGCTTCAGAATAGTAGATGAATGGATAGGGATCTAGCTTCCATCATCCTACACAAAAACAGACTGAAAGCAGCAGCACAGAATTTCGTGGTAGAACTGCTATGGCAGAGAGTGGGTTGGTTTCTGCTCTTGGTTGAGATCCAAATGGCAGGCTGTAGAAGAGGCACTTAGTAATGCAAGTGGAAATGTAAATTGGAAATGAAATTACATGTAGAAATACTGTAAGGTGTGGAAAAGAAAGGTATCAGAGTAATACCTCACTATCTCCCGATTTCAGTAAAATGGTGAGTTAGCAGGAGAGAAAAACATGGTAATTTCAATGTCTGATAGGAATTTGTCTCTGACTGTATTGTATTTCCAGACTAATTGAGACAATGAAAAGAAATAATAGATGTCTGACGCGTGAACACTTCTGCAGATTAATCGATCACATTGTGTTTGCCTGTGCAAATCGTGAGTTTGGCATCTCGCTGTTGAAGGACTTTCGTGCCCAAGGTAAAATTGTCAACAGATTCCTTAAGATATAAATATGCCCAAGTCGACCACTGTGCTGCAATGTGGAAAAGACATTGGCTGAAGCCCACTGACAGTAACCTGGGTCAGCTGCCAAACTAATGAGCTAACAAAATAAATTAGCTGAGTTTTCATTTGCAGACAATTCTTAGGCCTATCCAGCTCTAAATGCAGGCAATGCAGTCAATTAATCTTACAGTTGATCTGAAGCATCTGCAGCTTGATGCAGCTGAGTAACATCTTCAGATGAATATGCAGTTGGTCATCAGCTTTCAATGATGGTGAACAATTCAATCATACAGTGGAAAATGCAGTGGGCCCAATACAGAGCCACACACTTCTGTCTGAAGTGGAAGATTTGAAGATAGCTGCCTTTGAAAATGAACTTGTTGCAAGCAGGCAGTTCATCAAATATGTTCTCACCAACTGCAATACTATTCCATCAGAACCATATTGCCTCAAAAGTCAACACCGAAGAATGTCATGATTAATGGCGTCAAAGGGAGCAATTATATCTATTTTAGTTCCGGAGGGTGATCTGCACTAACCATCTGCTGCAACCAGCAGACCCTTTCAGATGGATGGTGATGATGGCGTGCTGACAGCAGAATGCAGACACATCATCGCATTGTCACCATTGGTTTCTCATTCATCAGCTCACCTAGGCTCAGCAACAGCTTTATATACACCGGTTCAACAATTGCATGGTGCTGCATTGCTGGAAGACATCCTCCCATTACCGATGCATTGCACATAATTAACTGTCAAAAACAATAATAAAATACTTCAGCGGACATTTTAGAATCGGATCATGCGAGCGAAGATCACTTGCTCGGAGAGAGTTCATGATCATCCAAATCACTTCCTTCATTTTAGAGGTTAAAAAATTGTTTAGACCAGGCAGACACTGGTTGTAATTATCTGTACAAAACCGGAGGAAACCCTCAGCAGAAAAGTGTCCTGCATGTCCCCCAATGGCCTCTTGTTGTTTTACTTTTCTGTACTTTCATTTAATCCTCTGCTGAAGATTGATAAAGGAACTCCTAAAAAGAAAAAAATTCTTGATCTACCATTTCTTGATTTTATTTACCTTTTACTTCTGTAGCAAATTCGTTATCATCGTCTGCCAAAAATAACAGCAAGAAAGAGAAAACTAACTTGAAAGTTCTGCTTGTTTTAAGAATTCAAGTTAACTGGTTTTTGAATTGTTTTTTGGCAGGTAATTTACAGCAAAACCTCCTCAACGTTGCGGACTTTTACAGTTTGAGCAGTTGTCAGTACATGATGCATTGGCTGCCAACAATCACCATTGAGTTTCTACATAAGGTGAAGGATTGTGAAACCTTACACAGCAGAAAGACTAAGTCTGTGAGTTGCAAGCTCTCTGTCGACACCACTGAAACAAGCAAAAATACCCAACGAACTGTTTACGTAAATGTCAGTGGTTCCAACCAGCCATTCAAACAAGAAGATGGGCTTATCTTGTCTTGGAACAAATCAAAAGTGATTCTCTATGCAACGATACAAGACATGACAGGTAAAAATAAGTAGGCAAGTTTACAGTACCAGGTATTTAGTTTAACTTCAGTTAATTTGCAAAATTTCTCTAGATATAGGCTACTCTACAAAAATGAAGAACTCCTACCGTAATTGAAATATTTAACTAGATCAACTTTTTATTAAATGACCCGCATACCGTATAATAACTGTTTCGTAGAAAGGTTCCGAGTATGTAACAGATTACTGTTACTAGTAACTAATTATGCACTTCAAGACCACAAACACTTTTGAAAGCATTGCTTTAACCCTTTCCCACCAGACCGGGTCACCCGTGACCCGATTAACAGGATAGGTATCAAAACAATTCCGGTTGGAAAGGGTTAATCAGCTAATTAAAAAGGATATATGTATATTTTAAAATGTGCTTTAATCAGGTAATTAAAAAGGATGAATATGTATATGATAGATTTTTTCATGTGCTTTTCTAATGTTTATGAAGGAATGGTGTGGAGTGTGGATATCATTTGGCCGGAATGTGGCACTGAACTTCTTGAAGAGCTGCTGAAAATCGACAAGGATGCCGATTGGCAGATTGAAGCGTTCCCTAATCTTGTTACACATTATCGTCAGATTGCTGCTCTAAAGACGCTTTGCATTCGAAACTTGAATGAACCCAGACCATCGCAACTGGTTCAAAAGATCGCGCAGTTATCTACAACTGATGTAGAACCAGGTCAGTCTCACCACTAGTATTTTTATTTTAATACTAGCTGTACCCAGCCACGCGTTGCTGTGGCAAAAAAGACCTCCCCTTCCCCCACTTCCCCCTCCTCCTCCTCCTCCCCCTACTCCTCCCTCCCCCTCCCCCGCCCTGCCCCCTCCCCTCCCCCTCCCCCTTCCTCTCCCCTCCCCCTCCTCTCCCTCCACCTCCGCTCCTTTCCTCCCTCACACCGTCCCTAACTGACAGCGGTAAGGCCTTTTTCGTAATGGAATTATTTATCGACTCGCTTATGACGTCACGGGACGCGACCTCATTGATGTTTTGTCACTGTGTTTCGGTGCAAGCGTGCGGTTTGCTTGAAAATGCAAATGGCGGTCGAACGGATTGCAAAGCAAAGTTCCCTTTTTGTGGAAACGATTGGTTTTTTTTCGAGAGAAAAAATGTTGTGACCTGGTGCTATTGGAATGGAAGGTTTTGGTAAATTTTGAAAACAATCGGTGTGTTACTTGCGGCGTGATCGTGACTGCAGTATTTAAAGTGATGGAAAGTGATAATTTTTGACTTTTTGGGGAAACGATGTTTTTTTGGGGGTGGGTAAAAATGTTGTGACCTGCCGCTATTGGAATGGAAGGTTTCGGTAAATTTTCAAAAGAATCGGCGCGTTACTTTCGGCGTTATCGTGACCGCACTATTGCAAAGTTTCATTTTTATTTATATAGATGTCAAATGTAAATCTTTGAAATTCTTAAGCTCCACACAAATGCCATGTTAGGAAGAACAGCTTATTGACTTGTGTTATATCAGATCAAGTTGGTAAAAGTCAATACAATTTCATTTTTAAAAACAGATTAATAAATTATGCATGATAATTACAAGTGCTACAGAAGTCATTATATTAATGAGTGTCATTAGTGCGTGTAAAGACATGTTTTTACATGGGTGGTTTGGACTAGTAATTTATGCTCCAGTCCACTGATCCTCATCCTCAAGCTTTTCCATCTTTTGCTTATACTGTGGTACCATTAGATCCCCATGTTATGTCAAGAACTACAATCAGCTCTCAAGTCTACAATGTACTCAGATTCAAAAGGATTTACATAGTCTCAGTCAGTGACTAAACATTATACCTACAGTGGTACACCATGACAATACCACAATACATTTGTACACCATGACAATACCGTAGTACATTGTGAAAAGGCAGACATGTCTTATTCACTCATTACATCATCTGCATAATTTTACATCACTGAGTAGTGAGTAAGAAACTAAATAGCAATACCTGGAATGATTCGCTTTTATAGTACAAGGCTACTGGATACCTTTGGTACTGGCTTAAAATTGTGTGGGTCGTTTGTTCAGCTGTAGATGAATGTGCTCGGAGGTCTCGTGATGATACTGACGTAGACAGAAGTCTGAATGAGAGTCAGCGAGCAGCGGTTGAAGATGCACTGACGAAGAAACTGACTCTGATTCAAGGTCCTCCTGGAACAGGGAAAACAAGAGTTGCGGCTGCAATTGTCAAAGAATGGCTAAAAAAGTTGAATGGCGCTTGCAAAGTAAGATTTGACACTCATTTCATTCATTCATTCATTTCAGGCATTTATATAGCGCCTCTTCAAGAATATCTACTCAGAAGCGCTCCCGACCCAACCACGGCTAAAGAGAACAGTCTTAAGAGCAGAGTAGAACGTAGTCTCAAAGGCTCGAGGTATTAGACGTAGTTCCACGGGGAGCCCATTCCAGGTTGCAGGGCCAACAACAGAAAAGGCACGGCGCTGCGCAATAGAAGTGCGCGACCGGGGGACAAGAAGCTCAGCCTGCTTAGAAGAGCGAAGAGAGCCACGGCGCTGGACGCTCAGGGTGGAGCAACAGAGCTCCTGTAAATAGACAGGGGCCACACCCGCGAGACACTATAAGGGTATGAAACAATGGCATTATATTTGAATGCTTATCAAATGTATTATCATAACAGCCATCAACAGTTATCATCATGTATCATCAGAATCATCATGTGCACTCATTAAGTGATAGAATCATCAATAGTTGTCAGTGTACCGGTAGTCATATTACTCTAGCACTGAGCAGAATACAGAGATGATATCAGATAAAAGGTATTCTAAGTTGCTACATTAATTATAGTCAAATTATCAGCATGAAATAGAATTCAAGAGTAATTTGACAATAAAATAGTAAATAATGTAAAGAAAGTTCTGAGAGATCAGAGAAAAGCTTTCATTTTGAGTCCCGAACATCTAACATGTTTTGCTTTCAGCAGAGATTAAAGTATGTGATAACTTTTTAGATTCTAGTGACTGCACAGTCAAATGAAGCAGTCAATAATCTCTACAGCAAACTGATGGAAGTAGGGCTGAAAAGGGATCAGGTGATGAGGGTTGGAAATCCAAAGAAAATACCCCCAGCGGATCGAATGTACTGCCTTGAGGAAAAATATCTGCAGCAAGCTAATGCCAACCAGAAGAAATGTTTTGATTACAAACTAGCAGAAAAACTTTTACAGCCTTCAAAGGTACGTTCAACAGTCTGTTTCATACGTAAATTATATTTGAGTTTCGACAATTGCTTCTTTAGTGAATTATTTACTGTTGACTATGCTAAATTAAAACAGTTCTGGTAGTCTCCTCTGTTCCTTAGTCACAAGTGGAATAGGGTCTGTGAAAGTACATGATGTGAACAACTGGTAATGGGAAGACAGCAAGTACCGGTATGTAGAAGTATGAATATAGCAACATAACCTATGCGGTATGCATTCATGACTCCATGTGCTAGCGTGTCAAGTGTCTACTCTTTGACTTGGGATACATTTGTTTTTTTTAAATCCTGATTGTTTTAAAATCCCGATTGTGCATCACGGTATATGACAAATGACCTTCTGCATGTAACTCAATCTAATTGGAAATGTAATGAAACACTGCAGATAGTATCTGCATGGTATATGGTTTCTTTTGTAGGGATGACACTGGATGCCTTGTGCATTATGATAATGACTCTGCAGCAGTCTAACTATGTGCTAATTTTAACAGAGCATTCTTGCCAGACATAAAGTGCTTACATTTTGAGAATTTATCGGTTGACAATTCAGGTTATCTGTTGTACGTGCGCTGGAGCGGGTTCTGCCGTCCTGAAGTCAAGTCGTTTTCAGTGCGTCTTGATAGATGAAGCAGCTCAGGCAGTGGAACCAGTGTCATTGATTCCTCTGGCTCTAGGAGCCGAGACCTTGTGCCTCATCGGCGATGAGAAACAGCTTCGTCCGTTTGTCAAGAGTCCAGATGCATCCGAACTGAAACAGTCACTCTTTGATAGGTGCAGTAATATCATATAGTAACCACGAATATGAGAAAGAACCATACTTTATCATCATCATCATCATCATCATCATCATCATCATCATCATCATCATCATCATATATTATTATAGTTCTTATTGCTATTATTATGATTATTTGTATGGTTAATTTGATTATTATTAAAGTACTATTAATTACTATTATTATTATTATCATTAGCCTCTATACCAATGTGTAATAAACTGTTAAAGTCCACAAATTATGCCTTTAAGGTAAACTCCTACAATTGACAGAGCTTAAAACATTGACAGGATATGTCATAATAGTAATCGTATTTCCCAACTTTGAAAGCACCACTCGAAAGTCAGGTCGAGGACACCAGCTTATTCATGAGTCTTGCATCAAGTCCAAGTGGTTGTTCAAAGGACAAAGGGTCGGAGACAACATTAGAATGAAGTAAAAAAAACTACTAAAAGTTCAACATTTGTTTCTGTGATTTTTCTCTTGTGTTCAAGGCTTAAGAAATGCAAGGAATTACGTTCTCACATGTTGAATGTTCAATACCGCATGCATCCAGTGTTGTCTGAGTTTCCTTCAAATATGTTTTACGAAGGCCAGCTGCAAAATGGGGTTCAGGCTGAAGACAGGCCATTGGCTCCGGGCTTTCCCTGGATAGATCCAACAAAACCTGTCATATTCTACAACATCATTGTATGTACCCTAGAATATAGCAATTATAGCTTTTTAACATTCATTTTAAATTTCTCAATTCAAACTGTAACATACTGAACAACTGCCTATAAGTACTTGCACAGGGGTCAAAAGACGCAAAACATTTGGGATGAAATAGAAGAGCTATATAGCAATAGCCTGCCAGAACTTACATTTTCATGTATCACTGCCTCATCCCTCTGCATGGTCTCCTCTGCCTTCTCTGTGTGATCTCTCTGGTAACCACTGCACAATTGCACATCGTTGAACAATGTAGCACTTGTGAAGTTAGGTTATGAAGATTAACAGTAGACTATGTTGGTCCTTGTGGGACTATTGCAAGTGAATAGTCATGTATAATTGTACATGTATACATGTACAGCTTCTCGTTGCTAAATCACAAAAATACATTAATTACAACTATCTCACATGATATGCAGATTATGAATGTATTGTCACAGTATAGAATGCACAACACTTTCTGTTTAAATAATATAAAGATATCTTTTATGTTTTATTCACTAAGGATCACATTTTGTGGCTTAATATGATATGGCTAATTTGCAACTGGTAAGTTGCAATAATAATTAATTATACCTTAATTCTGCCTTCTTGTGGATTTAGAATGCCAAAGAAGACTACCAGAGCAGACCTGGTTCTGTGTTCAATGATCGAGAAGCTGAAAAAGTTTTGCAAGTGGTGACACAGTTGAGGTCTTTCTCGTTGACAGACATCGGTATCGTAACACCATACAAAGCTCAGGTAGGTTCCCATAATTGCATAATGCATATTGCATAATGGGCAAGCCATTTCAATACCCTTTACAAGCCTCAAAAGCAAGCCTCTGTGGATGAAATAAAATGATGCTTACCTTCCAGAAGAGGGTCTCTCAGTGCACCCACTAAGATTCTGATTCATTGCAATGTGAGCCCAGTAGGCTTCCTTGGATTACCTGAAATGTGATTGTCACTGCCCTTTATTTTGCCTCACATGACCAACTCCATGTTCAATTGTTCATCAGTCCACAGGTATGTTGGTCAGTCAAGCAAGGCCATGACAATGGAACCAGTGCTTCAAAATAAAATTGCCACAAAACTCCTACTTTTAGGAACCATGATCTTTAAGCCCTAATTAATATATGATGATGGTGATGATGGTTCTCTGCCCGAAGGCATGCAGGTTCTATGGCTTTCGCCACCTGGGGGATGAGATGAGTGAGATGGTTTCCCCTTTGCCTTCCCCACAGACAGTGATGGGTAAGCAACTTGTCCAAGGTCGCTCCTCAGCAGCTTGTGCCACCACGTCCCATGCGTGCTAGCCCGAGATAACTAAATCTCTGAATGTCAACTCCCAGCCCGGGGCTTGAACCGCAGTCCATTGCAACCAACAGACGTATGCCGCTCTCGCTTACCGGGGTAGCTAACTAGGCTAGTTAATTAATACATGATTGAGTGCTAAATATTGTTTCTTGAACAGGTTGAACATTTGAGAGAGAAGCTGAAGGGTGCATCTTGTGAGGGTGATGTACGTACTGTGGATGGTTTTCAAGGTCAAGAGCGTGACATCATCATTGTATCTACAGTCAGAGCCAACGGTCAAAAGCAGGACAGGCAGATCGGATTCCTAGATGATCCGAATCGAATGAATGTTCTTCTTACTCGTGCCAAACGAGCGTTGATTGTCGTTGGAAATCGTGCCACACTTGAGTCAAATGAACTGTGGAAAAAGTGGATCGCATTCATGGAAAAGCATAATCTCATAATGGATGAAAAATAAGTGTCAACTATTAAAAAAATTCTATAAACAAGAACACTGTACAGTCAACCATGCATGCACTCTGTATTTTTCCAAGTGCAGCAAAGACACATGAAATGAGCATAAATATAGTAGTGGACAAGTTTTAGTGTGCAGATTTTGTGTTGTGAAGCCAATAACAGATTAGACTTTATTTTGACAAAACTCTGTCTATGAGAAAGTATTTACTGTATTCAGATTTCATAATCGTAATTTTCAAAAGTACTTTTGAAAATCCAATCTTGAGCAGGGCGCAAGCTTATTCATGATTGCTGCACTGAGTCAGAAAAGTATGACTGTAAGAGCAACGCCTAGTCTTCAGAAGGTCCAAGTTTGGTTGTGTGAATGGTTGGCAAAGTTCTGTCAGTTGAAGCATAATTCATCTACCTTTGACTAGTCAGCACTCTTGAATGTTACGCCAGCTGGTTCTTTGGCTTTCGAGTGGCACTTTTGAAGTTCGGAGTTTAAGATTATAATAACAACTATTTCAGAAGTCACGTTTGACATGACATGTGTTTAGTCAAGATAATGCAGTTCTAAATTCAGAATGCTTTTGCCAAGACTGCAACTACGTTGTTATCATCCACTTTTTTCAGTTTTATACTTTTTGGCAGACGAGCAACTTGATCCTTGCCTCTTGCTATTTCTATAAGCTCATGTTTCAGCTGTGGTCTTGTGGACTCTATGCAGTATGATCAGTGCATTCAGTGCCAGCAACTGCTGCGATATAGCAACAGTATTTGGCAGCTTATTGGAGCACACAGATCTTTTAATTATCTTATGCTTTCTAGGTGATACATTTGCAGTCCTAAATGTTCTAGTTGCCAGGCTTCAGATGTGCAAGGTGCACTATTCACCACGTTGCTGTACTCATGACCTCTATTGGTATATAAATATAGCGGCACAGCGGCGCCGCCAGGATTTTATTTCTGTACGCACAACTTGCACAAAATAATATGAAGCGAACAGCGATCAATACGAGCTTATATTCAGGGGCGGATTCAAGAATTCTGGTTAGGGGGGGGGGGCGTAAATACCACCAATCCAATCCCATATTATATATATAGGCCTACATATAGTGCTTAAAGTGTAAAAAAGTGCCAGGACGCTGTATTGTAGGCCTAATTGGTCGTCAGTGGCGGCGCCGAAGGCGGGAAGTTGCGAGTGCCGAAGGCACGAAGCCCATCCCGACTAGGGGGTCTGGGGGAGCGTCGTAAGCTCCCCCAGCGGGGTCTGGGGCGGAGCCCCAGCGACCAGCGCATTTTTGGCTGTTTCGACCTTAAATGGAGCCATTTTTAGGCTCTTGTTTGCCAGCTATTTGTGAACGACAAAGTCGCGAAATTTTTAAGAATAAGTCGTTTTTCAGTGTCGCAAGCTACCAGGATAACAATAAAAATCAAAATGTTATTGTAAAAGAGAAAGGTTTTGTCTTTACAGTAAGCTCCCCCCAGCGGGGTCTGGAGGCGGAGACCCAGCGACCAGCGCATTTTTGGCTGTGTTGACCTAAAATGGAGCCATTTTTAGGCAGTCATGTTGAACCTATATAATAGGCTATATCTTTCTTTGGGCGCATAACGTATAGGTAGGATAGATCTATAGGATTCTCTCGTGGTAATATGGAAATTCAAACTGTCACCCAATAAATTTAGACCATGTGACATATATATAAAAGTTTGCGCCCCTAGAAAAATTCCTGCGGACGCCCATGCTAATTAAAGGCTTCAAATTATTACCCCCTCCTAAACATTACCCACCCCCCTGCAAACTGTAATTTGCATCAATCGTCGCATTTATTGGACTAAAAATATCAGAAAAATAATCCCGCTTCTTGTTTTGGTCTGAAGATTTTCATCCGTTATCCCACTTCGTGGTTTGGTTTGTTATAGGCTAAATATTTTCATCTGTAACTAAAATACTAAATCGCCGCTGAAGTTACATGGAGAAATGGCTTCGAGGCTATTATTTTTTCCGAGAAAAATACTGATAACAAACCACAGTGGGATGACGGATAAATCTATGCAAATCTAGTGTCCGGGGGTAATCTGAAACCGGTTACGGTACAAGTTACCGGGGGGTGATGTTTAGGAGGTGCAATTTGATACCTTTAGATCGGCATATTGCTATGCTGTCGTCGCCTTGAAGCCGGAATTTTCCAGGTTCGAATCCACCTCGCCGCGTAAGGACCTTGGGCAAGTCTTTCACTCACAATTGCTCAGCGCTTCGGCCAGAGTAAAGAGCTTGAAGGGGCGCTATAACCAGTGGCGGATCCAGAACTCTTCCAAGGGGGGGGGGGCAAAAATCTTAGAACCTGGGATGGGACAGGTGAAACAAATTTCGAAATTTGGTTGTTGGTCGAAAATAAATATGGATCAGTCTTTGGCTGAAGTACTTTTCATCCGCCAAAAAAAGTTGATGAGGTTTTTTTTAGTCATCTGCCAAATGTTTTTTGGAGAAAATCATACCATTTCATCCGCCAAAAAGTTGATGACCTTTTTTTACTGCTCCACTTGAAAACCGACTGGGGGGCCACGTCCCATGCCATTTTCCGAATAGGGGGGCAATATGCCATTACACCCATATGCATATTGCTAATTTCATACCAAATGGGGTGGCCACGTCCCATGGCAGTTTTAAATGGGGGCATGGCCGGATTGCCCCCCTGGATCCGCCCCTGGCTATAAAAAGTGCACATAAAAACACATCGGCCTACAAAAAAAAATTAAATTAAAATTTTTTTACGGTTTTACATCCAGGAATCCCAGGATCCATAGACCTCTATGGTCTATGCGGCTATAAGACGCTCAATGCCAAGATGGCTCTCTATTAGAGTGTAAGTAAGTAAGGAAGTAAGTATATTCTATAGATTATAAAATTTCAATAGAATTTCATCGCTTATAATAAATTTACAATTTGTGAAAAAAAAATTTTTTGGCCTTTCCGCGCTGTACGCACTTGCGTACGTGCGTACGCCTAACGGCGCCCCTGTAGCGGCATGTTATGTTCTTGCTGTTGCCAGTTTCTTATTAGTTCAAGCTGTTTATTAGTTGTTTTGTCATATCTGAATAGAATAATCTATGCTTTGAATAAATTATGTCACTGAAATAATGATCAGCTGACACATTATTTCTAATGGTTCCAGTCAGTGTCAGCAGGCTATATAACCCAAATGAAGGTTAAGTTTTCCAGGTATTGTCGAGTATATATAGCTTAGCTTCAGTAAGAGAAACTAAAATAATGATTAAGGTCTGTTTGTGTGGGCAAAACCCTAGTGTACTTTCATTCACTGTTTGAAACAGACAGAAAAATAAAGAAGTCAATGGTGTGGGGGTTGCTTGTGCAGATACGACCGCCCTCCGACCAGCCTTTGGACAAACCCTTCAAAGACTCAGGGCTCTCAGCAGCGCTCGGGAACGTCTGGTGCCCTATAACTCGGCTTCCGAGTTTGGAGATTACGATTATGACTGCTTGTTTGTTGCTTTTGAAATCCACCGCCTCCCACAGGCTAGGCCAATAATGATGTTCTAAAGTCTGAAGCCATGCACGTGCATGTACTGGCGACCAATATCAGCAACAACCATTAGCTACAGGTCTGCGCGTAATTATTAGACACCGTACTAGTACTATGAGCTTAGAGCTACTCTGGTCCAAATCGCTTTTGATCCTCGCCACTCGACATTTACAGATCTCCGAGAATACAAGAATCATAAACTCGTAAACTGTGCCCGCGTCTATGGGCTACGCCGCTGCTGCCGTTCCTCGCGCACTGACTCATACCGTCGGGCTTAGAAAATAGGATATGAACCGAAGTGCATGACACGCATCAAACGAGGTTAGCACGAAACCACCTACATTGGTGCGACCGTGCGACAACGGTCTCCATGACAGCGGGTGGCTGCAGGAAGGGTGGGAGGTCTGGGGACACGCAAGAAGCAGAGACCGACAGGCGGAGTCAGACAGACAGAGGAGATACAGAGAATTGGAGAATCGTGTGTGCCCCTTCCCTTTCATCGATTAAAGCAGACGTCGTATTATGGCCGCAACGTAAAGCGTTGAAGCGTTTCACAAAGTCTCTGTTTACTGTTTAGACGGACGTTGCCAACTAAAGACTATTCAGATGGATTTATAACGCCCGAAGCGCACTTACTCTGTCGTTTAAGGTTCGTAAAAAGTTATTCGAAGGCACCGTCGCGTCTTTCGATTCGCCATTTAACCCAGAGTATATTACACTGGGGCAGAAGAGGAAGACTCATCATAACTGATTAGCGCCGCAGCTCCTTCTGTCGACGGCATCGGTCGACAAGAATCGCCAGATGCAATCGGTGGTCAATCGCAACATCATGCATTTCGAGGTGTACTTTTGTACTTGTTGTGTATTATGGATAATTTGGACTAGTGGATTGCAGGTGAACGGAATAACACTGGCGCCCATCTACTGGAACTCGTCAAATCCAATGTAAGTGCCATTAACCTACTGTTGACGTCGATTTTAGCTTAATATGTCTAATGTTTTAACTGTATGCCTTTTGGTGGGTTTCATAATTATACCAAAATCATAGTGTTACAGTAGTCTAGACTCTAATGCCATGTGTCTAAGAATGCGCTGAGAAATTCTCGAAGATTTACATTACATTTCATACATTACATGTGTCTATTCAGGCAGGGATCGGTGGTGAAGGATTTTAACGACCAGTTTGTTGAAAATTGAGCAGGCTCGAGGCCATTCGGTCGTTATATAAAATCTAATATATTTACATTTTAGAAATTTGATTCCACTGCTTGTTAGCTACACATGTAGAAAAGTCGGGCTTTAATTTTTTCATTCTAAGCATGCCTGTTTTATTTAAATGGATTTTATACAGCGTTAAACCATAACAAGGACTATAACTGGTTGATTCAGTCGATCTAACTTTTTCTAAATAGGCCCACGTACTGTTTTCTAGCCATGTTACCTGCTATTCCTTTATTACATCAACTGATTGGGACAAACATTAAGAATGTCACTTGGGTTTGGTTCCTAGACATTCTAGCTATTTTACATGCTATGGACGAGACTGTATACAATCAAAGTTAATGGGAAACCACTAGTGCAGCTTTTGGCATTGAAGTCTGGAAGGAATCATGTTATCAGCAGAGTAATCAATGAACAGAGGCTGCAGATTGATTGTATATATGCTGCCTTGGCTTGCTGTCATGCAACAGTTTACTTTTCAGTAGGCTATAGTTATTGTACCATTGGTCTGGAATATTTTTTTTTATCTTGATCACTCTGTACCATCTTGTTGCAACAAGAGAAAGTGGTGCTGCATGTAGACCTGGGAGTCGACCCCAATAAGTCGACCCCAGTCGACTTGGTCATCCCAAGTCGGGTCGGGTCGTTTCTGCTCACCGCAACTGACCCCAAGTCGAATTGTGTAAAGAGAAGTCACTTGAAGTTGTTTTTACCACAAGTCGACTTAAACCGACTTGAGACACAAACATAGTTAGATTTGTCACTTTAAACCAATGATCGTGAGACCAGGACAACATTTAAGCAGCTTTTGTAGGGTGTTTAGGCTTACAAGAATGAGTGAGACCTTTTAATTGCTAAACAGAGACAGCCTACTGATTATTTTACCGGTAGGCCTAGGGCCCTAGGGTATCGTGCAGACTGCCGTCTGCCGATCTATTGTTATAATTTGTTATTCTATGCTAAAACTTCACGCTTAGGCATGGGTTTAATTAAAATGGTGAAACAAAATGCTACTAAAATAATCAGCGCGTGTGCTTATCAAGACATGAACAACTTGGTTGCGAGGAGTGCATATTACCAGCTTCGTCAGCTCCGGGTGGTCTCCCGTTCTCTCTCTCACGATGCGGTCGTCGTCCTTGTCCACGCCTTTGTTACAAGTCGAATCGACAACTGTTGTTCCTTACTTGTTGGTCTTCCCCTTGGGGTTCTGGGGCGACTTGATCGCGTCTTGCGCTCAGCTGCTCGCCTTATTGGGCGGCTTCCTAAATTTGCGCCTGTCTCTGCCTATATGCGTGATGTGCTGCACTGGCTGCCTGTGTCCCAGCGGATCTCATACCGCATTGCTGCTGTGGTCTCTCGCTGCGTCCTTGGCTGTGCTCCGTCATACTTACGTGATCTGTGCTGTCCAGTCTCTGACGTTGCAGCGCGTCGTGTACTTCGCTCTTCGTCTAAAGGTGAGCTTCTGGTCCCGCGGGCTCGCTTGGCTATTAAGCAGCGCCGTGCTTTCTCGGTCGTGGGGCCTACTGTCCGGAACGACCTCCCGCTCTCGCTTCGTTCACTACTTGTGGTCCATCCGGCTGCGTTCTACAAGTCCCTCAAGTCTTTTTTCTTTGTTCGTGGTTGGGCTGGGAGCGCCTCTGAGTAGTTTCTTGAAGGGGCGCTATATAAATGCTCTGAATGAATGAATGATAATAAGCAAATCAGTGAACTTCTAGTGGTCAGTGAATTCGGCGCAAAGAAAGCTGGATCTACAAGGCCTATAGGGCCTATAGGCTAAATCGATAATTTGGCGCTACTTTGGTACGCTGCATCTGCAGTGGGCCCTAACTGTTGTCTGCAGACGGAAAAGCTATTGTATAGCCTACAGGCCAATTGAACAATGAAATACTTTATACTGTCAGCGAGTACGTAGATCTAGGCCTTTATGAAATTAATGCTTGCCAGTAAAATTGACTTGACTTCTTGCATTATATATATAGTCGCCCTAGTACTTCGACCTAGACTACCATGTCAGAAGTCGACTTCAAGTCGGAAGTCGGTTGTTTTTCTGCCAAGTCGGGTCAAGTCGTTTTGACTCCAAGAAGTCGACTTCAAGTCGACCTCAAGTCACTTTAGGGTCAAGTGGGGTCAGATTAGCTAACCAAAGTCACTCCCAGGTCTAGCTGCATGCCTTCTGCCTGATCAGCTCAAGGTGGTTAGCATGGGCGGAGACCTGGGCGGAGATTTGGGGGGGGGCGAACGAGCGGCCGAAGGAAAGACGGGAGATTTTTTGACGGATGAAAAATTTCTGACGCGACCTTTTTCCGAGGAAAATTTGTCTATTTCACCGCCGAAAAAGTTGATGACCTTTTTTTTAGTTGTCCGCCCCAAAAAGTCCCAAATTTTGACTTTTCAGACCAAAAAGTCCAGAAAAATGTATATTTTTCACCGCAACAATTTTTTATATTACTTTTTTTTGTCTTGACGCTCAAATATTGGGGGGGGGGGACCAATGCATGGGCCGTCCCCCAACACTTTTATTGGGGGTCCGTCTCCTCTGTCCCCCTTAGGTCTCAGCCCATGGTGGTTAGAATAACACTGGTAACCATCAGATGAACGGGGCTGAGTGTGTTTCTTTGCATAATGTGAGAATGTGGTTATTCTGAGATGGGCGGATTAAAAAGTTTTGCAAATCTAACACCTATAGGTTTCTGGAAATATATGACTGATACTATTCGCCATGACCTTTAGATCAAATGTAAAATGCTTAAAACATGACATATACCGGTAGGCATACTGTACAAACGGATACATAATACATAAGAACCATTTTATTGTGTGACTGAATAATCTTAGTTCCTTTTGAATTCTCCTCTGTATCAAAGTCTCTTTAATAATATTGCCAAATGAGCAAATCTGTATCAAAGTCTCTTTAATAATGTTAAAGAGACTTTGATACAGAGGAGAATTCAAAAGCAAATAAGATTATTCAGTCACACAATATGCAGAATGAATAATTATAATCGAAAGATCAAGACATTAGTGTTTCAGCAGATGGATGATAAATGTCCCCATATAGAATGGATGGACGACATAATTGAGTGGTGCAGAACGTGATCACTCCAGGAACAAAGCCATATTGCTTTGGACAGGCAGCAATAGTGAAAATGGCATCCAACACTTGCCGAGCGATGAGCCATGGTTTATGATGATGATCTCATAGTTAGGTGACGGATCTCAGTTTTGGTGGGATCGAGTTGATATGTAGATAAAATTAGGATGCACCACATTCTGTTTATAGAAACAACCTGTGTGGGCGGCTTGAGTCCTGCTTTACTAAGCCGTAGGGTTTCTTAAGCGCCCTTGTAACGACATGTGCTATGTTAGAGTGCTGTAAATATTGTCATAGTCATCCTTCTGTACCAATGAATTCTCACGAACAGGCCCACACCAATGACTAGGAAGGATTTCTTTAGCTTACTTTGTTATTACTATTATTATTGGTCACCAGTCTGTTTTTAAGCATGGTGAATGAAAGCAAGGGATAATGCTCAACAATGATGTTAACAGCATTGAGATTTAAATCCCTAATTTAGAGTGCCTGAAAGAGTTAAATAAGTCAGACATACACAGAAACTTGAGGGCGTAGATCTATATTTAAAATGGTTGGCAGTAATGTAGTGGCTGAATTGAGTGTACTGTTACCATTTTGATTTAAATTATGAGTTCATGATGATTAATCAAACCCAGCGCAGAGAATATTTTCTACTGCTGTCACCTGATGCTGACCCCAGTTCATTAGATCTGCTATGGTTATAGGTCTGTATTTATTGAACTTTAATCCTTCCGTCCAGTCGGCAAAGGTATCGTTTTTCATCTGGCTCTCACTTAGCAGAAAACTGATGCGGAAACACGCGCCTTCATTCTTAGGGTAACTGTATCTGCCAGTGTTCCTGTGCAGTACTCTCTGCACTCATGAATCTCATTAAGAAGAATGATGATAAATGAATTGTCAGGTTTGCATTAATTACCAGGAACAGAGAAGCAGACATGTCTGACTCCTTACATGTTCTACTGATTTCAATGAGGGTGTTGGGGTTGGCATCGTTGGATGTTTTTATCAGTGAATTAGGATTGGAGGATAGCCTACCAGGATAGCCTACCCAGTGCTTAAAGTGCGGAAAAAGAAGTGCCTGGACGCTCCCTACCTTTCCAAAAGAAGTGCCAGGACACCCCTTACCATTACAGGCTCTGCTGGCCAATAAGTGGCAGGACGGCGTTCAGATTTTTAAATAAGTGCATGGACACCTTCCATGACTGTCCTGCCACACTTTAAGCCCTGAGCCTACCGTGTCTTCAGCGCAGAAACAACCACGATGACTTGTTTACTGAATTCTTATCTAAATGAAAGCAAAAACTACTACTCTGAGAAATACTATCTTGTAAAAGAGAATTAATGTAGGCAGTATGAAAGCTCACTGAGGTGAACTGTCGGGTATTAAGGCACAACACCTGTGGCCTAGAGCGCTTAGAAGGAAAAGAAAGAGCAGCTTGGCATTTGATCAGAATGACTTGAGGGCATGGTAACTGTGAGGGATTAGGCACCGTGTGTTGTGATTGCGTGGAACAGGATTAAGAACGATGAGTCTTATTTAGGTGGAAATATTCAAAGCGAACATTATCCTAAAGGTAAAAAGAAATACTTTGATTTTGAGGGGAATATGGAAGTAGTACCTGGTAGTCCGTCAGTGGTCAAAGTCGTAAAGTATTGATAGTGGAAAGTAGTTGTGCATAGATGACCAAAAAAATATGGAAAAAACTTGTTGCCTCAACCCTAGATGTACGAGTGTCTTCAAGAGCTATTAGCACTCTCCATGTGAGGAGAGAATGAATAATATTATTGGTCTTGACTCTCCTGAGGGTTTAGATGCACAAGACATATTGTGTTGTGGCTGCTCCCAGACATCAGTTTTAACAACACGCGACATCTAGGACTTTGTGTGTGCGCCAAGTCTCACACTTGGGTACTGTTCCCCACAAAGCACTTCACGCTGCACACCAGCTTATTGAGTGATCAATTCAAGTAACCGACTCTCATATTCATTTCAATTATTTGTGCATATCTTAAATGATCGATTTCTTTTTCATTTATGCCTTCAGTCAGTTTGCAATTTATCTTAGTTTGGTTCAGTGTTTAGCTTAGTGCCGTTGGTGACCATAAATAAAGACTGTAGACGTATATCTGTCATTGACTGCAACATGTCATTTGTTTAAGAACCATGGATGATGGATTTATTTGGGTCACTATCTCACTCTTCTTCTTATAAGTTACTCTACCTGTTGCCATTCATTCTAGTTGAACCATTAAAGATTAAATCTTATTTACAACCTCATTTGACCTTCGTACATAAATCGATTATAGTAATTCGGTCTCTCAAGTATTTCATTTAACAGTGTTTGAAATTTTCACATCAATTTTAATTGACCTCAAGTTTAATACCTTTAAATTCGTTAAATTTTCTCTTTGCGTTTGTGCATGTCTTCGCAGAAGGACAAGCATTTTGTTTGTTGTCGTAAAACTGCATCTTCAGTTGCTCTTTAACTTGACTGTCACCTGCCAGTGTTATTTTCACTTTTTGGATGTTGATCAGAAATATTATCATGCTTACTGCTGATAAATTTTCCATGTCTTATACACAGTAAAGTTATTATGCATAGGTATGTGAGCATTTAAAAAATCAGAAACATGCCATGGTCGACATGGAGCTGTTTAGACTAGAAATGGGGAAGTCTAAAAATGAGAAGCCACCCAGACAGTAGCCGATTGTGACTCCTCTTCAAGGAGATCAGTAGTCATGCTTCCAGACAGCCTGGATTTTTATCTCGCTATACATGTATTCCGGCCTGAGTGGCCGATGGTGAGACTTCTTAAATAATTAGATTGTTCACCAGATTGTTTAATACCTGAATCTTTGCCCATTCTATCCTCTTCTGAAGCATGCAACTTAGGTGTTTTGATCTTGACACTACAGGTCTGCTATCCTTGTGGGGTTTGAAGAGAAGGGGCCTGTAAGTGATCTGCAAAGAGTGTTAATTGCTCTCTGACCCCTACGCACTCACATTGACCTTTGATCTCTTCTGATCTGTTCTTCCTAATTGACCTTTAAATCTCTCTGTGTGCAATAGTTCTGATATGTTTCCTCAAGGGTTTGCTTAATTGTAAACTTTTCTCATTATAATATGATCATGTAGTTTTCCTTCTCTTTGACCATAAAAATTTAAAACTTAGAAATGAATGCTTGCTGCATATTCGTCGCCTGAGAATTATAGTGTTCTATGTGCGTTTTTGTTTACTTTGGAGTTAAGTGCACAGGCCGATTCAGAGTAATTTGTTCCATCTTGGTACAAAATCCCGTCTGTTGAAATGCATATGCTTACTAACTGATAGGAATTACAATATTCTATGTGAACCAACCAATTATATTGCAAAGATTTATCACGTGCAAACTTATATTATAGAACAAGTTGTGTTCATGAGTATATAACCCAGAATTATTTTGTTCTATTTACGGTCACGTGCAAAATGTGATTCGCACATGCATATAGAACATTATAACAGTAAGTCGTAATTCGTTTTGCTAACAATTATAATGTTCCATGTAACGATTGTCCATGGCTATTTCTGTAATATTTTGTTCTATTTGAACAAATTTCGAAAGTTGCCTTCAAATTGTCTTTTCTTATGACAGAAGTCACAATCGTTGTGATTTTTTAAAGTTGCAGATGTCTGCATAATTGCTTTCTAAACATTATTGCTTAATTTTGTCACACCCAAGTGTTTTTAGTACAAAATGCAAAGTCATTAAACTTTCGGTAAATCTCTATAATGACTCGGTAGCAAGTAAACATCATGGCGACCAAAGATCCGCTCATGATAGAGCGCGGTCACGTGACGGCAAAAAGGTAGCCCAATATTTTCGCGGCGTACGGTGATGTATAAGCCAATGTTTCCGAGAAAGTAAGTAAGTAAAAATACCATGAAACGGTTATTTTAATAAATATTAATACGCTTAAATAAGCTAAAGAACACAACAAAATCGATGGACCTTAACACATTGGCCGCCATCTACGAGATATATCGCGGTAAGCGCGAGATCTCGAGGTAAAAAACCGCGAGATATCTTCCTTGCATTATATTAGTATAGCTATCTACTCATTGATACAGACAATGACTCTGACCTTTGATTCTGCATCTCTAAATCAAATCAGTATTATAGATACTTTAGATAGATAATATATATGTTATTATTTGACCTTAAGTATAAAATTACAAGACTAATTACACCTATTACTGACTGTGTGGGAAATAAGCCAGTCCAATAGTTATGAAATGCCACTAAAAGGCTAAGGAGCTCAGTTTAATCCAGCTGCCAGGATGTCAAAGAGAGTGGATGCAGAGGATTGTGCTTGGGTTGAGGGTTGATGGAAATGGGAAGGCAGAAAATTGGATGGATTACAGTAACACATCCTTATTAAATAACTTCTTTAACGTAACTAAATGACCTAATCTAGAACAGAGACTTTCTTCTGTGACAACTGCTACTAGAAAGCAGTTTCTGGTCACGATATGACTTACCTGGATAATTAACTTTATTAAGAAAAAGATTTAAGTCATTGAGTCGGTTATAGTTCCACAGCATTGGGATTGCACCTGGATAAACTTTCTTAAGTAGTTGGGCTAATCTGCTTTGAGCATGGTAATTGGGGGAGGGGTAAGTCGGATCAGGTGGAAGTGATGGGAAGATGGTGCAAGTTTCTTTCTTAACCCAAGGCTTTCATGCAGGTGTTGCAGTGATTCCTGTTAAGAGCGAGCAGCTGTGTGCATGCATTACATGACCTGCCGTGACCTTTCAAATGGATGCTCTTCAGAGTCAAGTGCAGTTGACGCCTCACTCCAGCAATGATGGATAGTAGAGTTGAGCAACTTGCCTTGAGTAGCTTCAGCTACAGCTGCAGTCTACAGACTAACCACCTTGAGCTGATCAGGCAGAAGGCACCACTTTCTCTTCTTAAGACTTGCAAATATTACACCTATAATAATATAGTCTTTAAAGTTAAGCTAAACATGACAGTCATTATTATTATTATTCTGTCTATCCATTTGCACATCTATCTGCCGCCATGCTGTTTATTTTTGTTTTATTTATTGTTTTCTCGTACATTCTAATTTTTGCCTGTTACTTTTTAATTGTGTGTTTTTCTCTCGTTCCATTTTAATATTTTAGCAATAAGAGTTATTAAAAGTGGCTGAGTGACCAATGCAACATGTGGGACTACTTTTTAGGTGTTTAGAAAATCTTTAAGTATTGTAGATCAGTGTGTTTGCACAAGTTCAACGTGCTAAAATTTTATCATCTATAATAAATTTCTGCAGGTTGTTCAAACACGCACAAGAAGATTCTAAAATTTAAATGTTGGCCTTAAAGAATTTAATTTTTACTGAAAATCCCAGATTTATGCTCAGTTAAAATCTGATGCACTATATTTTTCTGGCTTGCAAAGGACTTTGCACTCGAATTGCTAAACAAGTAAACAGTGTGTGAGAACATTTTTTGAGTGGATATACTCTTATTTCATTGTCATGTAAATTTTTTTCTCTTTTGTTAGGTTCAAGATCAGTAACAATGGTCACATTATTGAAGTTAATCTCTACGATGAAATTGATTTTGTTTGTCCATATTTCTCCATGATGTCCGACAACTCGTCATATGAATACTACATCATCCATCAGGTAGGTTGCTGATAAAAGTCTATTTTATGAGTCAAAGCTGTAAGTATAAGTGTAAGCTATAAGTATAATAGTCCAGACAGACAGACGGTTGTGGTCAGTAGTGCAGTTTGAAGTATTTTGGAGATACACAGAGGGTTGTGTCACGTTTCCAATACTCAAAATTAACCATTTCTTGCATAGCCAAGCTATGAAGATGCACCCGATGCTCTGAGTTCAAGCTCAGAAAGTTTCTAATGCTGTAGAAATTTATGAACTCACCACAAGACCTTTAAAACGAATATTTTCCATTGAGAATTGTCCTCTCTTTAAGAATCGTGGATGATGAATTTATTTATTTGCGTAGGTCACAAAGGAGGCATACGACGACTGTGACTTGCACGCAGATAATGGAGCGGTGATGATCGTTAACTGCAGCAATCCGAACCATCGTAAGCGATTCACGATGCTCATCGAGACATTCCAGGCGATTCCGAAAGTGCCTGAGTTCAGCGCCGGTCACACCTACTACTATATTTGTGAGTACTACTATATTTGTAAGTACTACTATATTTGTAAGTACCACTATATTTGTGAGTGTCATTTTATGTTCTCATCCATCTTCTCCACTGGACGGATTAAGAGCGATGAGTCGTTTTTAGGTGGGAAAGGGGCTTCAGGCAGTCATCACCGTAGCTCTTCTGAAGCTGCTTGCGAATGGATTTATATTGGCGTGGCAAAATCCACCAACCTATCAACTGAGTGATGAAAGTTATATAGGATGGTGGTGCTAATAAATTGGATGATTAACCCTAGTTAAAGATAAATGACGATGCTTGTAAATATCAGTTTTGGTCAATGGTTATTTATTGAAATATTTGTGAATTACATATAATTATCTTCAGCATTGTAATTTTTCTTAAAATTATGATAGTTTGTAACACCCATTGCAAAGCATTGTGTAATATAAAAATTTGGTGAGCAGATTAGACTAGTAATTTTTCAGCACTTTGGAAGTATGGTGATATTGCACTGTTAATAACTTGATAAATTTAATTCTTCTCTGAATTATTACGAAATTCACAGTTTCAGTTGAATTTTGTTAGTGATTATTGATTTTGTCTCTTTCGTTGTATCTTTCATTGTCTCTTTCATTGCCACTTTTATTGGTCTTTCATTTCTATACTGTGCAGCAGTGTTGTGCTATTGCCACTTGTGCCATGCCCACATTTGAGCCAGGAATGATCACACAAGAAAAGAACTGTCAATCAGGACTATACACTAGCAGTCATTTCATTGGTAATTTGTAATGTTGAAATTGATTCATCTTAACTCTTGTCTAGCTACTCTAAGTTTTCTGTGACTGGGTTTTTGAATGTTTTTTACAGCAACATCATCCGGGTCAAAGGATGGTTTGTTGAACATCTATGGAGGAGCATGTCTTCATCATAACATGAAAATGTTAGTCAAAGTCTGTTGCGACACAATGAGTAAGTAAGAATAATGCTTAAAATGCATTTCACATTTCATATGGACATTGTTCAGAAATAGCTTGTTTATCGTACTATGAATTCAGTGAGTTCTGCTCTGTCTTATATTACGGACAAGCACTTTTCATTCTTCATCATCGTATTAGAATTTGATATAAGAATGAACTGTCTATGGTATATTCATCTGGTTTCTCATTAGATATTCACTCAGCATGACAGAGGTCAGATTCCAGGTCACTGGTTCCTGAGTCTCAGCAGAGAAGTGGAAATATAATAATGTCCTGTAAGAAAGGTCACTGCAGCAGGACTGCCCACTACGTTGGTCAGTGCCTGCAGATGAGCACTGATGAAGAAGAAGGTCGGTGAGTGGGAGTGGATTTATGGTTGAGTTGGAGGATTGGCCAATCAACATACTTCAGATCGGCTGGGCTGTGGATGGCTTTACAGAAGGTTCACCCAGTGCATGTCGAATGCCCTGTGAATTATTGTCCAATTGAGCAAATTTATGGCCAGATCTATGGGCTGCTGCTGCTGCTGCTGCTGTGGCTGCTGAGTGCTCTGAAGACACAATTGCATCCTGCCTTTGTCATGCTAAGTGACCTGCACTGCAAGACACAATGGCACCAAATTGTCTCTGTCCATGACTTAATGTTCCTTGCATGTCACCAGTCCTGCTCTTGGACGAAAGCATTTCTCTGTATAATAAAGTTGGGTCTCAACTGAGATGAGTCATATATGCTGATTGATCAGAGCTGCACTTGCTTCTGGTTCATGTTTTGGGTCACCAGATATTATACCGACAAATATTTTTGTCACATCTGATGAGAAACCATAATATGCATCTGGTCGTATGTTTTCTTCCACAAATTCTATTCTTTAGCGATGAAGAATGAAAATCCTGTGCGATATTTATGCAAAATTGGCAGAAGTCACTATAAGAAATAGATAACAAAGATATTTCTCAACAATGCATCATATAAAAAATAAACAAACCTGAGATGCGAATCATGATCAATCAAGATATAATAAATTTTGGCCAATGTCAGACAAAATCAGATTATAACAGGAACGGCCAAGCAGTACTTTGTCTTTATTTTCTGTATTAAATTTCAGTTGCAATTAATTGTTTTATTCTTTATTTCGTTTGTTGTTTAGTTTGTTATTTTCTGTGTTACTTAAATTTGTTTAGTTGAGTTTTTGTTTCAAATTGCTCAGCCAAATCTACTAATATTTTGAGCCAAGCGGTGTCCTTTCCAACAACCAAGCAGATTGGCCAGCGGTCTTTTCAGTTCCCTTCTTCAGCCTATCCTGAAATTAAGCCTCATCGGACGTCTTTAAAGGGTATTTAGTTATCTTGTTTTATAATTTGTTTATGAGTGTTGTTATTTCAAAGTTACTCCGAGTTTCAGATTTCAGTTTACTTATGTTCAGTTCAGTTATAGCCTATCATTTATTCATTTATTCATTCATTTCAAGAATTTATATAGCACCCCTTAAGAAGCCCACTCAGAGGTGCTCCCAATCCAACCATGGCTGATACAAGTTTATAGGTCTGCAAAGCACTGATGATTCAACCATAGGTAACATGCGTATCTCCAACAGGAGACTATTCCAGACAGATGGACCTACAAAGTTCTACATCATGCATTATTGTTGCCTTGTGGTACCGTTATAATATTCTCTCTTAACATTTTCTGTTCGAAGACTCTGGTAGTGCTAATTGGATTTTTTGGTGAATCATGAGTCAGAACATTGATGGCTATTAACTGGTACAGTACACATTTATGATTTCTCGCTGGTAGTTATGAAAATATTTGTAAATGATCGTGGACCAGTTGGCCAGTGACCTCCTCATCCAATAAATCAACTCATTTAGTAACTGTTGGAGCTGAGGCAATTTAGCTAAGTAAGTAAGTAAGTAAGTATGTGCTTTATTGAACCGCCTGCAATGAGATTTTTATCTGATATTTGTTACAAACTGCAACCATGTCATAAATAAATGAAATTTATTGATTGATTATTTACTATTGAGCAGTTAACATGAAGTTCATTGAATGATTTGTAGATGGTTATCATGCGGATAACACGAGGGAACATTTATTCGAAAAGACACCAAAGACTTCAACATTACAGGAAAATAACATTTATCTGGCACACAAAGGACTGAGAAACAATGTTCATTTGATGTTACCATTGCCTATTGTTCTGTCTGCTCAGTTGTTTGCGTTTCTAATTGTAGTACACATTGTTTTATCTACAAGGTAGCACAATTGTTGACCTTCATCTATCAGCGGAGTCATCATTTTATGATATACAAGTGAATGAGTGAAGTCAAAATATAAATGAAAATATATAAATCGCATGCTAAGAGTCTTTTGCTATCACTCTGCATTTGGATACTTAGGATGAAGTGCAGTTGAAAATATGTTGATTTTAATTTACTGGACGCTAGTTTAATTCTTTGCTCATTAGAACCTCATGTTGTCTTCCACTGCAATGTTCTGGAATGGTTTCCAATGGGCATCTTAAGTGAATATTTGCCACACAAAAAGACTGTTCACATCACTACATGAGCTATGAAAATGTATATGACTAAGTTTTTTAATAGGGATGCAATTTAAAACTAGCGGCCTGGGATTTCATTCCTTCCATGCTGATATGAGTTGTAAATCTGTTAGCATCCAACAAACTTGGCAAACAGCAAACACTGACTACGATGAACGTACATTGTCAACAGTTATGGAAGAATGTTGGCTGGTCTTACGTTCATCCTGTGCCAAACCAGATGAAATGAATCTGCCAAAGCTTAATATATATTTGCAGTCTTCCAAAAGATCCACCACACACTCTAAGCACATGTAATAAATGCCAGTACATTAATTATCGAAGATTATCATGAGACTGCATTGCTCTCTGTTTTCTTCTACCTCAAATAATATTATGTACTGATTTAGTCTATCAGTATAATGTATCATGACTTTGATGTGTAACTACTGAACACTTCTGCGGCTTAAATGATACAAGACTTCATTAAGAACAGGCGCTGCATGCAAGATTGTTCCAGTATTTTGAGGGGTCATGGATGGCCTGCTCTTGCACACATACATATCACAACCATACCAGGGTTAATTTTTAAGAATGTATTTTTAGTTCATCATCTGCTATGTGTTACAAATGGAGAAAGATCTTTATTTTCTGTTGGTGTTATCATATCTATCGGAATAATTAATTATCAGCTGCAGATTTTGAATGCTTGAAAGCATTAGAATTATAAATTTGAGCTGTTTGAGGTTAGTGGAAATTGTTGGAAGCATTTGGTATCGAAGCTTTCAAATCTTGCTGTTAAAGGATTGACCAACGATTAATTATTTAAGATCAAGTCAGTTTATCTGAAATATGAATGGTATTTTCATATGACATTTCTAAATATGTTGCATAATTATTGATTCTAACTTAATTGTAAATTCTTTGAAACGTAATAATTCTGTTAATTAAGCATGTTTCGTGTTTCTGAAGTTAGATCTGTCTTCAATAAATGGAAATACGGTACAGTATGAAAAGCATTCGTGAAATATTTGAGGAAGTTTTGTTGTTGTATATGTGTCTTAAAGTGCTGTAAGTAAAGGTGCACATTTACAGTACTTTAGCAAGCTCTCATTGCTCTGGTTTATCATCTTAAGTAATGTAAGTAAACCCACAACAGATAGCTAAAAAAAGTATTTCCTAAACAGTTCATTTGAGATTTAAATTCTATCATAACCTAGCTGACATCATGCTTGGCATCCAGAGGTTCAGAACTCTGCTACAGCAGTTAGACTTTTCAACATTTCTGCCCCAATGAACTGAGCTATACACAAGCACATGTATAGTTGTATACTAACTGTACACTGTTCATGTGAAGATCTGGTAGCAAAGACTGGTCATCAGCCCATTATAAAAGAGCCTAGAAAATGAAATCACTAATTTTCTAATCTGATCTAATAAGTTTTGTAGTGCTGCTGTCATAATGTCCAACATATTAAATCAATGGTCACTCTAGCAGTAAATTGATATCACAGTAGCAAATAATAATGCCTTGTAGTGACCTCGGCTACTAAGTCACTTGCATATCTGGTATTGGTTGCTACAAACAAGAATTGCAATTTTGCCAATGAATTAAATTGTTGAATTGTGTGAACTTTACCTTCCTATTCACATGTCATGTGAGTGATATCCTTGAATAAAGTTGTTTATTCCAATCAGATATCAACTAAAGCAAAGACTTTTACAGGCAGTTGATACTTGGCATCTATTGTTTAATCGACAAAGAAACTGATCCACATGCAGTCAGTGCAATTTGAACATGAACCAAAAATATAAGTAAAACTGATGAATCCTCTACACCTTATTCAGCATCAGTGTCTGTTATATACAGATGAAGCACCTAATTTGTGTCAGTACATCTCTAATTAGTATGCACTCAAACAGTACAATACAAATTGTAAAATACATAAATTATGCAATTGCTGATGAACTAAACAATTGTCATTTGATGAACTAAACAATTTTAAACCATTCTAATAAATGCCATCAACTTCCTAGCCATGCTGCAAATACCAGCCTTCGTAACTCTAAAATACTGAATCTCTACGACATCATTCTCATACATATTGGAACGAAGAAGGTTAAAAAATAACTAGCAAACCAACGAAAAATTGATTACACTTATTTATCAGCCAAGCTGTCACAGAGCCGTGTTTCACTGCTTCTCAGAAGTAGTAAAAAGCGCTGAATAAATAAACAAATAAAAGTGCAATGGATGAAAATACCTTTGTGCAAATGAAAAGCACCTGCAAGAACTCCAACAAGATGTAACCAGAAGTAAAAATATCAATTTTCTTTGCTCCTAATATTCCTCTTCAGTCAGCTGCTACGTAACCTAACTTTCTGAATTGTTTTTTAAATAATTGGCTGCAAGTAACGTGATTTCCATGTCGCAATAGTTTTGAGCACTGAAGAAATCTGGAGACTATGAGTTATGTAATCTGGAGTTCCAAATACTTCTAAAAGTCAGGTAATCAACCACTCAGTTGCTATTTGCACTGAATTTTTGTCTACAAACAATGATTAGTACAAACTACAGTACTTCAAAATAAACATACCAGATATGATAAACACTTCTAGCAGTTAAATGCATAAAATAGTCAGTAACACAACTTGTGGCTAATTACCACGAACAGAAAACAAAGATCTTCATAAAAAGTGATTTCACGAACTAGGCAGCTTTCACACACAAGGCATTCGGTTGTTTGTATATAATATCATTTTTCTTAAACATGGTCTATATTAATATAATTATTGCGTTAAATCAGTCCAAGACAGACTTCTAGAATTCGTCGTGTCTTTTAAGTGCTTCTCCAAAGTCTGTTGCTTGGCTGCCAACAAACAGGTCGTACTTTTCAAGCACTTCTTCCCTCGATAGCCTTTCATCCTATCAGCAAAGATACAAAATGAGTTTAAAATAAAAGATAATTGGAGGATGGCAATCAATAACCTCCGCCCCAGGGCAGATCATCTGCAAACGCAATACTAGTATCTATTTCCAAGTGCAACATGTGTCAAGTATGTGAAGTGTTTAAAACTTTGTTTAACCTTCATGTTAAATCTCACTTAAGACTGTTATGTCTAAAAAAAGTCAACTTAGAAACCAGTATTATATCAGAGAACTTGGCAGACACTACACTGTGTGAAAGCAGGCTGAAATAGCGTAACAACTTGCAAGACAACACAAAATACAAGGGTTGCACACCTTTGGAGGAGCCAACAAGAAACCAAAGAACCCAACGAGGCATAAAAAAACGTGGCATAAAAAGTCTGTGTCCCTGGACAGCTGCAATCAGCCTCATGGTTCCTCACAAAAGATGTGATGCACCAATCACATTTGATCTCCAGCCCACTGCAACAGTGTCACATTCATTGCCTTGCCATAGCAATTACATTATATGTGACCAACTAAATTTCATGTTCAGTTTTCAATCTGCAATTTACTCCCAAAGAAGTCAATCTTACCACAAAATTTAATTACTCTGATTACCTTGTTAGCATCAGCATTGTAGACCAGATGCTTAGCCTCCGCACGGGTGTGGTCATAGTCCGGCGGAATGATCCAGTCCCGGACTTCTTTCCGGTCCATGAATCCATCCTTGTCTTGATCACGATATGCGCTAAACTGTTCCTTTTCAGTCTTCAGCCATTCTGGTTCCTCTTCATCATCTGATCCTCGTGGCCACAGATCATCTAAAGTAACAAAAGATCCATTGTCATTCAGATTTTAAAAATTGCATAATTAAAACATCCAAAAACTTAAACTTTTTACACACGCCCATCTTGACTTACTCTTTCCCTGCTCCATGTGCTTCTAAGATTTAATTGTTTGCTTACGAACTTATGGCACTCCAATCTCTACATATTACTATTATTAGTGATGAACAACACAATGCTCGCCAAATAACTGAAAAGTGTCAGCAGATTCCATAAAATTTATGGGCTTTATAAAGAGCGAATTAAATTCATAGTGTGAGCACCAAACCTGTTATGCTAAGATAGCAATTACAAGGATTTATGCTGGATTCATGTACAGCATCAGCAATATTGTTGTAACTGCTAACCACAACAAAAGAGCTGCAGATTATGGTCATAACAACATCCAACGATGTCTGCTATGTACGATATCTCCCAAACTGCTCCCATCTACCCTAAATCATAACCCAATCAATATATGATTTTCAAGTTTACTTTAATCTGTTCTGTTCATTATGATAGATTTACTTTAATCTGTTCTGTTCATTATGATAGAAGTAAAAAATGATGTAATTGTACATTTCTGCATTGATGCACTATTGCGTGCCACAGAGTCATCAGGATTTCATAAATCTACTCCTAAGTGGATAGTTTTGAAGAAATAAATAAATAAATAAGTATAATGCAGAGAGAATCGATCTTATGCTTCTGCAGCCTAACAGACAAAAAGGTGTCTGCACTCACTGATGTATTCCTCCAAGCTTAACAGTCCATCATTATTCTTGTCCAGATCTTCAATGGTTTCCTATTCAAAATTCAAATCACAGTCACCGTCATACAGCAAGAATATTGAGAATCAATAAAGTAGTCAGCTGGTTATCATGCATATTTCATAATTTCACAGTTATCTGTTGCCGTAAAAAAAAGTTGCTGATTGGATCAGTGATGATGACTATCACCTGATTTAATTAACCACCTGTTCGTATGTCACAGAAAGAAAACCAACTACTGTCTCAAAATGTACAATTCTGTTCATTCCAACTCAGAGTGTTTCCCAATGCATCACCATATCCGTCAATGGTGATGAAAAATCATAGACCACAAAGAACACTTCCTGAGATTTCCTTTTTTGTGGAATGACTAATTGGTAAACACATCTCTGATCCTCATTTTTGGACACCAAACAAGAAGCACACCAAATAGCCTAACAACTGTCAAGAGACACATTTTGTGGCTATAAACTAAGGTGATACAATGTCAGCAGAAGAAGGCAAAGAAAAAATACTGGCAGCACATTCTAAGTGCAATGGTAGCAAGGAGAACTTGAATTCTGCTAGTATGATCACACAAGAAAGAAAAATATTAACAGGAAACTAATTAATTTTATTCTACTTCAACACTCAAGTGGAAGTTGCAGTGCACGAATGTGGGTGTGCATGTGTGAATAGCCTACATGCGTGTCTGCGCGCGTGCATGTGTGTATGAGTACGATTCTTTCAGACTTACATCGACAATGATGTCTCTCATGTGTTTCGATTCTTCCGGATGCAGAAAGTCGGTGAATTCTTCTTTTGTGAGCGCACCGTCACCATTCTGGTCCGCCCTTCCCCACCTTCGGAAATCGCGTCTCATCATTTCTTGGTAATTTTTGGTTATGTCACCTTCATTCTGTTTCTTATCTGAAGAACATGTGAAGGTCGCGGCACTGTATTAATTTCTTCAAAGATTTCTCTATTATAAAAGTATAATTTTCCTTTGATGTCCAAGTATTTGGAAAATTAGAATAAGTTAACAACAAAAATAAGGTACAAGAATAATTGTTAGCTCTGTATCGACGAGTGTGTATTAAAATATAATGGAACCAATGCAGCTCATCATTAAAGGGTCAAAGACAATTTTGGCATAATAAAATAAATTCTAATTTGTGCAATGTAATCTAAGAATCAAGGCATCTTGAACAATTTATTCTGCATGACAAATAACTGAGACTAAATGTATTCCCTGAACAAAAGTTTCCAAAGTTAGATGCCTATTTACACCTTTGCAGGCTAAACATGCCTTGCTTCCTAAATCCTTAGTTTTAACATGTAACTATTTAGAAGACAACAGAAATTTGCTTGTCTATAATTCTGAAATCAGAAGATTTCTTCTGCACTGCACAAGAATCTAGGCGTAATTCATGCAGCATTGTTAACTCACAAGTCAGGGATTCAAATAACCTGCCAAAAAAGAAAGGCAATTAAACAATAAACAAACCATCCTATAAACTAAGAATGTTGAATCTAAATCATTGATGCAAAAATCAGTTGACAAGCAAAAATTAATGATCACACTAATATGTATGCAGGCCTAAACGACAACTAAGAGCGATATGAAAAAAGAAGTCTCTCTACAGAATTTCTTTGAGGGCAGAATCTGCTTACCTTCAAGGTGACCGTACGTTCTTTCTTTGTAAGTGTCCCATGGAATCGATGCATTGTCTCCCAGTTGGAAGTTGATCCACAGACGGTCAGTGTCTGTTCTGATGTATCGCGCCTGGACGTACTGAATCCAGTCGGTCAGCTCATCCTCCGTCAGCAGACTGTCTCGGTCTTTATCAATCTTATCGTATAGTATCCTTAGAACAGGTTATCACTTATGTATCACTGTGTATTTAGCAACAGCGATACACCAATATAATGTATATCAAAATTCAAAAGACAAACTAATTCTTTGTAAGTTAAATATCAAATGGTGGTATTTTATTTTTAAGAACTAATATCACAGACAAAGGAGAGCCTCTCCATAAAAGGGTGGTGGTGGTGGTGGTGATGATGATGATGATGATGATGATGATGATGATGATGATGATGATGATGATGATGATGATGATGATGAAGATGATGATGATGATGATAAACATGATTGATATGATAGAGATGATGGTCGTGGGGGTGGTGGTGGCAGCGATGACAACGATGATGGAACTTACGACAGGCGATCTCTGCTTTCCTCTGGTGTCAGTTGGTCAAATGTCTTTGCTTCATCTTTTCCAAGAAATGCTTCATGGTCAAACTCCTTGCTGTGCACCTCATTTGAGAAATGCTCTTGATCACTAAGAGGCTGATGTCAGTCAATTGAAACAAGAAAAAAGGAATGGCTTGCTAAATTACCAATCAAAAACTCATAATTTAGAAATTCAAAACCTCCAATGTACTTATCTGCAAGTTAAATTAATGACTCAGAAACTCTTAACTATGCACTTTACTGTATAACAGCACATTATTCTTTCATTCAATAATTCATTATGAGGATCTATATACTTTATATAGTGACCCTTCAAGACAACTACTCATCGATTATGCAAAGTTGAACACAAAGTATAGTCACAACTCACAGATTAAACATATGCTTGTTTCGTGAACTAAAGGAACCAAAGCCACGTGAAAATAATGCTGAGATTAACATTAACATCAAGATAATTTCATGACTTAATTAGACATTTAATTTTGAATTGACAATTCCTCAGCCTCCTTTTGACTAAAACATTTCTCCCATGAGGGAGCGCAGCAAAATATTAGACCACAAGAACAAATACAAGGTTCATCTACGAGATCTTCAGTTCAACTCAGCAAAAACTGAAAATAGACTACACCCAAACTGAAGCCTTGCAAACTTAAATAAATTCAAAATCAAAAGAAAACTGTAACCCTCAAAAATATATAGTAAAACAAAGAAAAACATTTTAAAAATTAGGATGAAAAACATTTACTGGCACAAATATCGTGTGGAAAGTTAATTATGGACAACAAGCAATGCATTTTATAATTAATTAAAAATCATATAAATCAGTGGGCCTTCACCAGTGTTGTTGGACCTTCATCTGTATTGTTCTGAATGTTTTCCTATATTTGCACAACAGCTTAAATTAATTTAACAGGCACTTTACTATATAACAGCACATTACTCTTTCATTCAATAATTCATTATGAGGATCTATATAGTGACTCTTCAAAACAACTATTCAGAAGCACTGAAAAAAGATAAAGGCCAATTCCCTTTTATAGCATTTTTATCATGCTCCTGGTTGGTAATATCTTTCTGTCAAAGCCAACACATGATACCGACAATATAAAGCTTGGCAACCTTTTAAGACGGTATTTAAAACCCTGACAACAAGTCTCCAGTTTTCATGGATTCATACCAGAAGAAAGGCAGAATCATTAATAGCTAGTTTCACATACATAATTATATGTCATTGCAATTGCAAAACAAAACTCTGAAAGACAATGCAATTTTCATTAGAAAATATCATTTGCTCTAAACTTTGAAGATAGCCTATTCCTTAATTTTAACGCAAAGACAATCAAGTTTTCGGTTAAATCGTAGTTTACGTTGATTAATTATTTTCACTTTACCCCACGTTGATAAATTATTTGGCTATTGCTATTGATATACAAGTAATTTCTGGATCGCCAGGTTCAATCCAGCTTCCATTTCAACTATAAATATGCCTTTATCCAGCTTTTATTTCAGGTATAAAATGCCTTTATCCAGGTCCTACTTCTCAAGCGTTTTTCATCAATCCAGCTTCATTTTCAGCAGAATGACTACACTAACCCTAAAACTAACCCTAACCGACCCTCACGACGCCTAACCTGAGCCCTAACCGACCCTCATGCGTAAAATCCCGCTTCTATTTCGTCACTAAATATTTGTCATCGAATGTAAGAAATTGGTTGTCGGATAAAAAAAGTACGGTTTTTTCGTCAATCCAGCTTCCATCTTTTCGCGTTTTCGGTTTATATTGCTACTTCCGGTTGCGAATGTTCAGAAATTGTAATAGAACGTTTTATGGCGCGTTATATTCGTGATTTTAGGCGTTTATTAATTAATCAACGTAAACTACGGGATATCGATAATGAAAATAATTAATCAACGTAAACTACGGTTTAACCAAGTTTTCTAAATTATTCATTGAGCTTTATTTTTGTGCATTACTTAAAGCAGGTATGCAATATCAGAAGAAATTCTTACCTTCTCCATGACTCTGAGTTTGTGTTCTGGTTGCGGAATAACTGATGATGTCACTAGTGAAGCCAGCACCACTGAGAGCAGGAGTACCACTGGGTAAATCATCCTCAACGTTTATATCAATCTCCTGTGGTTTAATAAATTAAAGCACTTACAAAAGTGCACAATAGAGCAATTATCCAACAATACTCAAACATCAGCATTCATTAACTAGACCGTCTTTCATCTTGCTTCTACCAGGCACACTACTTGTCTGCTAAATGAGAAACAAATTACTAAATTTCATCCAAAGTTACAGAAATAGGAAAAAAGAGTGGGTGGGATGATGTCAGTAGATGTATGAGAAAAGCAATTTGATGCAAGAATTTAACCCTTTGGGGGATCTTGTCACCAAATAAGTAATTGAAAAACATTTGCCAGACATTATGGCAAGATTTCTGGAATCGCATATAGATTTTACTGAAGAGCAGCTGAATGAGAGTCTTAATTCCAAAGGGGCCTCAGACAAAATAAGTTTACTTAAATTTAAACACGTTTAGGTGAAAAGAGGAAAGCCAGTGTCTGGGATCACTCAACTGCGAATAGTGAAAATACCTTCTCAATGAAGTTCTCAGCCGAAATTTGAATCTACTACAACGGGTGTAAACAAATATAGGCCTACATACCCGCTTCTACTCTTAGGCTTGTCGATGTTCGTCAACTATCTGCAGAATAATTCTAAAAACAACGGCACGAAGGAAATAATAATTGCTCATGCAAGTATTTCCAGTCGACCAGACGAGTCGCCACCCTCTGCCACGTATGCAGATCTACCAGGACCGCACTCAAGCCCCTTCTTCCTTGCATCCACCCTTCACCTCCTGCCCAGCATCATCTGCCTCACCCATCTATCGATGTATGTCTGCTAGCGACAATTATATCTATTACAAACATGCTACTGAAGTAGGCTGCTATAGTCTACTAACCCGAAGAAGTTACTTAGTTCCAGCAGAGGATCTGATTTAACGCAATTGATTATAAAACGAAGAAACTAATTATCAAAACGACTAAGTAACTCCACCGCTCTCCTCCTCCTCTCGCACAAGCCTACAGCTTCATCCAACTTCGTTCCTTTAATCTGGGCGGCTACTGCTACAGACCTCTGTGCCATACATATAGTAGGGTGAACCGAAAAATCGCATCTGGTAACGTCAGATGCAAGCGGAATAGGGCTATTAGCCTTTTCTTACTGTGTCTGATTAAGTTGATTCTCTTGACTAATTTCAGAATTAGACGTACCGTATATTAGACGATAAGTCGATAACCATCAGTCTGTAGGCTGAAGGCCTAATTGTAGGTAAAAGCTAATAGTCATCGAAGTAAGTTGCAACCTCTAATTATGACTGGGGCCGGTAGAGTATGGGCAGCATAACACGCTGGCGTAGAGAGCGAGAGGTTTGAGACAAGCCCCCGTTGGGCGGACATGCTTTGTAGGCTGCTGTTGGCGCCATGTAGGCTATTGCATGCTGTCTGCTCAGTTAATTAGTTAAGATTTTTGCATTCTGTGCTATGAGTTATTGTAAATTGTTTCAACTGCATAATTGTACACTGTAATCGGTTTGATTGTTGAATAAAGAAAAAATATCATTATTTTTTGCCGCGAGGTATTTCTATAGGATCCCTAAGGAACTTTATTGCTAACTATTGTTTAAAAATATTATTATTATTATTATTATTATTATTATTATTGTTATTATTATTGAAGTAACCTAGTTAAAGTCAAAACGATAAGAGCACGAGCAATAGACCTACCGGTAGGTCTACGTCGTCACAGGGCTGTCAAAATAAATAGGCCTAAAGTTAATCATATATCCAGTACTGTTGTCGGCATGTCAGAACAAAATATGATCGATCGGTAGAGAAGCTGCAGTGCAGTAGCCTAAGCAAAGATATCTTTGCAGTAAGTTGAGTTTCGGATGTTGTAGACGTGGCGAGTAATGGATGTCAGGTTGAAACTTTGACCATCGTTCTCGTATTACACCTGTTGCGATTTAAACGGAACTCTAAGATGCTCAGGCGCTGCAGCCAAGCACCTTTTAAAAGATTCTATGCAAACCAGAGAGTATAGAGACTAGACTCATTTTCAGAGAGATGGCTACCCACTAGGCCTAATTGTCTGTATTGTATGTTAGAGGTAAAACCAGCTAACTTATTATCCGTTAGAACAGAAACGGTTTGGTTTAGCCTAAATGTAGACTAAATCAGTTAGACTCATAGTCTCATAGGCCTATGCTTAAGTGTGTAGGCCTAGACCAGTGGCGTAGACAAGGGAGTTTGGGGGTTTAACCCCCCCCCCCCATTGCCTTAGGAAAACGTTTTTTAAAGGTTATTTCTCCACTTAGGCTATATAAGAAAAAAACAAGCATCCGACCATAAATATTCCCCCCCTCATCATAAATTCCTGGCTACGCCACGGCCCACTGGCATATAGATCGGGGAAGTAAACGTAGCCTATTTATTTAAAGCCATAGCATCATTTACTCGTACATGAACTGCGCCACCGGTCCACTGGTTGCACTCTGCCAGTGCCAGTCCCAAGCCTAGATAAAGGAGGAGGGTGTCGCTAATGGTCTTTGTTACCGCCCAGTTGACGTTAAACTGCAAAAACCAACCACTCGTACATGACTTAGTCGCCAGATGGCCAAGATCGACTTATTTCTGCATTCGTTCTCGTATTAATCGTAGACCTAGACCTATCTAGGCCTAGTTGCATCTTGCATGTCTGCCGTAATTGTTACGCCTACGTTTTATGACGTCCTTTATTTCATGTGGCTACAGTAGTAATTATTTTTCGGTCAACTGTGTGTTCTCATTTCGTATATTAATGGATCCTTCAAGCCGCTGTGCAATGTGCATTGAAGCTTGAAGCTTCCTCTAAGACCACTATAAAAATTATAGGCCTGTCTCCGATCGTCTTCTGCAGTTACGCGTTCGTTACGTCATACGACGGCAGACCGGCATTCAATCGAAGTGCAGACGCTGTGCCAAGCAAACGCAGGGCAGTGGGCACCAGTTTAATCAACAGCGCTGCGTCAAGTCATGTGGTTGTACATGCAGACACTGTCACGATAATTCTATAGATGACTAGCATCGTAGTTCGTTGTTAGCAATTTAATTGGTCAGATCGCTTCTAGCGAAAGGTGATAGCTGGACTAGTTTGGCAGTAGGCCTGCACAGAAACTAACAGCGGGATTAATGCCAATTAAACCAGACCACCGTGTCACTAACATCCCACCCCAGCAACTGGACACCCAAAAGCCTTTTCGATCATGTCTCACTTGATTTAGAGAGGACGTCGTGAGTGAGTGGCTAAAGTAGTTGCGCGCAGACATTTTTTGCCAGTTTGAAAAGATAGGCATCCATGACATTGTGCAGCCAATAATAATCTATATCTATATAAATAAAAATGAACTTTCCAATAGTTCGTCGCATTTTCACGCTGAAAGTGACGCACCGATTGTTTTGAAAATTTTACAACACCTTCCATTCCCATACAACCGTGTGTTAAGATGTTTTCACCCGAAAAAACGCAACCGTTTCCGCAAAAAGTGAACTGTGCAATCCGTTCGCCCGCCATTTGCAAATTAAACACGTCCCACACGGCTGCCAGATTTCATAAACGCCGTCTCCAAACACAGCAGACGAAACATCAATGAGGTGGCGTGATGTGACGTCATAAGCGAGTCGCGATTAATTTACCAAAGAGGCCGCTTTTAGGCCTTTTCCCAAAGCGGCCTTTGGGCTTGGAATGCACGCTGCGACGGAGGAAAGGAGCGGAGGGAGCGGGACAAAGACGGTGGGGAGGGAGCGGAGGAGGAGGAGAGGTGGAGGTCAAGGGGAGGGGGAAGGGGAGGGGGACGGAGGGGGAGGGGAAGGGGGAGGGGAAAATAAGTGGGAGTGGAGGGAGGAGGGGAGGGGGGAAAGGGAGGGGAGGGGAGAGGGAGGGGGAGGAGGAGGGGAGAGGGAGGGGAGGGGAGGGAGAGGGGGAGGGGAGCCTCTTTTCAGCTACACCAACGCGTGGCCGGGTTCAGCTAGTAATATAATAATTTTGGTTATCGACGTCGTTTTTCTAGAGAACTCCCCATGCCCACTGGTTGCCAGTCCCAAGCCTGGATAAAGAAGGATGGCGACACTAATTAAGTGGTTTAAATAGTCGGAAACAACAAATTAGCCTATAGGCTAGGCCTAATTATGCGAAGTCTAGATCGTAGTAGGAACAAAGACAGCAGAGAGTCATGCGGATTGAGATTTTAAAAATGCCCGCACTCCGGATGTCCACGGTACGCAGTGTTTATTCTAGTTCCTCTGCTGGGGGGGGGGGGGGGGTAGGTGGCGAGAAAAAGGTCCGTTTTGGCCGGACATTTTGGGCTGAGCCACCGACGTCACCGTCTCTGGCCTCTCATCGGTCAAAGGAAGTGACATTTATGTCAGTATAGGCCTACTCAGTAAGACGAATGGTGAAGACTTCTGGGTACGTCACCTCGTTCCCGACAGAGACCATTGATGCGTGACTATCTTGGTGTGGATGACATCCGAGCACGTTAACGTCACTCTGTGGGATGAATAAGATATATTATCTAAACGTCCAACACACAACAGCATACCTCTCACAGAATAAAAAAGATATATACATAATATATATATATATATATATATATATATATATATAATTTAGGCCTATGTAATATATATAATATACCATATATATATATATAGGATTATATAATAATATTAGCCTATATATTGCACTTAGGGTTATGGTTGGTCATGACATATACATGTACGTATTATAATAATTATATAATTATTATATGTGTATTATGTAGGCAATGGTATATATATATAATTATACATATATATATATATATATATATATATATATAATAATTACTTTTACAATTTGTGGTGCGAAAGGCAGTCTCCGCTACGATTCAATCAGAAATCAATCGTTGTCGATTCCATAGAAATCCGAGGAGGTTCGATGTCCACCCTCAGACTCCTCCTCAGCAGTCGCATGTAGCCCACAGATAAACGCAGCAAATATGATGACTCCTAAACGCTTGCATGTCGTTGTGAATGGACGGCCTTCGGGCGTTGAACCCTCCCCTCTTTCTCCATCTCACCCCCCCCCCCGTTGAGCAGCCGATGTTGTTGAACTTGGGACGTGCTGCATCGACTGCTGTATGGCTTGACGCATTATTCATTGCATTATTTATGTGCGATCTTGTGTGCGATGGTTGGCCACAGTCGATTGCATAATAATCTCTATTGCGTTGTTTGTATTCGCAGGCCAGTTATATTTCAGCAGGCAATGGCTATCATCATCAGCATCTCGTTGTTGTCGGTTCAAGGTCTCTCTGTTTCAGGCTTTCAGCTCAGCTCAGCTCGACTGGGAAGTAATTAATGCACACAGAACAGACGCAGTAGATATTCATATTATGCCTATGTGCAAAAAACAAACTCTGGTATTCGCATACACACGCCGCGCACACACTCACCAGCGTAGGCGCCACGGACAGGTCACTTGAGTCATGGCTTCCTATTCATGCGCCGCTTCGGTCTGCCTGCCTGCCTGCCGGTCTGGTTCCCTCCGTGTGCCTGCCTCTCCCTCTCGCCGCGTGCCACTGGCCTCCTCTAAGCACATGGGCAGTGCGGCCTGACCGCCGAGATTCGGAGAGTGAATGTACGAAGGGGGCTGCTGTAGCGGCGGCGGCTGTGAGGTAGAGGTAGGGAGGGAGGAAAGGAGGGGCAGACTACTTTCGAATATGAAGCCCATAGTTTGATCAGTTGGAGTGCGTGGAAGCATGTCCGCCACCAGCAACGGCCTCCGCCGCAGCTGAAGTCAGTTTTACGACCCTCTCTTCTTCTGCCCCACCCCTCCCCCACCGGTTCGTCCTCCCACTCTCAGCTCCTCCCCATCTTCCTCGTTCTTAGACGTGGTATGCGCGTGTAACAGGCGCTCGTGTGGCACAGAGTTGGAAAACGTTGTGAACTGTATTTGTTATTGTGCTGTACGACACGTGGGTCGAAATTATTCTTCCCGCTAAGTAAAACACGTCGTCGTTAAGACGCCATGTGCATTGTACACGTGACCGACAAGAGTTTCTATTAATGAGAAAAGTCATTTCCATCATTTCCATGCGATGACTAAACGTTTAACTCTTATTATTCCGCCGTTGTTTCGAGTCTAATCGAATCAACGTGGAGTGCAGTGGCCTATGGTTCGGCACATTAAAGCGAATTACCGTTCTGAGAAAAATCCTTGTAATTATTGCTATGGCTGCTGCTGCTGCTGCTGTTGATGCTGGCTTCGGATGCTGACCGTCGTGTTCGTTGTGATGATGGTGATGATGCTTAAACCGATACAGTGACGTGGTTAAACCGGTGACACCGTGAAGCTTCAGCGTTGACCAGCATCTCGGGTTTCCTCATAATCATCGGTTCCAACCTCCGCAGCCGGAGTTTTCCTTGTGCCTTTCAGTTGAAACGTCGGATGAGTAGTCTTCTTGTTTGTAGCTAAATCATCAACAGCAGCAAAGATGAATAAGTTTTCATCAAACGATTCCAAGGATTTATCAAAGACAGTCAAGGTAGGCGGTGTTCTCTACATGCTTTAATTGTAGTGTGGGTTTGAGCCGTATCTGCTCAAGCCTCAAGGTGAGGTGTTGGTACTGGTACGAGAATCTTTCTTTTATCCTTGACCACTCCCTTTTCATCCACGCCGTTTCAATCCTAAACATTATCCACTGTAGCCGGCTGTCTAACTCCTCGCTTAACTCTCCGGATCTTGACCCCTGGCCTACTGATTTTGTTTTGATTAAGCGTCTGTGAATAAGCCGATTCCAGCAACTTCCCTTTTTGGTTTCTTATTGTTTTGTATGTGCACTTGTGGGCGCTATAGAAGTTTTGAGTTTACAGTTACGATTGAGGTGCTAACATTTGCATTTTCTTTGCAACGGCATGTGATGGGACAATGCATTTCAGATTCTAATGCTGGGCAATTTGCCTAGCAGGCCATGGCCTGATTTATCTTAGGGATGTTTGCGTGCAAGCGCTATCCGTTCGATATTGTAGATTTTCCTTTGCGCTGCCATGCAGAGTGTGACCTGTTGTCCCTATGGCTCAAGCTTCCACAGTGTTGCATACAAGTTTCACTATGATTGATTCATATTTATCGTATAAGTTAACTAGCAGTCTCCACATTGAACTTCTTTGTCATTCTTTGCCCCTTTTCTGCAATGTTTGAAAACCATTCTATTCGATTGTTGTTTGGTGCTGTTGGGTCAGAAGTGCCTCTGAGGAGTTTATCTTGAAATGGGAGGGCTAAGCCTTGAGCATGATGAGTTCGGTAGCATATTTTTAGCCATTTAGCAGTAATCATACAACGGCTTGATTTATTTGGGTTGGGGCTTAAGCTTCGTTTGGGGGGCTTAAGCCCCAACCAGCCCAACACTATAGTTACGTCCCTGGGTGCACCTAATATCCTAATGCCAGCTGTTTGCTGGTGGTAGTTCAGACAAATGGCCATTGTCTTTTGGGCCATTTTTTGTCAAGTGTATTCAGTGCCGCTCAGTGGTGGTCAGTGGTGTTCAGCGGCCTAAATCTAATCCTATCTTATCTAATGACTATTGTGGTCTTACACTCTTATCACTTCCAGAATCAATTGATGGCTTATTCAAACTCAATAATTGTCAAAAATATAAGTCATTACAGAAGCCATTTCGACTTCAGATAGATAAGGAAAACCAGATGGGTGGCTAAAGTGGGTAAGTAAGTAAGAAGGTTCAGACAAATGAGATCTAAGTTTAGACGAGAAAGGTATCAAAGAACGTAAAGAACAAACATAACTTTGCAGCAGATTTCAAAGCTTTGAAGCCGCCCCCTCAAGAACCGAGCACTGCAACTCTGGTACCAGGCACAATGAAGTCACAGTTACCAGTGATTGACTGCAATGTCTGTTGTTATCAGCGATGAACAAGGAACAGAGATGCCAGGCTAAATTGCCCACCCAAAGTGGGTCCATCTCACGCATTGTTGGTAATCCTTAACCGAAGGCTATCTGGAGAATCTACGAGCAGCTGCAGCTTCCAATGTTGATGAAACATGCGATGCATGAGACACAATGAATGTTGATGATTATGGTAAACAAAAGCAGGCACTGAGGCATTGAATGACTTGTTTAATACAACAAACTAGGTTTAGGTTTAGATAATAAAAATGTCAATGCACATGATAACATGCAAGCACACATTGCACACATTGCACACATTGTACACATTGCATGCAGGTGTGCATTTGCCTCTTCTTGGTAAAGAAGTGTGGGGCGCGGTGGTCTAGTGGTGGCGTCGTTGCCTTGGAGCCGGAAGGTCCGAGGTTCGAATCCACCTCCCCGCGTATGGACCTTGGGCAAGTCCTTCACTTACAATTGCTCAGCGCTTCGGCGTGAAACTCCGATGCAGTGTCCGCTCTGCATCGGGAGCGCCTCTGAGTAGAGAGAGCTTGAAGGGGCGCTATAACAAGTGCAAATGCAAACCCCATATCAGAGTTGTTGTTCTTATCTTGAAAATAATTTAGATGACCAGAATGAAAATTATGTCCTGAATTTATTTAACTCATTACTGTTGGCAGCAGTCTGTTGAGAGTTTCGTAGTGCTGATCTGTCTGGATAAAAGCTGAAACCATGTAAATAGTGGGTATAATTACACAGACAGGTCCTTGGCTGAAACCTAATGATGGGACCTTTTGGGGATGAAACCTGACCCCACTTGATAAGGTCAGAGGTTTTAGTAAACATAGCTTGAGCCAATAGAATGTCTAGAGAGACAGAGGCAGACAAAGAGACTGACATATCTGATTGTCTGTCTATCTGTGCCAGACAGACAGACAGACAGACAGACAGACAGACAGACAGACAGAGCAGTTGAAAGTGGCCATGTCCCATCACAGCACAAGGACAGATGCTGAGAAATGAATTGAATTTTCTTGGAATGCTGTCTAGGGGTGTAACATTTGAGGGAGGGCAATAGGTCCTTCCCTAAATAGCTCCTAATTAGGAATCTTTCAACCCATTAATGTGTTTGGTTTATAACATAACGGTATCAAGGCAGGTTTGGGTCATGATGGGAAGCCCTGTATTAAACCAAGGTTCTTTGTGTGTGGATTGATCTTGGTATTAAACTGTATTTTAAATGGGTCAGTAGGGGCTGTTATCTTTTGTAGGCCTACATGGTGACAAGTGAAGGGTACTTCTGTTGGCTGGGTATGACTAGGCAATACGGCTTTCAGTCCCCTCACCCCAGTATGTCCAAGATTCCTCAAGTGGAAGGGTATTGAGGTATGCCATTCTACAGGTGGTGGTTAGAGGCTGCAAAGTCTGGGTCATTTATCCCTCCATGGGTGCAACCACTAAGGCCAAAGGGTCAAACCAGGTAATTTATTCCCTGAGGCGCACCGCCTCTGCTATTAAAGAGTTGCAAGGACTAAGGAACATGTCTTTGTGTAACTAACAGTTTCCTAATAGCAGTTCTTTCCAGACCATTGAATGGAAGCAAGATCAAAGCATCAGGTATTCATTTCCAAAAGATCCCTCCAGGGTCTTATTTCATAGACAGAAATTCCCCTTGATGTCCAGCTTATAGTTCCATTCTTCTGGAATGGTTTTGTAATTGAGTGGCAGTGGGATGCAGGTTAAATATTTCTGTAGGCCTACTTGCAGCAGGTAAACATAGTAACTCTATATAGCATTTGTAAAAACTCTGACTGTGTTATATTCAAATATTTATATTTTCTTATGAGCATGTAAAGAGTTAAGACATTCATTTATCTACTTTATTTGTGACACTTTATATTATGAACTCAATCTAGTTTTAAATGAGCTTGCATTTTTAAAATTCATTTCTAAATATGTTGGAAAAATTTATTTGATTCTTTATTTTGGTCATAAATATTGGTAATCTGTACAGATTATTTCTCTTAAATTACAATGGTTCTAATTATCGGTTTCGTACTTGAAGGTAACACTAATCAACTTTTTTCAAAGAAGTAATTACTTACAGGCATAGATGTGCATGTGTGTGTGTGTGTGTTTGTGTGTGTGTGTGTGTGTGTTTGTCTGTTTTATCTAGGCTAACCCTCCACATATAGGCAAGCAGCAAATGTCCCCTGCAGGAACAAATCATCAGTTTTGTGTAAATTTAATCCATTTCTGCCACTCACTGCCAGACTCCTATCTAAAGTAAGCTTACATTGATATGCAGCCTTTGCTTCATCTGGAGGAAGTCTGCAGGTCTTTAATGGAGAGTGAAAATAGAAATACTAGACGGCCTGATGGAGAACAATTACAAGAAGTGGAAAAACAGCGGAACAAACAGTAAATGGAGGACGCCAAGAGAGACAGAGAGACAGAGAGAGAGACAGAGAGAGAGAGAGAAACAGAAAGACAGAGAAAGCAAGCCATGCATGCAGACATACATATGCAGATCCTAAGCAGAACTATGTCTCTATAGAACAGCGTATGGGAGGGAAATCAAAATGCAGATCTATCTGCAAGAGCTTATTTAGTTTCAGTGGCGCTTTATGGAATTGTTGCGTTGGAATATTTCTGATATTAATTCACCAGTGAACGTTATTTATAGAAATTCTTATTGAAGGAAGAGTGGGAAGAAGAGAGAAGACATGTAGAAATTCTTCTGCCCTGAAATGTGATTTCAATTCCAGACCACTCAGATGACAGTCCAGCATGCTAACTATTACACTATATTGAGCATGCAGCAGACCCATAACATACTGTTTTACACCTTCTAACTCAAATGCTGAAGTTTGTTTAGTTGAATCCCATCTCTTATATATAGTTTAGGATCGTCCAAAGCTCCACTGATAATCAGCAGAACAGTGTAGATAGCAAGCAGACCTCTCTGCCTTCTCAGGAATTTAAGAAACTTTAATATATCTACAGTCATATATATGTCTAGTTTAAGTTTGATCTATGTTTTAAACTGTGTCTAGTTTAAGTGTGGTGCATGTGTGAGACTTATAATTTGGTGTTAGGATCATATGGACTTTGGCAAAGGACTGCCTGCAGAGAGGTAGAGAAATGGAAGGAAGACTTATAATAAGTCATTACCCTGTTGGTCAAATTCCACTGCTGCTGTGGAAATTAGTAAGAGGCGAAGAAAGAACCAGCCTCTGATTGCAGGCACTTGATCAGTTCTCAGTCCACTTATTTCTACTTTGATAATATCTCCATTTCAGAGAGTCTGAACAGAGTTCTTAGTCACCAATTTGACCCTGCCTGCACAAGACTCTTGATGGATGAAGAATATAGATACAGTATATTTGCTTAATTACCCCATGGATGTATATACATTCCTTGTTGGTGTTTTGAGTAAGTTTTTAGCTTACAGTCTAAGTTTGATATCTATTCTTGTTTCTTGTTTAAAGATGCTGTATTTTAATTAAAATCAGCAGCAGCAGCAGCAGCAACAACAACAAAGTCATTCACAGAGCAACAACAATGCCTCAGGCTAGATGTCTGTTTCAAGTAGCATGCAGTAATAGCTGAATCAATGATGACCACAAAGAAACCTTGTTCTTTGTCTGATATGTCACGAAGCTTTTACTAATTAGGGAAAACAAATTAGCCAGGTTTTGTTTCTGCAACATCTGTTGACAATTATGTTGAGAAAGTTGATACACGGACTGTGTATCATATATATTAATATATGTATCATATATATATATATAGCTTGAAGGGGCGCTATAACAAGTGCACATACATACATACATACATTATATATTCATTGTATGATATATCATAAATATATTGTATCTATTCAAGAATTTCTGCACGTTCAAGAGTTGAGATTGTCTTTTGTCTGAACTCTAAATATGTGAAGAATTGCATGGTTTGTCTGGACCAGATTTGGTGAATTTGAACATTTTAAGGTTTTGTGCTAATTACATTTCAGTTCAAACTGCTGGAGTATAATACTATTTTTCATGCAGTTTTCAATGAAGTTCTCAGCTCCTTAGGCCAGAGGTCAGAACCGTGAATATAGGGTTGCCATGAGCTTTGCTCTCTGCCTTCCTTTTTACTTTCTAATCTATTCTACCAGAGCGTGTAATCATATATCTGTCTGGTTTTAAAGAACTTTAGGACACACTTTCCTCTTTTAAAACAGACCTATTCCGTGGCATGATATTTCATCCCTGCCTCTTTTTCTCTTTCTTAATGACTGTTGAAATTGAACGAGGCCTTTGCAGTTTCAGATGCACTAAGGCGCTTGGGAAATATTGGATATTGTTGACTAGGCATCTCTTACTTGCAGGTCTGTTTGGTATATTATGATGGATCGGATTGAACTTTCTCCATAAATGACATTTTATACTGCTGAATGTTTTGCCAGCGTCTGAAAACTGTCTTTGGAGTTTGACGTGGAGTGCTTCTGAGTATGGATATCTTAATGCATTTCTGTTTACCATGTTCCCGTTCGAAAGGCGTTCGTGTACCAGGTGACTGGCTGTCTTTATATTACATTGCAAATGAATCTGTGAATCAATAGTACAGATTGTTTGTATAATTAAATGTTTAGTGACAGTTTTAATCGATTACTATTTAGACAGCCTCCTTTTTTATGTGTATACAGCATGATGATGTTTAGTTAAACTATTGGTGAGTTTTTACTTTTTATTTTCAACTGAACGTGCTGTCCTTTTCATCTCTCATCTGTTTTCCTTGGAGTCTGTTCATTCAGAATAATTTAGATATTTTGTACGTGCTGACTGCAATTATTGATGCCGTTTAATTTTCCCGGAGTGTCCGTTCCTCCCATTAGAAATTTAAAATAAACACAGATATATCGAGATGTGAGCGGAGTTTGCAATTCCAGATGGATTATATACTGACTCATCTGCTTTCATAGATTCTGGTGCATTTAGGAATAGAGGGAGGGGAGGAAGAGTTCAGTGGTGGCAGCATTGTTCATTGCATTGATGATGTTGCCAATGGCTAATAATAATAATAATAATAATAATAATAATAATAATAATAATAATAATAATAACGAGAACAAAGCACTCTAAGCTTGTACAGTGTTGTACACTTTACTATGTTCAGTCTGGTTTTAAGCTTTTTTGGTCTTTCAATAAATGATTGTGTATCATAAAATAAGAATAATAATAAATTTAAAAAAAATAATAATAATAATAATTTTAAAAAGTGTAAGTCTCCAGAAAAATTTCATATCCTGATGGATCTGAGATAGCTCGGGTAAAAAAGTTAATTAATTATTTTTAAAAAAAATAATAATAATAATAGGCTGTTTGACAGTAATACCATTCCCATCTCTGGATATTGTTTTGAACACCTGAGGAATCATAAATAAGCCTACCTCGGGTAAAAATATAATTAATAGTTTTTTCTTTAAATGAAACGCCTGCAAACGCACTGCACTGTACAGGTACAAGTTATGCAACAATCTTAATTAACATAAAACTTATCTACTAACAGAACAGACAGCCTGCAATACATGGCACTAATTAGAGTCTACAAAGCATGTCTGACCTATAGGACTCGATTTCGGTACCTCGCACTCTTCATGCCAGTGTGTTACCCAAAGCGCTACTGCCCACCCCCTTTTATATGATTCTAACAATGTACATCAATGTGCACAATTAATATTACACTGTATGCTGTTAAGTAGAATTTTGCTATTCTGTTTAATTACCAATGACTATACTTCATAAAAGCCCTGCCATTATTTTTTGATCAGAGCGATCAAAAACTACTAATAAAGATAGGACATATTCGTCAGGCTCATCATGCACTAAGTATTAAACGCTTCACTTGCATATTTACTGGACGTGTTACACGTATTAGCTTTTTGTGTTGGTAGTTGAGTATTTGAAAAAGGCTTAAGCTGCGAGGAAATAGAGTCTTTGGGTCAATGTTTGTTTTTGGATGTTTTGAGGATTCATAGTTATAGGTCAGGCACTCTGAGACTAAGAGCTGCTGATGTATAAAGATCCACTGTTGTCACAATGTTATCTTATCTGTGGGCTTCTATAGTACCAGGCATTGACTGTGAGTATATTAACAGTTGTACCAGACATGCTGCCTTCTTTTCTTAAGGGCTGTAGCTCCAAAAGTGCAAGTGTCCCGAGGCTTGCCATTTGCCGTTATTACCTGCTTTAGAGGTGGGTCTAAGTAGGCTGATAATTTTCTAGGCACTGATAGGAAGTGGAACTTCGAAGGCTAATGATCAGCACTTCTCTTCTTCTTCTCTCTCTTCCTGTGGTCATCGTTATCGGCGGCTGTTCATTGCATTGCGAGATTGTGGATTTGTGGATTTGCGGGAGTCACAGATGGCCTTAAACTGGCTGGAGTTGAGAACAGAGAAGAGTAGAATGTGAGATTGCTATCCAATCGGATGTCAGATCACCTGGCAGTACAGGTCTTCAGACTCATTGGGTGGCTACGGTAAGTGGATGAGCAAGTGGCCATTGCTAAAATTAGATTGCGTTTTGTGGCAACTTCAGTTTATGCGGTTTAGAAGATTGTTTGCGCTTTACAATTTAACATGGAGTCTGGCAACGCCACAGTTTTCAACTTATACCATAGTCTCATCAATATTCTATAATCTACATGATCATCTGATCGCATATGTTTGGTCTGACCTGAAGCTGGAGTTCTGCCGAGTGAACAAACAAGTTCTTTTTTATCGCTAGCCTTAAATTTAGACATTCAAATCTCTGTCTGTCTGTCTGTCTGTGTCTATCTGTCTGTGTCTATCTGTCTGTCTCTGTCTGTTTGTCTCTTTCTGTTTGTCTGTCTCTGTGTCTACTCGATCTGCACAGTCGTTTGTGGCATTTCACGATCAACTTAAAACTGATCTGTTTTTGGATCGATTGCTTATCTGCCTGAGGCCAACTTTTCGTCTCATAGGAGGATTCGTTTAATATAATGCTGGTTGACATGATCACGACTTGGCTTTCGTGCAAACATCAGTTCATGCAGCCGCTTTTTCAGTGTTAAATAACTAAAGAGGAATGTGTCTCCCTCTGTTATCTGCATTGTTATGATTTTTCTCCATTGCTATGGTTTCTCATGGAAAGGTGACCACTGGGAGAATTAAACTTGACATATTGCCCTGTGATGATGATTTTACTATTATCATCTGCATCCAGGGTTTGATTCTTTTTTATACTATTGTTAACTTGTGCAATGGACTATAGGATTGGCTCTGAATTGTTATCTGGTCTGCCCTGGAGGCCTACCTCACCCTGATATGAGACCTCAGCAGCTTCCTATCTCTAACAGCATCCTATCCTTCTGTATGGTTTTTAACTTGACAAGTTGTCAAAACAGTCTTCAATTCTTCTATCCTGCTTCAGTTTGCTTGTTCTCTGAGATGTGCAGAGATGGAACCGTCTTTGCTTACTTAAGAACTCTTATTTTGTACAAACTGTTGGAATTCCAGTCTGCTACCACTTAAGCGATTGGCTGCCATTGGGTTTCGAGAGCATTCTGGAAAGGTGCATTTGAGAGTCCGAGGAACACCATGTACACATCCTGAATCACTCTCAGGTATTGATTGCTCACTAACACACGAATCTGCATGCTGAAAAGTTTCACTTTTACATTAAAAAAGTTTTGCACCACAGAGTTTTGCAATTTGTAGATAAATTCGAACTATATGTCGTTCTCTCAACTACGTAGCTTAGCTTACAAATGCTGTTCCTAGTGTTTGTCAACATAAGAATACCTTTAGCATGCTAATAATAATTTTTTTATTGAACAATCCGGTTGACAGACCACAACTGGTTACAGTGTCTGACGGCAATTGAAACAATTCACAAGAGCAGCAAATCACAAATCACAAATCTTGACTACTAACAGAACAGACGACCTGCAATACAAGGGGCTAATAGCAGCCTACAGAGCACATTATTTTGTTTTATGGGGGCTTTGGGGATCGAACTCGAGTCCTCTGATCTTCATGCCAATGCACCACAGGGTATGTTTGCCAAGTACAAACATACTCGTGGCATGCAAAGAACAAATTAATTTTTCACAGCATGATGGTTTTATCTCCTCCACTTCTTTCCTTCACCGATCTCTCTTTGAGCAGATTTATTTCGAGATACTCTTATCCACCATATCAACTTTTACACAGACTAAAGACGGTACTAAAGATGGTACTAAAGATGGTACTGCAAGACAAAACTATAGCAGTGATTTTATCCGATAATCTATCTAGCCATGTCTTTGTACTCTGTTGATATCTACATGTCTTCAAAACAGAACCTGCAGGCACAGATTCTTCCTGGCACCATTTTTACTTCAAGGGTAAGTACTGCGATAACTGGAAGCGTTCTTGAAGCCGGTTCTTTTGACCGAGGTTCATTCATTAACTCAACGTGATGTTAATTGTTACAATACTTTGCCATTAAATGAACTATTTTACCATGGTAGAAGACTGGAGGTTGCATCCTCTTCCTTGCAACTGAACTGCTAGATAATTCCAACTCATGAAGGGCTGCATTTCAAAAGACTGTACATTGCGTGGTGTGTGTGCACTGTGCAGTTTTCTTGACTTCCATATTGTAACAACTTGTATCAAAACATGTTTAATTGACATGTATATGAAATAGTATGCCTAACAAATTTCAGGAGTGCATGAATTTCCTTTTCTTTCACTAGTCACTATTCTGCTTTCTCACCATTCTCATTATTAGGCCCCCCTCTAGCTTGAAATCACTTATGGGTTATCTACAGTGAACAAAGACAAGGTAGTAGTTTCGTACGCAATTTTTACATATATTTTGCAACTATTTCATTTTGAAAGCTTTCCTGAGCGTCACCAAGCTTTCCAGACTGGAATCAATAAATCTGTGGCATAACAGATGGAATTTTGGCATAGAATCACTGAATGCATGCATACCTACATGTATGCATCTTTATCATGCTTGCCGACATAAGTCGTAGAATTTGTGAACGAAGAAGCGAAGCAAGAGCAAACATTGAAGATGATTCTGGTTTGAGGATTGCCACCAACAACGTTCAAGCGATGTTTCCATCTGGACCGAGTGAAGCTCAGGGAGCCAGTCTGCAGCCAATTTCCAGTTTCAATACCCAATAGAGCGCTTTAATTGATATCCAATGGAGATGGATAGATTAGCATCTGGTATATGTTCAATGGAGACAGTAAGTACCATCTCCTTCTCGCTTGCAAGCATATTGAAAATTGCAAAAATTTCTTCAGAACCATACATTTTTTAGTGACTAAAACTATGGTTGGGGAAAGTCTGATAATAATAATAATGATAATAATAATAATAATAATAAATAAATAGATTAATTAATTGATAGAATGTACAGCTATATGCATTATACAGCAGGAATAATAATAGTAATCTTTATAATAATAATAATAATAATGATAATGATAATGATAATGATAATAATAATAATAATAATAATAATAATAATAATAATAATAATAATAATAATAATAATAATAATAATAGCGATATGCAATGGATTCAGGCCACTCTTCCGATCAGAGACGGCGGACTCGGGATCAGACGCGTTTCGATGCTGGCTTCTTCAGCCTATTTGGCCTCAGCTGCATCAACCAAGTCGCTCGTGGACGCCGTGCTCAACAAGAAACTGTGGAGCGACGCATACGTGGATGAAATCATGGAGACCCGAAAAACATCGCACCCGGAAGGAGAGGAGCCATCCCTTACCAGCCAGAAGACCTGGGACAGGCCTTTGATTAACGCTGACAAGGCTGCAGTGTTGTCTGCCAACACTGATCCACTCAATCGGGCAAGGTTGGGCGCGGTGACATCGCCCCACGCTGGAGACTGGCTCTCGACTGTACCCGTGGTCGCTTGTGGATTGGGTCTCAGCAATGAGGCCGTGCGAGTCGCAGTCGGCCTCCGACTGGGACTCGAACTCTGTACACCGCATCAATGTCAGTGCGGTGAGATCGCCGATCCGGGAGGCCACCACGGGCTTGTATGCCGACGATCTGCAGGGAGAGCTGCACGCCACTTCGCTCTGAATGACACTATCTGGAGAGCCCTTGTAAAAGCAGACATTCCAAGCTCTAAAGAACCACCGGGCCTGATCCGCACAGACGGCAAGAGACCGGACGGAGCAACATTGGTCCCCTGGGCGAGGGGCAGGTATGTCGCATGGGATGCAACATCCATCCATACCTGTGCTACCTCCTACCTCAGCATTACGTCATCAATGCCTGGAGGAGCAGCCGAACATGCCGCGAACCGGAAGTGCACTAAATATTCAACCCTTCCGACCACCCATGATTTCGTCCCCATCGCCATCGAATCGCTGGGCCCCCTCAATCGGACAGGACGTGAATTCTTGATGGAGTTGGGGCGCCGCATGACTGCCGTCTCTGGGGACCCTCGGGAAACTTTGCACTTATTTCAACGTTTGTCAATTTGCACCCAGAGATTTAATGCCATAGCATTCAGAGGCACATTCGCACAACTCACCGGGGTCGAGGACGACTGATCTGTCTAATTTACACCAGTTTTAGTTGAACGAACAATTAGCACATTATGCCTGTGTTTGTCAGGCGTTCTCTGTTCATCGTGCACAGTTAATTGATGTTGCACTGTTTGAAACGGAAATAAATGATTCTTATAATAATAATAATAATAATAAAAATTATAATAATAATAATAATAATAATAATAATAATAATAATAATAATAATAATAGTAATCTTCGTTTAATTTCAAACTGACAATGACGTTTGATTACAATTCATATTTTGAATGCATAGGCTATCACACTGAGATATTTTACAGGTCTTTTATTATTAAGAAATATTTGAATTAGGTAAGGCCTAAAAAAAAAGCTGTGTTTCCGGTAACAGAGCTAAAAAAAATTGGGTAGGTAGGTCGGAAAATATTTTTTTTTTGTAAAATATTTTTATGCAGTGACTATCCGAAAAAGTATACCCCACTAGTCGTTTTTGCACGCTGAAACAAAGTACGTGTTCTAAGCAAGTATAAACTGCCTATTTCCCGACTGTCTGCACCTAAAACTGCTCTAGAAACAGTCCTATTAATTTCATTTTGTTGACGTCTCTTATGTTATGTCAATACAAATGTTAAAAAAATATTTTTGAAAAAAAAATTAAATTTTTTATAAAAAAAAATTTTTTTTGGAAAATTTTTTTTTTTAATAAATTTTTTTATAAAAAATATTTGGGTCGCGGCCGTAAAAATGGGTCGGTCGCGTTACCGGAAACACAACAATTTTTTTTACGCCTAATACGATTGTAATAGATGGAGAAATCCGTGTTGAACCATTGTTACCGTCATGAAGCAAAAACAATTGTTACCGTCATGAAGCAAAAACAATTGTTACCATCATGAAGCAAAAACAATTGTTAACATCATGAAGCAAAAACTATCTATACAAGTCATACACAGGTTTTTGTTCACTTCCTCTTTTTATGATCACAGCAATATTGGTGAACCATAATGTATGCATATTTTTTATCACATTAATTGTAAAAAAATCTGATTCGCAAGATGGTAATGTTCTTCATTATATGCGCAATGAAGTATCGCCTTACACTTGTTCCTTGTCTTTCCTTCATTTCTACATTGTTTATTATTGTTCAATTATGATTTTTAGATATTCTGTTGCAGTTTAGGGTTACAGAGAAGAGAAAGAGCCAATGGGGGGAGGGGCGGGGTGGAGTGAAGCTCAGCAGGGAGCTGAATTAATGCTAACTGGAGAGAAAATTGATAGGGATAGCGAGTAGGGAAACAAAGCAGGGAATCACATAACATGGCTGATGAGTTTTTTGAGTTGTTAACGTTATTACATCCATAAGTCAATGCCAGACCTGAGACCACACAGACGCATACAGCTAAATTTGTACAGCTACATGCATTTTACAACAGGAACTGATGGTGGTGGAGCTTAGTGTGGTGGTAGTGGTGGTAGGGGTAATGATGATGATGAGGAGTAGGATGATGATGATGACAACGATGATTATGGTGATGATGAGGAGGACGATGATGACGTCGTCGTCGATGCAAGCCATGATGATGTACATGCGTGCATTCATGCTTAAGTGTGTAGCAATGCAATTTCAAACACATATAAACGCTCATGTGGGTGCTTGCATACATCAGTGTTATTTATGTTTTTGAGTGGGATATATATTATGTATATATATTTGACCTGCCTACATATAAACGGCCACGCTTGTATGTAAGTGAGTGTGTGTATCATGTGCATGCATAATTATGTGAGTGTGTGTTTATATGTATATTGGCCACAGAAGTGTCGGACTGATTCATTCTTCCGGGGAATGAATCTGCTACCGCTTCTTAACTGCTAATAGCAACAGATGCAACAGCAGCAGCCATGACCTTTTTATGTTTTCCATTTAGTCATAGGGCCAATTATTTATTTGATGTGTCCTGGAGTTGCCTGGAAATCCAGTCATCCACCAAGCAAGTATCAACCAGGGTATGCCTTCCTCCAGCAGCCATAAAGGCTTGTGGGTCTTCCTAAGCTGGGTTGCTGCTAGCTATTGAAGGGAGCATCCAGCAGATAAGCTGGCATTTCATCCAGGGTTCTCTGCATTAGTCAATACCTCAGAACTCAAACTCTTATCTGATTGTGACGCTTAATCTGAACTGATTGGATTAATTTCCGGTAAACATTCTCCAATAGATGGTTGTCATGGAGCGCTTACAGTGACATAGTGGTTATTGCAATACATTATGCTGACACATCAGTTAAATTATGGCTAGTCAGTGCACATGGGAACAGAGGGGAAACGATAATTTTATGATGATATTTAATTTAAAATGATTAATGATGTGCAGAAATTGAGGAAGTGAAAATGGTGATCTGCTTTGATGTGTTTTACATTTGCTTTAATAGCATTGCAATTTATCAGAATAAAACTAATAAACCAGCGCATCGTTAAATTGTTAACACAAGATTGTGTTGTTTTTGTTTGCTGTTAAATTAAGTGTTGATGGATGCTTAATTATATGTCCTGAAATGATCATGAAATGAATATTCAAATAAAACATTTATGCAGAAACCAAACATTTTAAAGTCAATTGTGTCAAATGGAAATAGTTTTTTTTTTAAACATGCGTACTTCCTCTGGCACATCAATTTGCTGAAAAATGCCTCACGCTAATTTACCAGGCTTGAGGTCTTGGTTGCAGTGGCGGCGCCAGACTTTTTTTAGCCAGGGCAGTCATCCAAGTAACCAGGGCAGATTGCTATTTGTGCACGAACAAATTCTGGGCAGGGCACAAATTCTGGCAGGGCAACGACTAGGGCAAACAAAGACTTTTTTACCAGGGCATTTTGTCCTGCCTTGCCCTGACGTAGTGCCGCCTCTGCTTGGTTGACAATTTCTGATGACCATTCAGTTAGTCCTTGGCTTCTTGCCCATTCTAGAGCTGACCTCAAGGTAATATGACATGACATGACACCAAATCTATGATTATTTCTTCACGTTATAGATCTATCAGTTTTACTTGAATGCTTCAGTGGCTGTTCTTCGTATACTGACTTTCCTGTCCTCACTCAATTGTTCACATTTTGATATTATACACCGTGAGGCATAAAAAAGGAAACCCCTAGAAAAATCGTTATTATTTTAACAATTTTCAAACAATGTCAATGAAATTCAGGAAAATTATAACTAAGTAGCAAGCAATGTCAAAAAATTAAAGTTTTTACAATTTACTGCACGCCTTTAGCTTCTACGCATGCGCGAAGTCGCTTGCGCCATTCACGCACCGCCGACTCAATAATTTGATGATCAAAATCGTTTCAAGCTTGCATTATTCGCTTACAAAGATCTTCAACATCAAGGACCTTTGTTTTGTACACCATCTCCTGCATGCATCCTCATATTTTATAATTAATCGACGAGATTCAGATCTGGGCTGTTAGGGGCCATAGTGTAGGAATTACGAATTCAGGAGTTTCATTCGTCAGAAGTGCAACCGTTTCTCGAACTCTGTGCGCTGGAAACCATCTTGCAGGAAAATGTAAAATTAAGAGAGTTCTCGAATTTCAGGTAGGCCTTCCATGAATAAAACGTCTTTGTATGCCTAGTATTGGCCGTTGATTTTTACCCCCGGTTCAACAAAGTGAATTTCCAGAGAAGAAACACCGACCGACATCATCAGAGATTTGCTAAATGTCGGACGTGTGCGTAAAACGCGGTCGGCTGCAATATCTCTCTTTCGAGTTCCAACTGCTACATTTTTGGTTTTGCTACGAGAAGCAACTGTGAATAATTTTTTGGCCGTGAACCAGATGAAATGCACTAGGCAGGCTGGGTAGCGAAGCAACAAAAGGCAACTGCAAGCTTGGCACGATCTTGACCATGCAGCGAATTATTGACTCGGCGGTGCGTGAATGGCGCAAGCGACTTCGCGCATGCGTGGAAGCTAAAGGCGGACAGTAAATTGTAAAAACTTTAATTTTTTGACATTGCTTGCTACTTAGCTATAATTTTCCTGAATTTCATTGACATTGTTTGAAAATTGTTAAAATAATAACGATTTTTCTAGGGGTTTCCTTTTTTATGCCTCACGGTGTACTTTAGTGTAGTATAATATAGTATATGGTACCATACTTTAACAGTATCATGGTACCATACTTGATTCTTAATGTCATATTTCTGTGTGCATTCTTTTTGGAAAATGAAATCTGATTCAGTTTGCCTTTGGATCAGCACCTGCATGCTTTCTTTTCTTCCAGCTCACTGTCTTATCCGATAGCTTGATGAAGCCAACCTTCTTCACTTCGTCATCCTTCATTTTGTGTCATGGACAAAATTTAATGTCGACTATGAATTAATTATTGGTCGGAAATGATGGCCTGCAGTTTGACACTGAGTTCGTTAGGTGCTTGCATCATAAATTCATATGAACTTCGTCCAATAAAGAATGCACTTTTAGAAACGAAGTTGGTGTCAATAAATTTAGCTAAATTTGTATGAGCTTCAGAGGGTTGAATTTTATAAAGCTGTGCTTCTTGCTGGTAAATATATTTTGCATAGAATGTATGTCCAATTGTCCATGATGAATAGATTTGTAGCAGGTCTTGTCTATATCGTTGTTGAAGGTAAACTACAGACAGGTTGATGAGGCTGTCAGCAGGTGTAAGACATACACCTTTGTTTCTTGGGTATTGGCATGAATCCAGGTCATCCTGGCTCTTGACCAGCTTGGACTCTTCCTTGTAGTAGGATACTTGGATTCCTGTGGTAGCTGTGCTCCCGTTTTATGTAGACATTGTATAGACTAAGTGTAAAACGAACAGCTGTCGTAGGTTAGGACCTGACTTCTTGAACAATGGACTACATAGGATGCTGTTCTTTAGTACCAGTACAGTATCACCCTAGTATTATAGTGGCTAGTAATGATAATAGTTTTGGTACTATCCTTGATAATTGTCGCTTCCTGCACACTGTGAGTTCTTTTTCTTTTTCTTCTTGCTTTAATGTTGATGTGAGATTGACAGCAGCTGTAGGGCATGCCAAAGCATTTCCCCGGCTTAATGGAAGTGAATCAATCTTTCTGTGATGCACTTACTTTTTCCTGCCTGAAGCAACACAAAACTTTTAAAACATTTCTTAACTGGCTTTCAATAGAACTAGGCTTCTAAATGCAAGTGAACATAGCAGCTGAATAACTGTAGGCTACTTGAGATTCACTCTTCCTTATGAATTTACATGCTTTACAGTTATCCTGATATTACTAATTTAATGGATATTAATGACACTAGTAATGCTGATGCAGAAGGTGCTGCTGAAGATATTAATAATAATTGTTAATAAATTGCAATGATGATGATGATGCTTATGTTTCTGATAGTGATGATACTGGTTGAAAATTGATGCACTTATGACTCTTGTTCACGATGATGATGATGACAATCGAGCTATTGATGATGATGATGACGGTGATGAAGATGATGATGATGACGGTGATGAAGATGATGATGAATACAATGACGACGACAATGATGACAATGACGACAACGATGATGGTGACGACGATGCCAATGATGATGATGGCTACAAAAATGTCTGCAATGATGTGTTGATAATGGAGTGCATTACTATATTTTAAGACTGATCTGGGAATTGAGCATGCAGGGAGAGGGAAACAGTACAGCAAGTATGATGATATTGATTTTCTGAGGGATGATTGTTATCGAAGTTTGTGGATACTTAGGAACAGTACGCGGACTCGTTGTGTTTTGTTACTGAGTCAGATCCCGTTAAGTAGATCTGTTATCGTCTCACTTGTCTGCGTTTCCGAGTCGCTTAAGAGCGCTTCGTTTCTGTTTCGGTATTTTTGTGCTTTTATTGTCAGTCGTGTGGTCAGTCCTTAGCTGCGGCTGGGGTAGGGGGGAGGGGGTGGTTGCACGTTCTTCTCTTACAATGCTAAAGTGGAATTGACTTTTTCTGTTGTTTCAACGTTGCAGTTGTACACCGACTGGGTAAATCGTTATCTCGAGAAGCTCGGTCGTAATCAGTGGATAAAGGTTCTGCAAGTGGATTTATGCGACGGCGTTCTATTGGCCGACCTCATTACTGCAGTCCGTAAGTAGAATGGGGAAGGGGGTTCGTTCGTGTGTGTGCGTTGTTCGCATGGCACTGTGCTCTGTCAATATTAATTCAGTAATCGATTGATTGCTCGGCTGATTGATTGATTGATGAAGTGATTGGCTAATTGATAACTCTCTGGAATTTCCTGGATGTCTTCCGAGTGCAAAGTCTTAGCTTAACGTGAATTCGTAGTTTAATTTGTGTTGATGGTATGTATGTGTTAATGGCATGGTATGTATGTGTTAATGGTATACGACGCATACGTCGTATAAAGATAAAATGAATAAATGATGAAGCCGAGAAGATACTGGATTTATTGTTGATGACTGATTTTTGTACTGATCAAATTCTCTATGTTTACTCGTGCAGGAGCGGATACACAAATTTGTGCCGGAAAAAAAATGATAACTTTTTTGGTCATTTGATCTACTTGCTTTGAAGTGTATACGATTTTTCCTGCCGAAAAACTGATAACTTTCAAAATTTCATTTTAGTAATTTAGCCGAATTGTCAGGGAAATATATCAATTAAACCTACTGTGAAAGCTTGTTGAAACCTAATGGGAGGGGGCACGTTTTATGGGCGTTTCTCAATGGGCGGGGGGTTTATGGTCGGATTTGCCCTCTGTATATATCCACCCCTGTACTCAAGTAACTTGAATTTTATGATTCTTAATTAATGCATCTGATTTGGTAATAGTGAATAGTGAAGACTGCTTGAGTAATGTGCATCAGAACAAGCTAGCAGCAATGCATTCCTCATGGCTTTTGTTGCCGGCATTTTCTGAATATCATTATGATTCACTGGGTAAGACAAGTCACTACGTGGAGTCATTTACCAAACTGCAGAGTGTGACCATAATATACAAGGAGGAAAAACTGGATGGAAAAGGGAGAGAGGTGTTATTCAGTGCTATTAAATGTTATTTTGCCATCATCAATCCTATGTGCACATCGAGGCAGAGCAATATGTTGACGTATCACTATGACAAACCATGATTAACTATGTGATTAATAATATCCCCCTCTCCCCCATCCCATTTCGGTCTGTTGTTGTATCTCTAAAAAACCTGATGCTGGAGGTTGCTCTGCTGTCGGCCGAATGATGGATGAAGTGATTTTCTGTGTTTTATGAATTCTGGAGTCAGAACAATGAAAATATAATTTGGCGACATGTAAGTGGACCGATGGAGCGATGGCCAGTTTTCAGACAGGACACATGGACTAGAGTTGGCAGTTTGAAAATGTTTTTGCCATTTACGTCTACTTTGTCATTTCAAATCTCATTGTCTCATTTTAAACCGACCAATCATTATCGAGCAATGTCACTTATTATTATCAGAGCAGGTGTCTACTTTTTCAATTGCTAGTTGCAAGTGTGCATTTCAGCTTAGATCTTCTCAATTCAAGTACCAAGTCTTTGAGGATTCAGGTCTACCATTGATTTAGGATTTTCCATTAATATTTGTTCAGTGTAATAAATGATGAGTTGCTTTTAGTTTGGCCGTCATGTGCCTTTATCAGGTGGACCCCAAAGACAGCACCTGGAATTTTTATATTTGATTTAGAAGCAAATGCTGTAAAATTGCCTTTAGATGTAAATAGCATCATAGACCTGAGATCCACAGTTCCACTTACATTTTAACGGTTCCATTGCGATTTTAGCATTTAGCATTTATTGGTTGACCCCAGCACCTGTCATATGTAATGTAATGCAATGATTTTATTGGTAACCTTTTGAGCATCGTTGTCTGCTGCAATAAGACATGAAATGTTGGCACACCAAAATCTAATTTTTTACTGTCAAGATCCATTATAACATAATATAACAGACCAAAAATATTAAGGAAGAAACACTAAGAGTTTTCATATGGAGGCAAAAAGCAGAAAATATTCAGCACAAGAGGTGATGAAAGGGGATTATTGTTGCATTATGCGAAGGCTGGAATTTGTTTTAAGTGTTTAGCAGAAGCATTGAAAACAAGAAGCATTGATTGCGAAAGACACAGACAATGCTGGATAAAGGGTATTATATAATATTATTTCAGCTGTGTGAACTGATATGTGGACCACATGTTGAATATTGTGCATGAATTGGGAATCAAAACATTGAAAAGGACTTGTAGTACTTTATAAACAACAAGATATATTATTTGATTCTGAACTCTGCTTGATTGACAGCCGTTGTAAGAGTAGTGTCAGTTTAATAGCACTGTTTGATAACAAAGATCAAATCGGTAAGTGTGATATGCTTCTATTTGAGGCTATTTTTCAGGTTCTGGCACAGAGAATTTTCAGCAATCTGTAGTCTGAGTAAATCTCTTAGTTGAACAAGAAAATTTTGAGAAGTGAGTCTATTTATGGGTACAAAAATGTTTTTGTTTTCTAATAATTGCACACACGAAGAAGAGTTGAACATGTATTAACGATGGAAGCACCAAGAAGCTGAGTAGGCTTCGTTTAAAATTGCAGGAGTGTCACTGAGGAAAACTTATAGCATGGGAAAGACTGTCTTTTTCTGACAAGCAATAAACTAGCCCCGAGACTACATGATTATATAAATCAATTCCGACGCCAACAGGCAGTGGCAAAAGGTTTAAGCTCACGAGTTGTAGATTTATGGAGTTGTTTTGGTAATAATGCTGTCCGCGTAAAGTGCTTAAGAGTGAACTTCAGAGAAATTGGTTGTCAAAAAGTAAATGCTTTTATTGCTTTCATTCAGTGCTTTGTGAAAGCAGTGAGGTGTGATAGAAATAATGGTTGAGATTGCATGATGCAACTCTTTTGTACCATGGTTCATTATTTTTAACTGAAGCCTGACATGCCGCACAGTACTTCGTTATTCATCACTGCATCAGTGCACTAACGTTGAACAAATGAAGGGCAAAATGTCCAGCCAGATCTGCTTTAAATCTCGTTCAGATGCTGAGTTGACATTTCCACAAAGACCAAGAGCCTTGAGGATCAGAAGAGTAGTAGGAAATCATGACTTTGTGATGAAGACTGTATCGACTAGAAACCTTGACAGGGAAGGATGATGTCACATTGCAGATACTGACCATTATGGATTTGCTTTGGAGATCCTGATCATCCTCTTGTTAGGTTTCTTCTGTGTCATCAGTAAATCCATTGCCAAGGGTTCCAGTATAACAGCCCTGTAATTCATTCAAAATCAGAACTCCATGCAGAGCGCACGTCTGTGCTCAACAGGACATGGCAGATTTATTGCATTGATTACTTGGTTGGATAGCTCGAGAACAAAAGAAATGCTGTTTAATTACTGAGTCCAAGCCAACAACATTGCAGATTAAGCTTAGCCAAACCTAATGTTACAAGCAGTGCAGCTAAAAAAATATGGATACGTGAGTATGTCAAGACGCTTGATTCTAGGGGGTGCCTCATAAACGAGTGCATTCAGGACAGTTTGAACATGTTTGCTGAACAGAGTTAAATGTAAATGGGTGATCACAGACCCAAGATTGACTATTTTAGGTTTTAAGTGTTATGATAATTATGCATATAATTGATGTATTTTGAGTGGGTCCATGCAAGTCAACATTATGAGGACTATCCACATAACCGGAAGTGGGACCTTGGTTTTTCAGAATATATTATGGTCAAATACAATAAGTTTACTTTGCGTGCTTGTTTTAACCCAGAATTCTGACAGCGTTATCTCAGTATGCCATTGCATGCATGGGAGGAAGCCATGCTCAGGCCATGCTTATCCTGCTTGTTTAATTTTTAAATGTCTGATTAGCCGTTCCCTCCTCTGCCTAGATGAATTATTACTGTGCTAATAGTCTAGTGGTGATGGTATCTTGTATGCTAGGATATAACAGTGAACTGAGGCTGGTTTTGCTGCTGTGACCTTTACTGTTTTTGTATCTGTGGTCTATCCAATTAAGCTCAGCCTAGCCAATGACAATTCTATATCCTTATGGCAATGTCCTCGTTAGAATGCAGCATTTATACTGGTGAACCTATTTAGCCACAGTTGGTATGGAAGCAAATAGAACCAGTCTCAGTTGGGTCCAAGGAAGAGAGTGACAGCCTGACAGGCCATGTTAATAGCTTTCCCAAAGAGGGAAAGACACAGTATTCGCATGACTTCAGTAGTTGTGGAAGACTCTCTTGTTTGACTGTTCAGCTTAATATGCATTGTCAATATTGAAACCTGATCGTTTTTACTTGTTTTTACTGTGCAACTCATCGCAGTGCAATTTGTTTGAGAGAATAGAGTTTTCAATCTGTGCTGTGCTGAGACTGCTGGCAAAAACATTTTAGCGGGTCTTATATAAGAGATGTAGAGTAAAAAACATGGATGGAAAATACTTATAAAATATAAAATATTGAGAAGTTTTTGTCACCTTGTATGTGTGAATTCTCGGTTTATTTTGAGTCTACACTGAGTAAATATTATACATGTAGAAACACTTCATCGTATGTGAAGCGTGCCGTATCTGGAGTGGCTTAACATACACTCATTCCACATTTTATACTTAGAGCCTACACATAATTATGCATGTATTCAGCAATTTATCACATTATCATCATTTACTGTAATCATCAGTTCCTGATGACATTCATTTGACAGTGATGGGTACACATAGACGTTCTTTAATGTTTTTTGTCTCTAGTACTTGTCTCAGTGTCAGTCTTAGTTTGGGTTTGCCTTTGTTTCTTTTTCATTCGAATCTGTCATGTAGTGTCATCCATGGGATTTGCCAACTGGCATTCGCTGTACATGTCAAAAATGATTTGAGTCTCTGCTGAACGGCTTTGCGTGAAGCTGTTTGGATACCGAATGATTGTCTTAAGTCGTCATTTCGTATCTTCTGTATTCTTGAAATTTCTGTAATTATTTATCGACAGCCGACTAATTTCTGCAGTGGATGTTCTTTTCTCATCTTTCTTAAAATTGCTTTGTCGAGGATTCTGGTCGGTATCATCTGTATAGTAGAACGTGTTCTATCATTTGTATAGTAGAATGTGTTCTATCATCTGTATTATAGTAGAACGTGTTCTATAATAGTCTCACATATTTCTGTTTTTGTTTTTAAATTCTATGTTTTTTCACTTGGTAATCCATTTATAAAGTCAGCATCACACCTTCAAAACTCTACATTTCTAATACAAAAGACCTACTGGACTGACCTCACAAATCAGTCCCATTCCAGGCACATAAGTTGTACCAAAGTCAGAAGAGTGGTCCTGGATCATTTGATCAACTGCACTTGTCGAAGAAAACAATTCAGATAGTGGCTGCAGAACACAGACATGATGGCAAAGTACTGGTACTATATCCGACTTTTCTCTAGAAGCCGATTGGAACCGATATGAACCTAGGAGAGTAATGAAACTAGATGACTCTGGAAGTTTGGGCACTTCACATGGTGTGACGGCCACTCGAAAGACACTCAGAAACTGGAGCTATGGTTCCTCAGGAAAACCAAGGCATCCAGGACCTGGAAGGCGGAGGCAGATTTTCACCCACTAAACTTTGGGCTACACACATGCATCCTGGAGATGAGTCCCAGACTGGGTGGAGATGAGTCTGGGGTGATTGGCAAAGGCCCCAGGAAATGCTCTGGTGGTGGTGGTGGTGGTGGTGGGTAGGATGAGAGGAGGAGCAAGAGGAGGAGGAAGACGAGAGGACACCGCTGATGATTCTTTACAAATGTATGTTTGCACCTGCACAGCTGCATGAGTTTTGCATATTGTCGATGAAACTGATTTTGAAAGTCTAAAGGGATGCCAACTCAGTAGGCCCCTACATTTGTTAATTAGTAGGTATTTAAGTTTCATTGGAAAAGAGTAAATTTGGATATAATGAGGAAACAGTTCCATGGTCTGAATAACTGGTTATAGTGTTACAAACTGGAGGCAGTGCATCTTAAATAATAATAATTACTTTGTTTATTAATAATAATATTTTGTTTATTAATAATAATATTTTGTTTATTAATAATAATAGTTTTGTTTATTGATAAATCTCTGTGTTGGCACATTGTGACCCATTACAGAAAACAGTAATGCAGTTACAAATTAGTTAAAATTAATTAATAGATTAGAATCATGGTTCTATGTATGCTGAACCATTCCATGACCAGACCCTGCGGTGCCTGCATGCTGTATTTCAAGAGCTGCAACAAGTTGACCGATACACAGTGATAGTTCCTCGTGTAGTCACATTTGGTGTGCTATCCAGACCAAAAGTAACTTACCCGGTATACTATTACTATGGGTGCCATAGTATAGACAGTGTCTGTTTTTCTCGAATTTTCCGATTCATGACACCCCATAGTGATTATCGTTCAGGGCTTATTACGATATCCAATTAGATTGAGGATGTGTATATCCGGTTGAGGCGGGTACATTAATCGTTGTGTAGGCCTGTTGTGATTCTTAATGTTCCACAAGTTATTTACCATCGTTCATCCTCATTTGAATGTAAAGACTTTAGAGTGCATATAATCTTAAGTTTTTTTAGTTATGCCGTATTTCACATAGCGCATATTTTGTCACAATTTGTTATGCATAGCAGTGTTTCAGAATCTGACCATAGAAAAGATTCTGTTGGATAGCATTTATATTTCTCTGGACTATTCTGTGAGTTCTAATCAGTGTTGGATATCATTACAGTTAACATCCGAGTAACTAATATCATCAGAGACCCGAAAAACTTTACAGAACAGGTAAGTCTCATTTACTTTATGTTTTCCAATAAATTGTTCATATAATTATGAAGCTATTGTTGCTTATTTTATTCCTTAGCATGTTCTTTGTTCTGCTTTCTCAAGTTTCTGTGGCATTGGCTGCTTGTGCTTCGACTGGCATTTAAGCGGTGCAATCAACAATGTGTTTGAATAGTAATTATGAATTTTTGCAATTTTTCGTCCCATTGTGTCTCAGATTTGCATTGTCATTTGACAGTTGCACATTGCAATTACCAAATAATAGTATTAGGTAAAGAGTAACTATTATAGGTCAAACAGATCTCTTCATTTTATAATGCTTCAGGTTAAACATAATTATAATGATATGGCCAAGTGCTATGCAGCACTTGTGCAGTTTGCAAATATTCGGCAGAATGGTGACACTTTTTGTATTGCAAATAGGCCTACATGTAGATGTGTAGTAGTTTTTTGACAATGTTTAGTAGTTTTTTGACGATGTGTAGTAGTTTTTTGATGACGTGTAGTAGTTTTTTGACGATGTGTAGTAGTTTTTGACGATGTGTAGTAGTTTTTTGATGATGCCAGCTATTGAACATTCTGTGAGTTGTCTGTCTTGGCAGAGTATTACTAACGACAGTTAATACTAGAACTTAAAGCCAGAGCAATAGTTGGGGAAAGTAACTTAGTTTGAGACATTATAAGCAGTATAGCACAGTGTTTGAGCATATCTGCGGAATGAGAGAGGACAGAAGGATTAAAACCCTGATGTTTTGAATTACGGAGATCTCCAACAAAAGAAGGAAGGATGCATTGACAGTGGATGCATGGATGATATTGAAGAGCAGTGTGAAGCAGACATTGAGAAGCTGGGGCCATGCGACCCAGAACAGGCTCGAGTAGAGAGGCATTTGTGAATAGGGCATCGGACACCTATAGGCACTGCTGTCAATGATGATGAGCGTAGCCAGAAAAATTGTAGGGGTTGGGTCCACTTCGGGTTCCATTGAAAATGGTCAAACGTTATGCAGAATTGCACTGAAGTAGTTTGTAAAAATTCTGAAATTCATGTGGGTGGGTTTGAACCCGGAAGCCCCCCCACTGCCCCCCTCCCCCACTGAATACGTCCATTATTACAAGCCTATCAGATTTGATTTTGCTAATATCCTGTATGTAAACTGAACAGATCTGCCTGCAACCTAAACATAGTTAGAAAAAGACATAGTAGATTTGGACATCAGACTCGGAGTATAACACGCACATTCAGTGTTTGATGAATGAGCAGCTCACACACAAAGTCGAGCTAAGTTATGCCTGCAGTCAAATTTGCAGAGCTATTGACTTATGTCAGGAAGAAAGAATGCAGACTTAGAAAGAGATGTCTGTTACTAACCATCCCCGAGTAGTCCGGGACTGATCTGACATCAGTGAAAACAGAAGTAAGTTGTTCTTGAGTGAAGGAGGATTAGCTGAAGAACTTTAAAGTGAAGAGAATAGTTGGATATCATCTGCATGCAATTGATACTTGGTACTTTAGATAGATGTCAGTAAGTGGTGAACAAAAGCTAGACACAAGTTGTTAATAGATTCATAACCTATTCAGAAGACATCCACTTGATGTGAGTGGTCGTCGAAAAGGTGATGACACTTGGTCAACACCACCATTGTTTTGGTCAATAACACCATTGTTTTGGTCAATAACACCACTGAGAGACGACCATTGTTCGAAAGTTCTACATTCTGTGACTTCATTCTTGAAATAAAATGCAAATTGAATGTCATGTTTTAATTAAGATGTGCTGCTTATAATGACCTATAATGCTTATAATGTCTGCTTATAATGACGTTATTTTGGGACGCTTAAACGTCTTTTTGTCCTGTATGAGCGTATACTTGGATGCATACTTAAGCAATTTGCCCATACGCACAAGTTACTACATTGTGTACACATACAAGTGATGCATGCATATTTTGGTTATGTATACCTGATGACCGCATGATTACATACTTACTTACTTGGGTAACATCTATATTGCATGGATACATGATCACATACCTGCTTTGGTAACAAGTACATGTGCATAGGTAGCATATACATTATACATGTACAGGTAGGTAGATACCTGATCACTCAGGTATCCTATGCATGTAATGTTGTATGAATATACAACTTACCTCGGTATCATGTATCATGGATACATCATTCTTAGGAGTATGGATTCATGCACAGCAGAACTTTGTGTCATTTATTTGAAGACGGTTTGCATTTGTTTGCCATCGGATTCCAGTGGATGATGTTTTCCAGTTGGACATGTTTACAATAGGGATTGTGGAAGAGAGCTTAAAGGCTGTCCAGGTCCAGATGGATCGCTTAGCCCCACCCACCCACCCCCCCACCTACCCACACCCACCCACAGCCACCCAATCCATAGCAACAGTGCAATGGAATCTGACCTAGTCTCACTGTCAGAGATAACGATGAATTTCCATCTGCCATTCTACCACCACTTCCTCTGGGAGAACTTAGTCCACATTTCCATCCATTCCATCTGGTTTTGTTCTTCTCCTCTTAATCCCAGATCATTTGGCTGACTTTATCCAGAGCATTTAACTATACAGACACTAAACATGGTGGTCATCATCATCATCAAAGTAACTAATGTCATGGTGTTTTCCATTGTCATCATCATCATGACACAGGGTGAGAATTGGGGGTGGGGGTGGGGCGGGGCGGTTCAACCTCCCCAGTCTTTCTTAGAGCCTCATAGTAAAGTCTGTTTTTCACACCCCAATTCCAATTGAATCATAGTCCAACACCCCATTTATTTTTTTTACAATTCTCACACTGTCGTGATTATGCAAAATGTCTGGACCGTATGGTATGACTTGTGGGATCACTGCTTCAATCGCATACAGTCGCATACAGTCGCATAATTAGTAATTTTCCTTGGGCATCCTGCTTACTTGTCTGTTTGCCATGATTTGAGGACTTAATGATATTGCAGTATGCCGTACGGTATGTCATCTCTCTTATTTCCATGTAAATTTCTTAATTTGTAATTTGATTGTTGTGACTGTAAAATTGCACGGCCATTTCATGGCTTACCCAGTTTAATCTGTGGTATAGTTGCCTATGAGTGTATAACTGTATATGTTGGATGCTATCCATTATGTGTGGGAGTCCACTAGTATTGGGACCTTATCTTCTAATTGCCTATAAATATTCATATTTTGCTGTACCCAGTGACCCATCCTTCATGTCAGATTCCATGGAATCATAGATATAATATTATATCTATGCATGGAATTAAGTCATTTGAAAGACTGAAGGGAGCTTTTAAACAAGACTTTATCCTATATCCCTGTTATTTAAAATGAATTTTAACACCACTGCTTCTCATTTATGGCTTCGCGCTTATACTTCAAGGCAAGAATTTTGAATAAGTTGTAAATTAATTTCCCTGGTAGTTAACGATAACAATTATTTAGAGTAAATGTGATGTGCATGACCTCTCCAACTAGATCTCAACCAATGAGTTCTTGACCAATGAGATCCTGACCGTTGCATTCTTGACCAATGAGATCCTGACCATTAAGTTCTTGACCTGGTGCTGAAACTGACCGGAGACCAACTGCTTCTTGAAATCTTTTTATTTGAAATTTCTACAGTTTCATATGGTGCCGAGAAACTTAGGAAGATTGACCATCAAGTGACATTTCCAGTATTATTATTAATGACCTTTGTGTATGCTTAAAGGATCTCATGATTTACAGGGTGATCATTTCCAGACTGTCTCTGTTAAACTGATTTCAGTATGGTGGAAATCCCAACCTGACAGTTGTTCTGAAGTGATGGTCCTACTTCTGTTGTCTTCAGCAATTTATTATCTTCAAATGTTTATTCTCAACATATTAAGTCAAGCCATACATTTTATTCAGATCCTGTTTTAAATGGCTTCGAGCATTTAGCTAATTGTGATGACTGTGCTTTAAGGAACCTGCCATTCATATTTTTATGTCCTCAATTTTATCATTATATCCATGCACTACCACCACCAGCACCACCACCACCACCATTGTCATCATTATCATCCGCATCATAGATCTTCATACTTCTCCACATTCTGTTGCTCCTTGCAATGTATTTTTCTCTTTATCCTGTTTCCTCTCCTTCTGCTTTTCCTCTTGCTGCTTCTTCATCCTCTTAGCTTCATCTGCATCTACCGATGTTTTCATAATATTCTAAATTCCAGTACTTCACTCGAAATTGAGAGGAGTTATTTTCCCAGCCCTGATTTGCCAAACTGCATCAACAAAGATATGGAACTTTTAAGTGTGATTTACTTGATGTTTATCAAGGCCTTCAGTTTGCTTTTAACCAAACGATATTCAAGATAGTAAAAATGGGTAACTGACTGCAGAAGGACGTGTTCAGTTTAGAATTGGTTATCCCATGGTAATCCCATATTCTGAGCTCCCCATTCTCTTTTCAAGAAAAATGATCCCACATTCTGAGCTCACCATTCTCTTTTCAAGAACTTAATTTTCTTAAGCCTTTTAAGCCTTTGCCCACACAAAGGTGATTGTCCAGCAGAGAATTATTGGCAACAGTTTCAGGTGAGAGTTGACCTCACAATGGATGACTCATCAAGTCCATGCTGTGTTGACACAAAGCATTTAACAGACAATATCCCATAGGATGAATGGGGGGGGGGGGGGGGTGCTTCAGGGGTTACTCCAGCTTCCAAGTGCAAATGTTGTTTACTGATTTCTGTTGTTATTTATCCAGAACTGGATAAGCAAACACTGTTGAGCATACATTAGGTTCAATTGCCTTCCTGTAGCTCCCTTTCTTCAGAAGCAGTTCACAATTTTCAGTCATGTTGCAGATCTAATGATGTAGGTTGGTTGGTTGGTGATGTTAGTGGAAAGTTACTGTTGGTAGCAAAGCAGATTGATTGGTTGAGTTAATTATCTGTAATTGCTGTAATTGCCGATGTTTCTGATGGACTAATATTCTATTCTTTCAGCTTCACAATGTAGAAGTCTGTCTTTGCTTTCTGAAGTCTCAGGGAGTCAGCACCAGTGGACTAAAGGCTAAAGGTGAGAGCTGGACTAGACATTACTCTGCAGTTCTCATTGAATGCATTTAAATTAAATTTATTCATTCACTCATTTAATGAATGAACGAACGAGCGGGAATGACTGACTGACTGACTGATTGATTGAATGAATGAATGAATGAATGAATGAATGCAGATAGAGAGACGTTGGTGCTTTTAAAGTTGTGGAATATCAGCATCAGGTCATAGGAATGGCCTTGAGCAATATCTTGAACTGTCACAACTGCCAAATTATTATTTGATCTGTTCCCTGGGGTAATTATCCCCACCCCACCCACCCCAGAGGTTCACCTGGGCTGGGAACCTCTATCCACTCACTTGTTTGAAAGTGAACCAGTTCCTACCAGCACACTTAGAGATTCTACATTTAGAGTTTAGCAGGTAAGTTATAATTTTAACAGCTCTTGTACTTCAGTTACAAAGGTTTTTTGGCAGATATTGATTAATATTACAATTTTATTGAGTGGTTCTATTTTTATGAATGGTCATGACTGGAGCGAAGAGCTCTTGCTATTTTCTAATGATGAATGTGGTCGGCCGCGGGGGGGGGGAGGAGGGGGATGGGTGGGTGGGGGAGGGACAGCTGACATCAGCAGGGCCTGTCTGTCTCCTCTGAGCACTTCATCTCATTGCCTATGATTTATGACAGGCTTCTAGACTTGCTCTTCATTCCACACTATACAGATAGGATCCGTCTCCCTCGTAACAAACCAGACAACATGAAGAACAAGACAAGTACTTCACTGCCCCACTGGCCATCTGGCAACCAGGCTCAGACCTCCTTCTGAATCCCCTCTGGACAACCCCTCTGACTTGATGTAGCGCCTCTGTATAATCATCTGGTGTCTGCGCTTGGCTTTCTGGTTGTACTTCTGATTATGATTAATGTTCATTTTAAAAAGTGGAAACAGAAGTTGGATCTCTGTGCTTTTATGAAAGTCTATTTCTGGAGAAATATTTGAATTTAAATAAGGCAACAGTTCAAGAGCGTAAGTAAGTTTCTGTCCATAAGATCAGTGCTACAATCTGATGTAGGTTGAATGTTAATGTTCTGAGAAATGACAGCTTAATATCAACAACTTTACTGTGTAATCCATGTCAGTGATAACTTTTTATTGATTTGAGCATATAATTTTATATTTATGAATGAATCTTCCCTGTAAGATCATTATTTGTAGGTTTTAGATTAAACTTTTGATACTTTTTAGTGAAATTATAATTTTTTGAGAAAATCGGACATTTAATTTGGTACTAGAGATTTCCTGGCTTTTATTTATTTTCTGTTCACAAGTGGAATTTATGCATGATATAGCATGAAATTAGAGTAGGTCCTAATGAAAATTTTGTCTCTTTCACTCGCTTAGTCTTTGGTTTTAAGCTGCAATCCTTGTAACGTATTGGTTCTAATTTCAGTACTAAGGATCAGAACTGACTAATTATGATGCATCAATTTTGGTAACCCTATCTAATGCCTATATAATTACCATCCAGAAGATACATAATGGCTGCCATTAACGCTGTGGAGAGACGTCGGTGTGCTGATTGGCTATGCTTGATTTGGGTTGTGGTATCATCCCGGCCAAAAGTACTGAATAAGTGTACAAGAATCTAATTAAGAACTGTGCACAACATCCACTCTATCCTCCCACTTCTAAGCCACTAGTTATAATGATGATGAGTTTACCCAAGTTGATTCAGTGCCTGTAATAACGGGAAGATTCTGCGAAACGGTGGCTGTGAGATGTCGCTAGCATGCAATACAGTTCTGGAACAAAGGCCTACATCCAATCATTTTTGACAAATAAGTGTTTCTTTTTAATGTGTTTTTAAAAATCACAAATGAGAGTGACAGAATTCATGAATATGGCAATGGCTGTAACGCAATGACTTTCCAATGACCTGCTGCAACAAAGATGGGAACAGGGAGTTGCAGGAAATTAGTTCTCACCACCATATAATTATTACGGGCCTGCAAAACTGGGGATGGTGGTCTGAAATCGAAAGAGGTCTGTGCTCGGAGCCTCATAAAATACAAACACGCCCCACATAATTATGTAATGTCCCAAACAGTTTTATGTGAGATCCTCATATTTCAATAACACCACACTATACAGTATACAATGACAAAATATCAGTCACTTGTTCGTCATGAGCCAACGTTGAATGTTATCACAGCAAAGTTTTCATTCATGACAGATTTAATTTCATTTTAATCTGGCTACAAGTTATCTAACATCCAAGAGGATAGTGGTGAGTTAAGAACTTCTGACTGGTTCCACTTGGTTCCTCTCTGCTTGGTTCCACTTGGTTCCTCTCTGCTTGGTTCCACTTGGTTCCTCTCTACACCTGGCGTCCATTCAGAGCCTGTTCCTTTTCTCAGTCTGGCATTTTTCTGCTTGACTTATCCTCTGCATTTAAGAGCCTCTGTTAATAGCAACAAATCAAAAGCATGTTTGAATTTCCTGGCATTTTGACAGTTTAAGTATGAATATCTAGTTTTAATGCTTGAATGACAAGAGGTATGTATACTAGCAGTGCTCAACTAGGAAGCCATTGCAGGTCAGCGTTACTTTACTGTCAAATTTCTCATGTGTTTTCTGTCATCAGCCAACACTAGGAATGGACTAGTAGTTTAGTTTACTGACATATAAGTTTTTGTCTGTTGGTTTATACTGAGAATTATGCACTTTGACCCTAACACTGACGTTGACTTTTTCACTACTGCTGGTAGATGAACTCACAACATAAACCTCTATCCAACCTCTAGGGCTGTAATTGAATATTTGGACGAAAACTGCCACTGATGGTTTTCTTTTAGGCTCTCTTATGAGGGTGAGTTGCCCACCAGCTGTTTGTTCTCTTGAATACATCCTGTTTTTCCACAAAGCTTGAGCTGTGTTGTTTACGCACTTTTCAGTGTTTTTGGTTAAGTGTGACCCTCTCTGGTAAACTCAGCAAGAGCTGTCCTGTGTCTCTTTTCAATTTACCTTTCTTTCCCACCCTTTACGTGCCATCTTATTACACCCTGTTAGGCTGTTAGTCACCTGTGGTGATAATAATAATGATAATGATGATGATAACAACAATTTTATAAGGCGCTGTAACACAGCCATGCTGTTGCAGGGGTGCCTTACAAAGCAGCTAGAACTTTGAAACAGTTCTTATGTACAGTGGTAATGATACTTTTCCCCTTCTGTCTAGTTCCATTCTGTTCCTGTCCCATTGCACCAAAAACCCTGAAGGCTTGAATTTATGCTAGCTGAACATTCATTCAATTCATTGTAAAGCCCTTGCTGTGAGAAATTACTTTATATAATTCTCTCTCATTCACTGTCTCACTGCGTAGTGTGCTAGTCCAAAATGCAAAATGCCTTTCAACTTGAGTTATTTGGTGCAGATAAAGACTTCTTTAATCTGTTCCTTTATATCTTGTCTTTTGTTTTGCGATGTCTTTTGTTTGACCGATATTTAAGCTGGCAGCATCTGTTGTGTGTTTGCATTGCAGAGATTCAACACGGCAATCTCAAGGACATTCTCTGTCTTCTCTACAACCTCTCCGATTACAAGCACAAACACAAGGAGGTCTCTAACCTGACTCACCAACCACAGACGCAACAGCAGACGACAAAGGCACCACCACCGACGAGAGCAGAGTCTCTTCTTCAAACAACAGCGGGGACAACCGACGTTCGCTGCTTCCACCCTCCTCGTCTTCCGATTCGACAGCCATCATCGTCTTTCCAGGAATCGTCAGCAGCCGCACAAAGCAGTCCCCATCATCATCCCTCCTCCTCCGCTGCACATCCTCCTCCGCATCCTCATCCTCATCCTCAGTCTCATCAGCCGTTTGATTATTCTCACTGCTACAGCGTCGTCAACATCTCACCTTACCAGAAAACATCCACACAACAACAGCAGTAGGTTATTCTCGGCTTAAGTATAAGTACTCTGCTGCTGTGCAACTGGAATTCATTATTGCAGTCTCTGTTTAAAAATTCACAATTTGATGCAACTCATACCTATTACTTCTTATTTCAATTCCACACACCAGTATCTTTAACATGTATGCATTGTCCAGATTGATATGAACTCTGCATTATACAGAAAGAAACCCAAAATAAGTTATAACAACTATAATGTATTTTTTGAAGCCTCTGTAGCATAGGAATCAGTTGTATTTATTTACATTCCTAGCTTATGCTGCAGATGTCTCTGCTTGGTCAGGTTAATATGCAAAGGTCTCTTTATGCCACGCTCAAACTATAGCTATAGCTGTACAGCAATTCTTTTTATTTTTGGGGTTCACTTATGCAGATGCAAGTTTGATTGCACCGGTATTATGATGCGCTTGATTAGGGTTAAATGTATACATGTATTTGTTTGGTTGCAATTATGTAATGGCTAGCATCGGTGTATATAGTCGAGCGTCATAGGACGTAATGAGTTTCTCTTGAAGTGGCGTTGTACAGTTGTAGAAATTTGCGATTACAATTGCGATAGTAATACTAAGGTTGGGTTATGGCAAAACTACGTAGTACTGTCCTGAATCACCAAGGAGAACAGGGACGGTCTTAAGTATCTGATCGCATGCAAAGCACTTGAATGGCCTGTGAGGTGTTGCGGTATAAATAATAATTCGCCGAAAGCCATTATCACGTCGAGTTAAAGTAAGTAAGTAAGTAAGTAAGTATATTCTTTAATGTACCAGCTGCAAAAACGCACTCTGGTTTACAAGCACAAAAAACATGACACAAAAAACAAATACAAGACAAATCTGGCAGCCATCAACGGCGCCCACTCATATAGCTCAAGCCTATTGATGGAAACGTCACAACGACAGAGTCATCCTTAGGCAAAACTCCGCTCGAGAAGCACAAGTCACCATCGTCGAATTCCTACGCGTTGGCTACACGGAGAGTTCAGCCGACAGTTTCTCGTACAGATTCTCGAAGATGGTAGTTTAACAGTATTTTCAGTGTCTACAGAGCCGAGAAGCATAAGTGCGAAGAGCAGCGGGTCGGTAGCACAGCGCTGGAAACGAGGCACTACAACGGCACGGTCTTCGGTTGCTGGTAAAAAAGATCCTGTCTTTTCCCATTCATGTGTGCAATCGTTCGGCTATGAAAATGAAGAACTAATAATGACGAACCTGGAGCCCCCTTGATGTTGATCGGAATGGAATAGTCCAAAAAGGAGAGACGCTCGATGGTTCAACGTCAAAATTTGTAATCAAGATACCAAGATTCGAGTTATCGAATTAATTGCGTAATAATAATGATATGACACAATTTTAAAAAGAAACGCTCATATACTTTAAACATTATTATCGGTGTAAAATAGTATTAGGCCAAAATAAAAATTGTCTCTGACGATGTTAATTTTATGACATCATAAGATGTCGTTAAGCTACAGATCTAACGTATATAAGTGACGAAAGAAGTAGTTCGATTTAAATGCCTGTCTCTGCAATACATTGCAGAGAAAGATTTGAGCATGGCAGTGCAGTTGTGCAATTTTCCTTGGTAGGCCTACCTTTTCAAATTCTCTTGCCCTAGGTGTGGCCATCTATGGGATTCTGCATGCACTTTCTATGAGCACTTGAAAACTGCTTTTTTCTGCTCAGGTTAGGCGTGAAAGGCCTCTGAGTTGTGATGCAATAGAGAAGTGCTATATATAAATGCTTTGAACATATATAAATGAATTAAATAGGCTGCCTTCTTTGTTTGTGGCTAATATATGCACACTGACAATGCTATTAAATGTATGTGTACTGTGGCATGCATGTATTACCCTTATGTGACGAGTCCTTTTGGAGCCTATAGCTTTTGTTTTTGTGGCTGGACTATGTAAATGCTGTAATGACTTAATTGGCGGTCCCCGCATTGTCAGCTTTGAAACATGACTTGTATGTGTTTTTGGACCTTGCTGTACCTCACTGGCCCATGCCTTGTGTCATTGTCCTATGACTATGTGATTTGAAACGTTGACTCTATCAGCTTCTTTGTTAAGTACAAGTCATCTTGTCATTATGCTATTACTGGATGAACGGAGCTTAAAGTAAATACATTCGAGATTGAGAATGTTGTTTAACATTATTTTACTTCTATGGTCGGGATAATTTGGAATATATAGTTGGAAGCTTACAGAAGCTATGCCTGGCAAAAGTATGTATTACACTAGATGCTGTTGTATTTACTGATATATTTGATTCTGTTGCGATACGATATTATATAATATGAATCCCGGAAGAAGGCATGAATACTAATTGTTAGTCTGTGATTAGCTTGTTGATAAACCTAAAGTTATGAGATTCATTTTACTATGTTGATTTAGGACTCACAGTTGTAGGCAACTTGTTAGGACCATATTTCTAAAACAATAGGACAGACCTAAATCAAGTATATGATTTCAAACTGTGCAGAAGTTACTAAACAGTGGCCCTTTGGATAATTGTCTGAACAAGTGGCTAATTAATAAACTGGCTGCAGAAATATGACACATGTTGTTTTAGGCCTATCCTGTTGCTAGCTGCATGTGAAGTACCCTGCATTACGGTGCCATACAAATTGTCATTATTATTATTATTATTATTACTATTACTATTGGTATTAATTATTGTCATTACAATGTTTTATGGTATGGACTTGTTCTTGCAAGTAATTTGATTCCATTGACATTTTAGGATGCCACAGCGAGAAAATGAAGTAAATATTTCATCTCACGCAAAACAAAATCCGAGCAAAGCGAGAGTCGGCTCGATTCCTGTTTCATCATCATCCATCCCATCACGACAGTCGTCGTCGGCGACGAGCGGTTATGCCACCAATTCTCTTGGAAGAACAAAGGCGTCTGTCATCAACAACAATAACAACAACAGCAGCAACACAGCAATGAGTCAGTTCTTCATTATATATCAGCAGCCGATATGAAATGCCAATTTGATTTTGTTGATGACATTGAAGAATAAAAATAACAGCAAGTGATTACAACGTGCATTTTTAACGCATGGCCGAATAATTGTGAATTGCAGTACCACTTTTGATCCAAATTTTTTAGAATTTTTATACTGCACAAATAAGGCTGGAATTTTTTTGTCGATTGTGTCATTTATGAGGATCAGGAACAGATTGGTCTACATTTTTTTCTGATTTAAAAAATTAAGAACTGCTTCGATTTTAGGCATTGGGCCTGGTGCTAGCAGTTAATTGCAGCTCTTACAGTCACTAATAATTTATTTAACTTTATATTGTCTTAATATTAGAGTATATTAAATTATTTCACTCCTTACGCCCTCTTGACAGTCTACAATATTTGGGTATGGACCTTTGGCCAAACTGTGGATCAGAATTGTCGTGGACTCTTGCGCATTCCACATTCATTGTTGCCGCTACAAGGAATGGAACCAGTTTTCTATAATGCTTGACTCTACTTTCAATAAAGAAATGCCTCAAAACTCACGATTTCTTCTGGCGTTCAAACACCAGTACATCTAACTGTTCATCATCTAGCAACTTACTTCCTCACTGTTCATCAGATTGGCTTTACGCATTAAAATGTTTCATAATAACAACAATAATAATTATTGTTGATTTTCAGGTTTGAAGAATCATCGCGACGGCAGCGTGCCACCTTCTCTGCCAGCGTCCGTTCAAACCGGAATTCCAAAGCCACCTTCGTTCAGAAGCAAAACGCAATCAGAGTCGGAGGCGACGTTACCCGTTCCAACGTTGGGAATTGCGATGTCTAACCTCGACTCGTCTCTCATGCAGAAGCCTGCTTCAAAGCTGAGCAAACTGAAGATGTTCAGTTCGAAGGAGAGTCTCGACAGCAAAGACGACGACAGAGCGGAAAGCGGAAAGACGACACGCACGCAGAAAATTCCCGGCTACAGCGTCTCCTCAGCGTCGAATAACGTTTCGCACGCGGAAAACAGCGGACGTCATATTCCGAAATCGACGTCCCACAGCAAATTGTCTCTGATCATTCCTCATCGATCGGCAGATTCGATGCCGCATCATTCAGCCGCCACTAGCATTCCATCGGGTGCTAGCGGCATCCCATCGGGTAGACTGCTACCAAACACCCCGCAGAACACCATGCGAGAGAAAAGCGTCAGTCCGAGAAGGACCCAGAAATCGCCGACTCGGATTGCTGATCCGGCAGCGCAGTCGAGAGCAAGGGACGCTACTTCTCGAAGGGTCAGCTGTTCATCCACACCTGGTCCTACCTCCTCTGTTAGCAAAATGCCCGTCCTTCCTCGAGCCGATCAGTTGGGTTCGACGATTCGTCCCCCGTCGGCCTCTCGAAGCGCGCAGTCACCCGCCGAGAAGAAAATGACGAGGAAGACGGGAATTGCATCTGCGAAGACTCGACAGCCACCGAAAGGATCGGGAATTCCAGCCGCTTCCTCGCCTTCCGGCTCATCGGTCGTATCCATGGACAGTAGCGTCAGCTCAACTTCGAGCACCCTGCCGCGTAACGCTAAGTCGGCGAAAGGAGGCGCAAAGGAGAACTTTGGAAGTGCCGACAAGTTGCTGATGCCGAGCGGAAGTAAAACCGCCAACGCGATGAAGGCGGTCATGTTGGGAGCTTCGTCGTCGAGGTCGGAACTGAAACCGCCGTTGGTTTCGACGAACAGGTCGAGTAACTCGTCAGTCGAGTCGGAGTCACTTGAGGCAACTGCGAGTCTGACGAGGTTGCCTATGGCTGGTTGCCACAAGTCTCTTCAAGACCAGAAGGCTTCGAAAAGTGCGCCGAAGATATCAAGCGGTGGCAAGTCATCTCTGGAAAGTCTTGCGGTGAAGGGCATGGAAAGGGAACCAGTGTGTTCTGGTACACCGCTTCAAACGACCGCTGATGATGGTAATGGCCCGACAAAAGAGACGACTGGTCTTAGCCAGACCAAAAGTGGTTCTCGAATGCCTCGCTATTCGTCGCAGTTGCCGAGAGGCGGCCAACCAGGTCTGGCCAACCGAGCACCTTCGAGTGGAAGAAGAGTCAGCGAAACCATCCAGCCTTTCTCGGAGAAAAGACTCGATGGACCACCGCAACGAAAGTCAACGTTGGATGGTTCTGAGGAAGATGTTAATAACAATCAGAACGAAGCTTTCACCTCAGAAGGCTTGTCCAATGAAAACGGTTGCAGCTCAGCAGAAATAAAAGACGTTAGCGGCAAATCGAATCGCAGTAGGTCTCGGAAGGCAGAATCAAATCCAGATGCCAGCTGCTCAAGCAATGACCTACCTGTAGTGCTTGTGGATGATGGTTTGGATGCAGAAGATTTGATTAAGTCACCACTGAGGACCAGTGAGCTAAACAATGCGTCTAAATCAAAATCACCAAATAAGAATTATTCAGGTTCTGCATCTGGGGATTTAAACGCTGCTTCAGCTTTGGCGTCTCGATCACCTGTTGCCGACACGATGGAAAACGACGAATCGGAATCTTCTAACGCGTCGAACCACAGAGCGGAGAATAAAGAAGTGAAATCGGATCGAAGACATGCGATTATGATGGACGGAGGCATCAAAGAAGTCACAAAACAACCGAAAAAATCGTCAGCGAGTGAAGAGAACTCGGAGCCGGAGAATCTCAGTGCTTTTGAGGTGAAGCCAATGGAACCGATCACAAGATGCGTTCCACTCACTGGGGGAATCGGTGGCTTGTCACGCGGACAAGCTCATAGGAAGCTTCCAATGTTGCCTTCGCATAACCGAATGCTTTATGATCCGTCGTTTCCTCAGGGACAGAGATATTTTGGGACGTCGGAGGACAGTCTGAATACGGGATTGAACGATGCAGAGGCGGGATACATGTCGGATGGGGACTTCCTGTTCGGTAGCAGCCATCTTGATCGACTGAATTGTCGGTTTGTGAACAATGACGGGATGCTGCACTACAAACAGAATCATCATTCGGTCGAAGAAATCCCAAGCGCGTGGAAAAGAAATAAGAGCAAGGCTGAATCAAAAGATGATGACAGGTAGGCTGTTTATTCAGTTTATTCAGTAATTCAGTTTATTTGTTTATTCAGTTCATTTGTTTATTCAGTTTATTCGTTAAGAAGTTTTTTTAAGGTTTACGCTAATTTAAAAGTGGTGTCTAACGGCTGCCATTGACAGTGTGTGTATGCACTATGCACGCTATTGTGAAAATATTTCTTAAAGTGCGTAGACTTCAAGCCTCAGGATTATAAAAATATGGTTCCCTACCATTTCATGCTTCAAAGGAGGATTTGAAATAATAAAGAAATGGTTGATAGAAATGCAGATGTATGCAAATGTACCGTATGTGTGCATCTACAGTTAAATAGCAATGTTGAGGAACCTTGGAAAGTAGTTCTGTGATTTCTGTACCATCACTGACTTTTTCAGGCAATTGCCTGCAAACATTAACTCACTGAAAAATTGCTGGCCAACTGTTGCTTGTCAAGCCAATTGCTAACTGTAGGCCAATTGTTTGTGAGGTCAGTGTGGCAAGCAATGACAATTGTTTAGCAGGTCAATTGCTGGAATAAACAAATAAGAGCAAAATTGGTTTAACGATAGTAGCAAAAACATGCTGTGCAGCACTCAGCATATAAATAATTTACAATATCAGCATCATGATTACGGGGGGGATCATGATTATGGGCGGGGGGGTAGGGTAATGGTAGCACTCTGGCATGAAAAGCAGAAGATCAGCAAGGATGTGGGATTGGATCCCGCTCCCCTTTGAAAGGTCGGTTGTTTCTGCATTTCATTCGCCAGATGGTAGAAATTGGCAATAAATAGATGGGCGCCTTGTTTGGCTGCCAAATTATTGAATTTTCAACTCCCGTAATCACTTTTGATCATTCGGTCATAATGTGTATTGTAATCATACTGCAGTGTGTCGGCTTGAAAAACTAGAAAACGAAGATTATTGTATATAATATTTTTGTTGTTATTATTATTCTTATTATTAATATTGTTAATATTATTATTATTATGCTTGCCAAATTCTTTCACTAATGTTCTTTTTTTCAGTATGCAAATGAGCATGGTGCATAAATATATTCAATTTATCATACTTAAAATCATCTGTAGTTTTGCTGTTTTTGTCAATTGCAAAAACATGACCTCAACTACTGCAGCTTTCCATTTTCACTGGTGGTGATTTATTGCAGTGCCATGTGTGCATGTAGATTATAGAGAAAGAGAAACAAACATTATATATGCTTGACCTGGTGAGCAATTGCAAATAGCAAGCAGCTAGACTCATGAGAAACTGACCTAGTAGGAAACTGACCTAGTAAGACAATTGACCTAGTAATACATTAACCTAGTAAGAAACTGACCTATTAAGAAACTGACCTAGTAAGAAACTGACCTAGTAAGAAACTGACCTAGTAAGAAACTGACCTAATAAGAAACTGACTTAGTAAGAAACTGACCTAGTAAGAAACTGACCTAGTAAGAAACTGACCCATAGTAAGAAACTGACCTAGTAAGAAACTGACCCATAGTAAGAAACTGACCTAGTAAGAAACTGACCTAGCAAGCAATTGACCTAGCAAGCAATTGACCTCGTGAGTAACTGTTGTCTGGTAAGCATCTGTTATGACCAATTGACCACAATTGACTTTTATTGTCTGATGTTTAATGTGGCTGGAGAACCCAAGTTTCTTGGTAAGCTGAACACGCAGAATATTTGGAATGTGCACCCGTATGATACCCTTTACAGGAGGCTGAGATGTACAGTAAACAGCCCTACATAAATAGCATTGCCATAATCAACCCTTCTGTTTATGAATGAATGCATGAGGGATTGAGGGTGGTAATGGTGTCATGAAAATGGTAAAGGGTGCATTGTCTGAATTTAAGGCATAGGTGATACATACTCTAGCACATGCCCTGAGAAGGCCAATGTTATGGTCCAAGACCAAACAGCAAGATGGTGACTTTAGTTACATGTCCCAATACCCATCCCCCCATATGCCAGCCGGAATGCATAAGGGTAACTCAGCGGAAAATCTGAACCTGACTGTTGTTGAGTAGGATGATGTTTACCTCAAGGTAACATGTGAGTTGCATGAACACAGTCATGTTTTTAAAACTATCTTTTGACAAGAAAAATATATTAAAAATAGGTCGGACATTGGCCATTTTTTTGACATCAAGATCACTGTGCACAAGAGAAAGTAAAACTGCAATTTGTTTCCAGCACCGCCCTAGCTGCCTAGACATGAATAATTGAGTATGGCAAAAATCGGGGACAATTTATACAAGTTTTAGGTCAATAGGTTGCAACGCTACTAAAACTACTTTGTTTAGGTTGTGTGCATTGCAAATTTATTTAATAATGATAATATTGATAGTAATAATAATAATAATAATGATAATAATAGTTATAGTAATAATAATAATAGTAATAATAATAATAATAATGATAATGATAACTTTATAGTAATAATAATAATAATAATAATAATAATAATACTAATAATAATAATAATAATAATGATAATAGTTATAGTAATAATAATAATAATAGGGTTGTGGTCATAATAATAATAGTAATAATAATAATAATAATAATGATAATAGTTATAGTAATAATAATAATAATAGGGTTGTGGTCATAATAATAATAGTAATAATAATTGTATACCGCTCCCTTTCAAAGGCAGGAATACCGTCCATTAAAGAACCACCAGGTCTTCTTCGCACGGATGGTAGACGACCAGACGGCCTTACCATGATTCCATGGCGTGCGGGTCGTCATCTTGTGTGGGATGCGACAGTGGTTGACACACTTGCACCATCATATATCCAGGCCACGGCTTCGACGGCGGGCGCGGCAGCCGAGATTGCTACGGAAAGGAAAAACACTAAATACGTCTCTCTTGTAAACACTCACTTTTTCATTCCTTTAGCCTTTGAGACTTTAGGTCCCATTTGCAGTATTGGCCTCGACTTTTTGTCTGATTTAGGCCGCATCCTAACATTGTCGTCTGGTGATATGAGAGAGACCTGTTTTTTGCTGCAACGCCTCTCTATTACTGTCCAGCGCTTCAACTCGGTGGCCTTTAGAGGCACTTTAGCCGAGTCAGACCCAGAGGAGAGCTAATAACTTTTATCATCATTTAGAACAATGACTACCGCTTCTGTTGTTTATTGTTCTTTATGTGTCTGATGTTGTTTGTCAAAAAAAAAAAGAATTATTAAAAAAAAAAAAGTAATAATAATAATAATAATAATGATAATAGTTATAGTAATAATAATAATAATAGGGTTGTGGTCATAATAATAATAATAATAATAATAATAATAATAATGATAATAGTTATAGTAATAATAATAATAATAGGGTTGTGGTGATTTGTTTTTGTTATCAGATGGAAAGCTCTTTTGATTAATTTTCTTGAGAAGATGCTGTGCAATTACAATCCAAATACAGTCTTGCGACATATAATTAATTAACAAACATTGAAGCTTCTGTTATTTAATCCTTCATGCGATTGCCCCGAGAATATCCGCTGAAAACGGCCTTAAAATTTAAAAATGAACTGTTAAAGGGTTAAGTAAGTTTTTTTAAAATTATGCCAACAACTAGCATCAATCCACAATTACAAATTTCAGAAATGGATTTCCTTGCTGACCCAAATGACATTGCCTTTAAGAAAAAACTTTTCTATGATGCCGTTGAAAATAATATTTGTGCTTTGATGGTAGTTATAAATGTAGACAGTAATAATTACCTAATTATAGTTATAATTATTATTACAGCAACAAAATCAACCTCTTATATAATTACATTGTATAATGCAAGGGCAAGACGATTACCATGTACTTCCGAGTTTTTTTGCCATTTGCAATGCTGTCTGCTTTCTGCACCATTCACTATGTGGAGCCACAGTTGAAACTTCTGAGTCAAATATATTCACCAGAGGGCAACGTATTCTGGTATTATCTGTCTGATCAGTCTGCTATTCGCTCTATGTGTTCATGGACTGTGTTTGTCCTTGCATAGCGCTTGCCTAACTACAGTGTAGCAATTGATCGCAATTGATCGATCGATCCACTAATCGATCAGTGACCCGGACTAAATTTAGTCCATTTCTGATTGATGCCATGTGCTGCTGCTGCTGCTGCTGCTGCTGCTGCTGCTGCTGCTGCTGTCTCAATGACTGATCCATTCGTGCATAGGCCATGCCAGTTTTCATTCGACTGAAGCTCTGTGAATTTAATTTATTTGACAACTATCCTGATGTCGCAACTGACTTGCAACGTAGGCCATGCCAGTTTTCATTTGACAGAAGCTTTATGAATTTAATGTATTTGATGAGTATCATGGTGTTGCAAACTGACGTACGTGATTTTACTTTGCCAATATTTTATGACAGCATTACTGGTGAGATATAAACTTCTTCATTTTATGTCGGTACAAAGGGTTGCATTCATTTGGCAGAGGCTATGTGAGGTTCTTATCTGGAACGGGGGCTGTAGAAATAACTGTCCAAAATCAGTCCTTATCTAAATGTTTATAATACTGTATCAGTTTTAATTTTTGTTTTTGAATAATGTGCTATTAATAGTGCTACTTTGTACGTGTTGTACCTCCATCATGCAAAGTCATGCCTTTTCTGTGGTTGCCCTGGTGGCATGGAATGACCTCCGTCTAGATCTGTTCTTGTTTCCTAGGTCACTCTCTGACACATTCTATAAGTGCTTGAAAACTGTTCTTTATGGTCATGTTGGAATCAGTAGCACCTCTGAGTAGTTTTCTTGAAGAGGCACAATATAAATGCTTAAAATAGTGACAAGTTATTGTAAAGAATGAGCATTTGTCTCATACTAATACACATGGATATGAGGAATGCCATGGATATCATCAAGAACAGAACAGGGTGGAGACGCCATGTAAAGGCCTCATCGTCGGCGCGGCCGGACGGAGGAGAGCAATGATGATGATGAATACAGATTACTTATTACTTAGTTACAGTGGCAACACACAAGTTCTATTTTCAGAGACTTATGCTTTTCTCTCCCTCTGCCTCTACCGTTTTCATGTAGTCAGGGCTTTTTTAACGTGCAGTTGTACACAAAATGTGCAGTTCTAAATGGATTTGTGCAGTTGTAGAAGCCCTTCTGTACAGTTAAAAACTAGCAAAAGTCATTGTCCTCTGATTGGAAGTAATTTTACCATGGAGGATGGGAAAGGAAAGAAGGGGTTGTGCAGTTCTAACAATTCCTTAAGAACAGCCCTGCATGTAGGGTGATGTTAAAAAATTATTCTCATGTGGTCAGCCGAGCCATGGTTTATTCATCTCTTCGAACTGGCTATCGGTATTCAGTACATCATTGCTATTTCTTAAAAAATTTCTCCTCCCACTTAATTTCACCAATCTTGCGCTAAGCTGTTGTTTGTGTTTATCACAGACTAAGACTGAGATAGTCCATACGCAATGTTTGGAGAGAAACAGAATATCTGTAGCTGCCTCTCTGTTAGTTTATGCAATTGATGTTCATCATCGATTGCGGGTAGGGTAGGTAGGTTGAAAGCAGACCGGCGATCAATTGCATCCACCGAGTGCTGTGCTATCGATTGATTCACGGTCGTGTGCGTTTGATGCCAGATTGCTACCTGGACAGGTGAGATCGTCGTTGGAATTGCAGTTGAAATGTGGATGCTGAAACTGGGTCATTTACAACACCTGTGGTTGTGAGCTAGATGAAGGCTATGGACCCTTCAAAAAATTATTGCACCCTGATGTCCAACCCATTTTCCATCTTTTAGAGAAATTTTAATAATTCATTTAGTTCTTTATGTATTGAGGGCTGGACAGAACATTTATAGTGTGCCTTGGCTGTAGCCTCTATTGCAGGGGTGTCAAAGAGCTGGCCCGCGAGCCATTTCTGGCCCGCCGGCGATTTTTTTCTGGCCCGCGGAGCCTTACATAAACATTAAAAAATTATTTAAAATTTTGTCAAAATTTAATAAGAAGCGAAAAGTGGACATTGAATCAAAATGTTTTCGCGATATTTGGACTTTTCTGGGAATTGGCTGACCAATCCCGGAACTCCCACTCAGATCACTACCCAATTTTGTTCAGGAGCTTCGACATCCTGGCCCGCCATTTGTTAGAAGATGTTCACATTGGCCCGACACTTGTTAGAAGATGTTCACATTGGCCCGCCACTTGTTAGAAGATGTTCAAACTGGCCCGCCACTAAAAAAGGTTTGACACCCCTGCCCTATTGTAATTACACTGTGTCCGGAAAAAAAGGGACCCATTTTGTAAATATGAAAATAAATAGTAAATATTAATCGATTTTCACAATTCAAAGACCGTTTTTATCCTAACATAATTATCTAACAATTGCGAAAATATAAAATTTCCAGTCCAAATAATGACGTCATGATGACGTCATTTGCACAAAAAGTCAAATTTAAGAGATAAATGCGCAAAATCATCAAAAATTTTAATATTTTCATGATGTAATTTATCAATAATAAAGTAAGTTTAATTTTAGTTTTATATCTGAATTAATTTGTGGTCAAAGTGTACACCTTTGGCCTCAGCGTAAGCTTCAGAACGGTCGCGCTAATAGCCAACAGCAGCATCGATAACCAGCGTATCAAAATCCTCCCCAGCAGGCATTAACAATTCGCTCACGGAGTTCTTCAATGTCTCTTATCCTTGTCTTGTAACCATCTCCTGCAATAGTCTCCACGTTTTATGATCAACTTGATTTAAGCTCGGTCCGTTGGGCGGCCAAAGATTATAAGAGGAATGAAATCCGGAGTCTCCTTAGTCAACAGTTCAGCAGTTTAACGAATTCAGTGAGCTGGGACGCCATCTTGTTGAATTGTTTATTAATCCGAGTATTCGCGGATATCAGACATCAATTTTATATGGAGGAGACAATTCCTGTAATGAGTTGCATTTATTTTTTACTCCTGGTTCTGTTAAATGGATTTCCGTTTCACCAAGAGCCAATATACCAGCCGAAATCATGCATGACTAGCCGCTAAATGAACTTTAGTGCAAATGACGTCATTCTGACGTCATCATTGTGACTGGGACTTTTATATTTTCACCAGTATTAGATAAATATGTGAGGATTAAAATGCTTTTTGAATTGTAAAAATCGATGAATATTTACTAATTATTTTTATATTTAGAAAATGGGTCCCTTTTTTTCCGGACACAGTGTAGTATGGAACTGTATCTGTATGTTTTCAGTTCAGGATCAGGTGATGGCACTGGCCAGTTATAGGTCAGGTCAGCGGCCTTCTTACTGGTGAAATAAAAATGGCAGGTCACCAGCATTTGTGTGCTGAGGTTAAGAATTTTATGAAGTTCCTGATACTTCTTATCCAAGACTAGTTTAAGAGACTTCTTTTCTTATATTATGTAGAGAGCCTCTAGGATATTCTGTTCTTCAGTAATATATCCTCCTTGATGACAACCCAATCAGAGGAGTTTGTATCCATTAAGAGGAAGGAATATTTTGTTGTTGGGATTGCCATCAATTCATATTGACCACAGGCATGGTAAACAGTCAGACTGGAAGCCAAAGTCCATAATAGCAGAGAGAGATGAGAGTATGAAGGATCCCTTCAACTGAATAACCCTGTGTGTTTATGTTCATGCAGTATCCCTGTAGTTGAATGTCAAAAATTTATCTAGTGTTTATGTTAGATATTAGCATTGGGTGATTGGGGATTTTGAGTTTGGGAATGAAAATAAGCTATGCCCTCTTATCTCGAATTATCTGACAGACCGTAGACATGGCAGCCATGCTGTGATAACATCCATGTTTTATGACAGAACTTAATTCTGCCTGCCTTCCCGCCTCCCTACCACCCTGCCTACCAGCCTGCCTCCTGCCTACCTTCCTGCCTGCCTTCCTTCCTACCAGCCAGACTGCCTGCCTGCCTATCATTCAATTGCCCTGCCTTGAACTGCCTTCCTGCATGTTTGAACATGGTCATGTTAAATGAGACGGTGACAATATTTATTTAGCAATACGAAACTGGCTATTTAAAAAATCAAATTCATGAAGTAAAGTTTGCTTTACTTTTTACATATCTTTTTCTATCATCTTTCTCATTAACTTTATAATTGTTTTGGGGGATTGGAGGTTGGGAGGTGACTGGATTTATATGTATTATATGTATAGATAATAATAATAGTTGTATGCATGTGTATATATAATATATATGTATAATTATATATATATACATATATATATATATAATTTCGTTGATTTCTCTCCAAAAAGTGTCCTCTTCTAAAAAGCTGGATCAGACCATCTCAAAGAAATTTGTTCCCGTCTTTATCAGACTCGAAGCTGTTTGCCTGCCTGTTGGTTTGTGTCACGCTGTTTGTCGTTGTTTATCTACCGTTGGTTTTCAAAGTCTGATAGTTTATCTTGTGTTCGATTGAACTTTGACCTTTGCTGCTACTTTGTTGTTGGTCGGTCTTTGCTGGACCTTTGCCTGAGCAGACTTTCCATCAACAATGGCTTTGTTTCCAGAAGCTGTAATTGGTCAGAGAAATTCTATGCTCCATGTAACCAACATTCTATGGCTCTCTGTGTGTGTGTGTGTGTGTGTGTGTGTGTGTGTGAGAGAGAGAGAGAGAGAGAGAGAGAGAGAGAGAGAGAGAGAGAGAGAGAGAGAGAGAGAGAGAGACGACAGACAGACAGACAGGCAGAGATAGACAGGCAGACATACAGACTAGCAATCTCTACTGACATGCAGAGAAGCAGAGAAGAAATACAGAAAAGGGAAGACAAGAGAGAAGCAGAGGCAGAGAGACAAACTGTAGAGAAAGAAAGAAAGAAATGAAAGAAGGAGACAGAGAGACAGAAAGAGAGAAAGAGAATGAGAGGCTTAGTTTGAGAGACAACTTAGCAGAAACAGAGCCTATGAAAGAGAAGGCCAATGCCTCTGCCATAGAAGAGAGACGGGCAGGCAGATACATGTAGAAGCAGAGAAAGAAAAAGAAAAAGAAATATATACATGTACATGAAAAGTTAGTAATATCATATTCCTTAACCTAGCATACCACAGTGGTCAGAGCCCATCACCACTCTTCGATGGTGGTTCAGTCACTCATTTCATTGAATGTCCAGAAGTTCATGAGAGAGTTCATACAATCATTACATAGATATCTTGACAATCTTTTCTAAAGCTCCTGACCTGTGGGTTGGATGGCAGTATACTTTGGTAACCACTAGAGTGACTAAACTATCATGCACCCCTCAAGTAGAGTGAATGCAACTCTAGCCAGGATCAGGCAGTAGGGCTTCCTTTCACCAAGCTGTGCCTTGCTTTTGTTACTGAATTGGACAGCCGACCGGCCGGCCGTGCTCCTGTCCAGTCTTATCTAAAGTCTGTATTGTTCATCAGGATACATTAGCCAGACAATCTTGTCTTTCAACCTTCAGCTCCTGGAAGAGGTTTTGTGGAAGGGATTGTTTGACTTAAGCTTGGGATTTCCGATTGCCTTTGAAATGGCTTCATGACCTTTCTGCCATTGAAACCAATTAGCCTAGTTCTGACTCAGCCGCAGCCAAACCTCTTTTCAATAGAAAACATTTGACCAAAATCATTCAGAACTTCTGAATACTTAATAAACAGCTCGTGAAGTGTCTTTGGCTCCCAGGATGGAAGGTATGGAGATCTGCACAAACTTAGTTAATTTTGCGCATACATGTATGAGATAAAATCAACAACCTAATATAGTTTGATATATGTAAATTTGTCACAAACAAAACTTCTGCCAGGTGATAGGTAAATCAGATAACTTAGTTAGTCTGTGTCACTTAATATTCGTGAACGACTTATTAGAACTCATGTTCTAGACAACAATGGATGTAGGTGAGATAATGATGTTTCTTTGTTACCCTGCCTTTTGCATGGAAATGGAAATTTGACCCAATTTCTGTTGAGTCTTTAGGTTCCCTGGGGGACATTTGTTACCCATTATAGACAGGAAAGGATTTAAGGTATTGTTCACCTGCTGTGCATGTGCCTTGGGGCTGACATAAAAGTCCCAAAGTAAAAACCTGTGTGACATTTCCTCATTAGGTTTATGAGCTGCTGTGGACAGCAGAATGATGTACAGGTAATACAAGTTATGGGTTGGTTGGTTAAAAATTTATGGTAGGAGTTGTAGAGAGAACATGTAGATTATAATCAATTTTGAAAACAAAAAATGCTCATTTTATTTTATACCCAAAAGTTAAGTATTAACTGCAGAACTACCGAAGTTGAAGATTCTCTTGAATATTGACTCAGCATCTTATTCTTTTCCTTCAGACTAGTATTAATCCCTCTCGGCGGAGGGGTCAGCCACTCAGGTCCTCCTTCTCCACTTTCCTAAGCATGATGCTGTGCAATATAATGTTAAGAAGTTTGAAAGCAGACACTATTCAGCCACAGATGGTAATTGCAACATGATGATGATGATGATGATTATGTAACAGTTGAATGTATGACATCTAGTATGTAGTAGGCTGTAATATGATATCACAAGGCAATGCCCCACCCCCAATGCTTTCTTGGTCGCTGGCCCTGCCACCTGGAATGGGCTTCCTGTGGCACTTCGCCTAGAGCCCAGGGATCACTCCACCGTGTTCTACTCTAACCTTAAGGCTGTCCTATGTAGCCGAAGTTGAGTCGGGTGCGCTTCTGAGTAGGTAGTCTTGAAGAAGCCCCAAATAAGTACTCCTAGTAAATAAGTAATGTAATAATTATAATATTGTGATATTTATAACAATTGATTGAAAGAAAAGCATTAGGATCAGCAACCACAGCATAACAAAGAGAAGAGTTTGTTTTATGTAATAGGCAATGCATAACTTGACTTGGTTATGACGGCAAAGCAGTCTGAGTATGAGTCAGTTCTCCTGGGATTGCTACTGACTAAGCAACAATGGCGGCATGCAGTTCGCTTTAACTCCTGTGTATATATATATATATATATATATATATATATAGGTTATTATGCACATTACATAATATAATATATATAATATATTTAGTATGTGTATATGGGAGTCTATGAGTTTAGGGTCAGACATGTAGCAACAAGAGGGACCTTAGAGAGTATCTTCGAGCTAGACAAGCCCTGAAATAGAACTGGTTACAATTAGAAGAGGCTCTTCCCAGAATAAAGGCGATCAGATCATCATGAAAGTTCTTCCCAGTGAGTCATGGTGCCAGTCCTGTTCTCTCTCCTTCGTTTGATCCTCGTTTCCTTTTTTATTCAGTTTGCCTTTTTTATCTTCTCATCATCGCATTTGACTTCTGATCACATCGAAGAAATATTTTTTCATGATTTGTATGCACTACGTTGTTTTTGCTTTGAAATCCTATGCTATGGGGTTAAGCTGCAATATCAAGGTTGTTATTGTGCATTCTGTAGTCCTATTCGTGTTATATGGTCTATTGTCTTTTGTAACATTGTTTTCTCTCTATCCAACAGAGTTGTCTTCTTCCTCTGATTGTCTTTCCATCAAAGACAGCTCATCCATGTATCATGCCTTGTATCCATTCAAGTCAACCGATGTTGTTCGACATAATAATGATAATAATAATAATGGAGATAATGATGATGATGATGACGACGACGACGACGATGATGACGACGACTGATAATGATAATAATGATAATAATATGTAGAGACTTGAGTGCCATAAGTTCGTTAGCAATCAATTTAAAATTGTAGCAATGATTCAGATTTTATAGACATAAAAGTGGAATATAGCCAGTGTTGTTGAAAGTATTGGGCAATTGTACTTAAGTAAAAGTAAAAGTAAAGTGGATTTTAATTACTTAAGTAAAAGTAAAAGTACTCATCACAAATTTTACTTAAGTAAAAGTAAAAAGTATCCCCTTCCAATAATACTTTTAAAGTAAAAAGTAAAAGTACCGAGCCTTTCTATAACTCAATTGATTATTAACCTTCAAAAATACAAAATTCTCGAAATGGTTATCATTGAGTCTAGTACGCACGCTTCTGATTAATTTTAGCACAATGCACAGCCAAAGAGCATTTCTGCTGCAGAAACGGCGGTGTATCCAGCGTGCACCACCATCGAAAATCTATTTTTAGGCATGCAAATTTGAATAAGCTGTCTTAGCATAGCGAAACGAGATGTTAATTAGCGCTTTGAAGTAACGAACATTGTAACGAGTGTCGCATAAATTGTAACGAAGTAAAAGTACTGAAATATGGGTAAAATGTTACTTCGTTGAAAGTAAAAGTATTTTATTTTTTCGATACTTCGTTACATGTGAAAGTACTCAAACTTTTACTTAAGTACAGTAACGCGTTACTTTTACTTCGTTACTGTACAATAGGCCATTGCATTTTTGCATGGGTGAAAATTTTTGTTAAAATTTTTATGATGCACCCCTCCTATATTATTTCTAATGGCAAAATATGTATGTACACCAAATTTTAGATAATTTCATGATGTTTTGACCCCCGCCCAACACGATTAACTGATTTAGTTAACAAATCTTCGTTTTCCTACATTATGATCATGACAAAAATCTTTGTAATTCAACAGTTTATTATACAGAAAAAACGAACTACATAATATATAGTAACTAACAAGTTTGGTAATAGTGCGTACAATATACACATAACCCAATAATGTAAAATCACTTTACTGGGTTTTAAGGTTTTTGTGGAAGAGAAGGTTAATTGCTTTAATGTCTCTTTTTGAAAGTTGGGAATTTCGTTGCATTGATATTCGACCATTTGCAATAAAACTGTATTCGTATTTTATCATTGGTTACACTAGTTGAAAAGTCTTGGCATGGGCTGAGACTTGGGAGGAGACTTGGACGGGGGGGGGGGGCGAACGAGTGGCGCCGAAGGAAGGACGCAAACTTTTGGGCTGACGAATGGCTGAGCCGCCGACGAAATTTTCCATTTTTGCAGACCAAAATTTCTTATGACTTTTTTAGTAATCCGGCCGGCCATTTTTCCCGTCAAAAAAAATTGATGACCTTTTTTCAGTCATCCGGCCGAAATCTCCAAGAAAAATACCCATTTTTCCCGTTAAAAAGTTGATGACCTTTTTTAGTCATTTATTCGCCAGTGTATATGCAGTGTGTCTTCGTGAAGTGTCCATGCCCTAACACTCAACAATGGGGTGAGGGGACAAATGCATGGGCCGTCCCCACAACACATTCATTGAGGGGACCGTCCCCCTGTTCCCGCCTAAGTCTCCGCCCATGGGTCTTGGATTAGTTTCACAGCTCATTACAACAGATTATTCACCACTTTGACATGCCGCACATAATATATGAATGAAATCATGGGCGGAGTTTGGCTCCTTTCTTGGGGTGGGGGCCTAAAACTTGGGCTTCTGTTGGGGCGGAGACTTAGTCCAGATCGAGCGGCGCCCAATTTTTTTCTCGGCCAAAAAAGTTGATGACATTTTCAGCCATCAATTGCAGTTTCCTTCGTGAAAAGAGCCATTTTCACGAATATAATTATTATCGCGTCTGGGCCTTCTTGTGGGTGGGGCTAAGTCCGGGAAAAGATACCATTTTCATAGTAAAAAAACTGACTCTGGGCCTTCTGGGGGGCTTAGCTTCTCCTTAGCCCCTGATAAACTCCGCCCATGAATGGAGTTGGTGTTTTAAAAGGTAGATAAAAAAAATTACGATTTTCTACCATGTTGTCAATGTCTGTTTTGAACATAAAACTACTTTTGAGGTGGGCGGGGGTCAAAACATGACCTACAGACCTGAAAATTTGCAGGCAAATATGTTTCAGTAATAGAAACAATATGGCAGGGGTGCACATGGAACATTCGAAAAAAAATTTTTTTGCAATGGCCTACTGTACAACACTGAATATAGCAAATGAAGTACATAACTAGTAACTACGTTCACTTCTAAGTGAATATTTAAATGTCTTTCAATCTCAATAAAATCGTTAAAAAATATGTTGAAAGGTTTTAAGTTATTTAATATCGACGTCTGATTGAAGTATTGAGGTCTGGCACGTAAATATCATAATAATTATTATGGAAATTCCATTGTTCTGTGGTAGGGCACTATGGGAATTGCGAGTGCAGCCCATTTATCGGAACTAATTTCGGATGAATATGATAGATGATAGATGATCATTGATCAATGCCAAACAAAAAAATGATTGATTGAGGTTGGCTTTCCCTTGAGCAAGAAATGAACTCACTCCACTTGGGATTTGAAACCGGACCATGGTCCGCTCTGTCTCGGAAGTCGGAACTCCTCGTAAAAGTCTATTAAGTGCCCAATGAGTTCATAATTATGGAGTTACATGACCTTTCCATGAGAGAATCCAGTGCTCAAATTTCAAGTCAACTTAAGACGTTCATTAAGATGGGTATTTACTGAAGTCTGTTGTTAGTTTATGTAGGCCTAAGTGCTCACATTGTTATATAGAATATAAAAGGATATTTATCTAAGCAGTCATTCTTTTTGTTTACTTGGAAGCACTTCTGTGTCTATGCACAAATCACAATAGCACCTTAGATCTTTAGAACTTCAAATAGACCATAGAACGTGGGTGTTTGCCAGCTCTAAAAATATCCTAACCAAGTCGTGAGAATTATGTCTGGATGGGTGACATTTTGTGCCACTGATCAGAAGGAAGACAGAAGATTTCCATATTTGTACCACGATGCAGCACATACTAGACTAAGCTTGGCATACTTCCGAATGAGATTGGCATCTGCAACCACGACGTGCCACTCTAGCGTGGCAGTTAGTGCCTTTACACCACATACCACCACTGCACGGCAGCATTTTCAGTGCTAGTGTTTTGGCATTCCATGCATCTTCATGATCTGGCATATTAAAGTCGTATTAGTGTGAGAACATAACTGGTTGGTACTGCTGCTACTGCTGCTGCTGCTGCTGCCATGTGTCATCCATCGATTGATCATCCTTCCCTCCTCCTCCTCCCTCCTCCTCCTCCTCCGGCTCCTGTTTGCCGGGGAGGGTGGGTGGGGGAGGAGACAGATTAGGAGCCAGCGCAAGATTCCTGGCGTCTCGTCTGGTGCCCCACCCGTGGACGGACGGACAGACGGACAGACTACTGGCGGTGCCACCACCACCACTACCTCCAGCGCCGGTGCCACTGCCTCTGAACGCCGCCGATTTTGCTGGCATGTAAAGGCTGCACGGTTGTTGTTACTGGTCTTAATTGGTCGACCAGATTTACACGCGAAGTGTCAGCCGCTGCTGCTTCCGCTGCACGCATTGAGGTGTAAAATGTACAGGCCGTCTGTTTGCGTGTCTGGACCATTTGTTCCCCATATCTGTTTACTCGAGGATACCTAACAACCTTTAGGTGATACACCAGCCCGAGGGAAACTAATAGCAAATGAGGCGATGTGTGAGCGTGACGGGTCGGATTTACTACTAGTTAGCCTGTCTCCTCTCCTCTCCTCTTCCAGCATGACTGGACTTTGCTCTGATGGATGTAAAAGTTTTAGGGAATTACAATAGAAATGAGGCAGGGTCGGCAAAAGCAAGGTAAGGTCGTCTTCTATGAAGTTTAAAGCTAGGATTTTGATAATAGAGGAACAGCGTGAATCTTTCTGTTTGAAAGACAAGCTGGGAAATAAGCAAACTTGTTTAGGCCTAATTAATTATTAAAATCGTGTGTAAATCCAAGCACATAATTATAGGCTACTTTGCCAATGACGTGAAACGTCAGAAGTGGGTGTGATAAAGTGTGATGTGCTGCATCTGTTGATATAAGTGGAATTTGATGTGGATGGATATGAATGGATTTATGTTGGCATCACTCTCTAAGTGTTCAGTGTCCTTGAACAGTTGTTACAGGTCTAGTAGGGTAATCAAAGGAACTACGGTACATCCGGGTGTGTCTGGCTGTCCTTGCTGTTTGATTAGTCAGTCTCTTGCTCTAGAAATGCAGCTGGTGCTTAAGTGCAAATCTGAACACTTAAGGACCAAATGTAGGCCTACTAAAATTATGTAGAATAAAATTGTGATATGATGGTCCTGTGATTAATCAGTTAAATTAAATCCTTAGTAGATAATAATGCTGTTTTTTTAGCACTGCAATACATGCATTAGCTTTCTAATTTTCTTCCATGTGGGCTGTTAGATAAAAGTACCTACTGTAATGCCTAAAGTATTATTTTACAGTAATGGCTCCAGCAGATACTTTTGATGTCAGTTCATATTGCAGTGACATTTCATCAGAGTTCTAAGTGTTTTGTTATTAGTTTTTTTCCGGGCAAGGCAAATTATTATGAGAGCTGCATCAGTATTTTATCTGGTCCAATTATGACAAAAGTTTTTGTGTTTCTTGTGTTCCCATATGAATCATAACCATTGTCTCATCTTTTGGTAATTTGTTAACCGCTTTGTTGTTTAAATTAATGACATCACTGGTAGAAATATATCTGGTTTCTTCATACTGGGGTCTTCATAAAAAATTATGTTAGGAGTTTTGATTATTTTGCTTTTTATTGTTTTAGTTTTGACGACGAGTGCAGTTCAGTCAGTAGTGATGAGATCAAAGAAGCAATAGCTTCGTCTGAAATCCAAAAAGCAAAGCGCTTAGAAGGACTTCGAACTGGTACTCCTTGCTCAACTGCTGATCTAAGTTTGGGTGACGAGAGAGCGTTGGAAACTCCGAAGAAGTCACAGCTATCGGGAGACGCTGCCAGCGTTGGCTTTCTAAAGCGTGGACTTGTCGAACGGACTACGCTTCCTTCGCGGGGCAAACGTGCGATACTTCCTGTTAGTGGATTCGTAAAAAAGAGTCAGCAGGTTGCAGACGGAACTCAAGAGCATGATGACTCGTCGTTTGCGTTTCTCGACCTTGAGCACGTGAGCAGCAAGAAGAAGACGTCTGCCAACCACACGGGGGAGATGATGAAGTCATCGATGGACAGGGGAGGAGGGGGCACTTCTCAGGGAAATCCAGTCGGTTTTGATGACCAAAATGGCGAAAGACTCAACTACTTCAAACCCATGAACACGCTTCCTAGGTCGCACGACAAACCGAACGTTGGAGCAAACGTTGTTGGTCTGTCAGAGGAGCAGATTCAATTGAGTCTCTGCTCAAGTTTCCCCAGTTCCATCTCGACTAATTCGATGTTCGGCCAGCTGAAGACGGGTCCATCATCGCACAGCATGTCAATGGAATGTCGATACGGTTCGCTGGGTCGCCACGGCATGACTCTCAGCGCCAAAGACTCTGCAAGCCTTGCTGGCATTGGAAAACCTGTCGGTTCTTCCATCATTCAGGATGGCGGGCAGAGCTTCTTCGGGGGAACAGTTATATCAAATCCGCTCGCAATGACTGGTAAACTGGATCCTGGAGGACGGCAATACCTGTTGAACACTGAACGCAAAGGCGTTGAACTGTTCGACTTTCACGACTACGCCGACCTTGCGAGAGGTTCCGGTCTGTCGAAGCGGCGTGTCTCGAACCCTGCCACGAGTCTGCACTGGGCAAGAACTGATGTGGGAATGGACGCCACGGGCAATCATGCAAATTCAGATGCTTCAAGCATGTTAGGCACACCTTTGCGTCGAAGTCTGCGAAGCCAGTACAGCATAGACAGCAGTTTGGATACTAGCGCACGTTCGAGGACTGGCTTTGACGCGTCTGATTCGATGCAACAGATGGCGCCACTGATAAGCGAATCTCTGTCGAAACGTGAGCTCACGAAGCAGCCGTCGTCGCTTTCACAGACGTCGTCTCATCGCTCGGGACTTGCGATGTCGTCGGACAACATATGTAAGTAACGTCATGTACCTCTTATACTTGCAAAGAGTTTAAGCTTTTTATGGTTAAACAGTGCACAGTTGACTGTGAACGCTAAGTATGTGCAGGGCCATCTTATGGTCATTGTAGGCCCTAGGCACTTTTGCATATTAATCTATTCATAGGCCCCTATTCGGCTAAAGGGCCTATCCATTAACTATTAACTAGAAGATGTGAAAATTAACAATAACAATAAATTTAAATCCAGTGGCCAAGCTCAATGGGAGATAAATGCTGCATTCATTTTTTAATATATTTTTTCAGGATTTCGTAGACCCCTGGTAAGTTCGTAGGCCCTAGGCACAGTGCCTACTGTGCCTAATGGATAAGACGGCCCTGAGTATGTGTATGCATGTGCATGTGCCAGCATGTGTGCGCACATGCTGACTGCTTACAATATGCTGCTAAGTGAGATCCAGTTACCTACAATTATTGTAATGTGACAGCTGTGGGTAATGGCAGAGTAAGATTCAATATTATTTCATTTTTCAAGTAATCAAAGGTTAGAAAATTGTGGCATTCATATGTCATCTTTAGTATACCGAGTTGGTTGCCTAAATATAGTAAATAATTTTCACTGATCATATTCTGTCTTCATCCTTGTTTATTTAGTTACATCAACAATATAAATATTAATAGCTGTAGGACAGTTGCTAAAAACCAAATGTGTAAAGTGTGAGAGCAAACATAGGCTATCTGTGGCTATAACTAAGTTAAAGACCGCTCTGAAATGTTTGAAATGCAAGATATCTAGTCAATGAAAATAAATAGTGGTTCCATGATGTCTGCTGCATTATTTTCACTAAGTGGAAATTCCACGACTGCAAGAAAGAAACTTAAGACACTAGCAGTTTTAGTGAAATCCTAGACTAGTTAATCTTCTTAAATATCCAAAATAAAGCAAGAATTTCTCGACCATGTACTTGTAATCAAGTCAATATTTAGATGTTATATATATATATATATATATATATATATACAATCATTATTGATTTAAAGTAATTCTACCTCGACTTTGAGAACTGCAACAGATTGCGTGATCAATTGCTTGATTTCTATTGACGCTGCTGTATCTTGTATCGTAAGCAATTCTGTAAGCCAACTACATCCACATTAAGTGGAATGTTATTCACTTCTTCTCTTGCGTTACGTTTGTCTTTAGATTTCAAGTTTAGCAATCATCCTTAGAACCTTACATAATTGCAATGATGCCTATGCATTGGAATGCTAGTAGAATAAAATCTCATTCATGCCTACAAGAGTTCGATACCAAGATCAATACTTTTTACTTTTTTAGCAGTGGGCTTGACATATTGTGCTGTTTGACCACCCATGTAGTGCATGTTGAAAGTATCGTGTAGTCCGGTAGTAACTGCACTCAAAAAGTCAAAGTATTCACAAGCATTACCTCCCTGATGTCATAGGTGAGAGTTGCAGCAAGACTTCCATGGCCTACAATAGATATAAGTAAAATTAATCTGGTAGATATGACCTAAGAAATTCAAAGCTTCCACCTTTGCCAATACAGTATAGAAAAAGCGTTGGATAGTAAGATCAGACATAATAAGGAATGAAGCCAGGTCTTGTTAAGAGTGTGTGCAATGCATGTTCTTTTAAACCAAGAAAATTATTTGGCCCACAGCTGTATTTCAAAGTCCGCAGATATTTAATTTGACCATTATCCAGATTTTTGTATATGTTCAGTCCTGGATTTAATTTGCTTGTAACAAGCGAAACGAAGCAATGAAAACACATACCAGTGATTATCATAACTGCACGATTTTCTAACCATTTTCTGGTGTAAAATGGCTGAACACACAGATGGCCGATGAAAGTGTTCTACGTGAGTTTTCATTTAACCCAGAAGCTGATGTTATTGCTATCAATTAGCACCAGAACACCTGACTGAACTGAAAAGCGGAACCAGGAATCAGATCAACTGAATGGCAACTGGGCCAAGTTTAGAAAAGAATAGTCCAGATGCATCTGATGTATGCTTAGGCCTAAATTCTAGTGAATCCACCATTTTGGCCTGAACTGCAGTAGCACAATGAAATATAATATAAAAACTAGCAATGTAATGAGGCACAAATAAATATAATATAAAAACTAGCACGTGCCGACTATGGTTGTAAAAAAGACCCCCCCCCTGAGAATTTTGCCAATATCTTGACCAAAAGTAAGAATTTCGAAATGAAATTTTACAGTCTTATAGACAATCCATATTTACACCAGATGGCCAGATTTCATTAAAATATTTCAAACAGAACAAAAGTTATACCACTTTTAGTGAAGCCACCCACCGTTTTTTGACGATTCAAAAACCCGACGCAACAAAAAGTAACAAAAAATCAATTCAATTATTCTGGCCAATATCTTGGTCAGAAGTATGAATATCGAAATGAAACTTTACACACTTAAAGACAATTCATATTTACACATGATGGCCAGATATCATCAAAATATTTCAAACATAACAAAAGTTATATGACTTTTAGTGAGGCCACCCCCCATTTTTTGACGATTCAAACACTCAACGCAGCAAAAAGTGGCAAAAACACAATTTTATTAAGTCTCACCTCAAATATTTGTTATCAAATAGCCTTGATATTGCCAGGTGATCATTATTATTACTATTTAAAAAATAAACAGGGTACCAGCGTAGCTGCACGTCACTGAGAAGTCACTTAGCAAGATGACATCAAATTGGTCAATAAGGAATCTGTCAGATTAACCAACAGGTCCATCAAGAACTTTGCAAAGAGACTCAAAAGAAGTTTTGGCACTGGTGGTGGGCACATTGAACACAAGTTGTGGAGCACTACCAAGTTCATTTGACAACAGTTATTTGAGACGAGACTTAATAAAATCGTGTTTTTGCTACTTTTTGTTGCGTTTCGTTTTTGAATCGTCAAAAACGGTGGGTGGTCTCGCTAAAAGTGTTATAACTTGTGTTGTGTTAAAAATATTTTGATGAAATCCGGCCTTAATGTGTAAATATGAATTGCCTTTAAGCCTGTAAAATTTTATTTCAAAAGTTTTACTTTTGGCGAAGATATTGACAAAAAACCTAATTTTGTTGCGTTTCGTTTTTGAATCGTCAAAAACGGTGGGTGGTCTCGCTAAAAGTGATATAACTTTTGTTCTGTTTGAAATACTTAGATGAAATCTGGCCATCATGTGTAAATATGAATTGCCTTTAAGACTGCAAAATTTCATTTCAAAATTCTTACTTCTGGCCAAAATATTGGCAAAAAACCTAGGGGGGTCTTTTTTTTGGCCCACCCTGTAGAATAACAAAATGACAATTTTTTAGTTCGTGGAAACTAACACGCTCAGATAATTAAAATGAGTGCCAACCAGCATTAGTGTGGATCTAAAAACTGTAAAACGAAGACATTGTGATTAGGAACTCTAGCTGTTTTTAACGAGACCAGAATGCACAGAAGAAGCACTATTCAGCTGATTTTCATGCACAACAGCAATAAAATCAATACGAAGAACAAATTGATGATTACAACTAAGCATTGAAAATTGGACGTGCTAGCCAGAAATGAAGGTTTTAATCTGAGACTAGATACTTTAATTGCAGTATTTGTATTTGCCAGTATTTGTATTTTTAAATCAATGAATCTGGTACCCTTTATTTGTTTATCTCTCTATACAGTGCATATAGAATTGTTTTTATGGTTTCCATCTACTTGACCTATTTTTTTATTTTATGAACTGGATCGTGTGTTCTTCTATCGGAATGTTTATTCAACGATGACTTCACATAAAACAGATTCCTCATGAAGATATATTTGTGTCTCCAGAGCATTTGCTTTATTTCTCTGTTTGACTCTGTTTTCGAATCAATAGGCTGTCGGTTATTGGCCAATAGATTATTGGTTCTTCTCACAAGTAGTCATCAGAAAAGTCCTTGTAGGGAAAATTCTAGGAAAAAAAACAGTTGTCTGCCATGCTGCTAAGTCGGTCAGAAGAAGGAATATAGCTTCCAGATTATCTTGTATGAAACGTTAGATGAAATGAATGAGTTTTAGGGTGCATTTATTGGGGTAATGAGCTTCCATGTATTGCATATTTTGCCTTCAGTTATAAGCTTATGTATAATTTGCAGGCCTCTGCTGGCCATAGATGTTGTGAGTGTGGCTCTGGGGTGAAGAAAAAAATATTTGAAACAGACACGGATTTGATTTGGTTTTTTATCCTGCAGTTTATCGATCATTTTGGTTGCAGTGTGCTTCCATATGAGCCCATCTTCCAAGCCGTTGCTTCTGAACCTCTGTTCTTCAAATATTGCAGCTGTCATCCACCCTTACAGAATGTGTCATTGTATCGGTCTATTTAAGATGCAAAGGGAGACCTGGCAGCCTTGGTCATTTAATACTTCTTCTATATACCGGTAGAAAACCGGGTAGATAAGCTAGCTTCTAAGGTTAGCGTGACTTCTGCAGCCTTCTGCCTCAACTGATGGAAGTTGTCTCCACTTTCTAGCCGCTCCATTTACAATTATGATAATTCAGACTCTGGAGAATTAGATTCCATTAGAGTCCTGTGCAATCCAGTACCGCATCTTATCTTTCCATGCTTCCTCGGTTGAACTTCTTTTTGACATGGAGGGCAAATCAGACATCTATGATGGGCAATCTATTTTTGATTTATTTTTTAAAGAAATTGCCAGAATCAATAGAAATCGCTACTGTGTGTTTGATTCGATTTTTTTAGTTGCCTACATAATATGAAAATCATATGTTCGTATAATATGTTCGTATAATATAATATGTTCTTATAATATAATAATTAATATGTTCTTATAATATAATATGTTCTTATAATATAATATGTTCTTATAATATAATATGTTTTTTTATAATATAAATATGTTCTTGAAATATAATATGTTCTTATAATATAAATATGTTCTTAAAATATAATATATGCTCGTATTATGTTAATTTTTTCAGTACATGGCTCATCTTTGTCTCTTGGATCAAATTCGTCCATGTACTCTACTGTAAGTTGACTTGTGTTTATACTTTTAGCTTTTTATATATGCATGTTTTTTGTAATTCATTTTAGACTACAGTTATAAGATAAGCAATGAATCAGCTAAATTTTGAATATATTGGTCGCACTTGCTTGATGTAGGTAAGATTATTTTGAACAGTTAAAGGAGATAAGGTTCTCATATATGTGACTGTTTGAAGCGCATTTCAGTTTCAATGTTATGACATGTTACCATGCAATGCGTGTTTGGTAATTAAATGTTCAGATGTTCATTTGAATCTTAATTAAACTTTTTTAAATTTATGAACTCAACTTAAAAGCCCTGAAAATTTCTTTTATGCATAAACTTTATTTCTGAAGGATTTAAGTAACTATTTCTGTTCAGTGGAAAGTCTCATGGGCCCCCCATGTTTGAGGGTTTAGTGTACACTGTACAGTGTGCATGTGAATGAGTGAAAAAGGTCAACTTTTTGCACTGCCTGTACATTGCCATACATCAATTTATTGTGTGACAGAACTGACGAATGACTTTGGGGTGGATGACAACTGCAATATTTGTAGAAAAGTGGATTTATTACTGATTGACATATGCATTGTTGCTTTCTATTTCAATAGGCTGAAGAACTGCAAGCACAAGAGGTCAGCGTTAAATGTCACATATTTTATTGATATGTTAACTCTTGATTTCAATCATCGTCTACTGATCATTCATCAGAATAATATGTAGATCAATAATTTTGTAGATTTGTTGGAAGTATAACTTATTCACTAATTTGCTTTCACAACATGTAAATCCGACATATATTTAGCCATTGTTGGACTGGGAGTGCTTCTGAGTATACCTTTAAGGTGTGCTATATAAAAAGTTAATAATAACAATAATAATAATAATAATAATAATTAGAGAATAATTAGAGAGACATCTTACCTTTTTCAACGCCTTTCTGCCACCATCCAACGCTTTAATGCCATTGCTTTCCGTGGCACTTTTGCCCAACCAGACACTACCGAGTGAGCCGTTCCAGAACGACATTAGTAATATCTCCCGTTATTGTTTGGCACACCTTTGATTATTAATAAAGATTATTGTTATAATAATAATAATAATGATAATAATAATAATAATAATAACATGCTGCAGATAGAAAGTGCAACAAATACTCTACGCTTCCTGTCTCCCACGAGTTTGTACCCATTGCAATTGAAACATTGGGTCCCATCAATAACGCGGGTCGGGAATTTTTATTGGAATTGGGCCGCCGTTGTGCTGCTGTTTCCGGTGACCCAAGAGAAACTGTCTACCTCTTCCAGAGACTTTCTATTTGCACACAACGTTTCAATGCAGTTGCTTATAGGGGTACTTTTGCACCACTCCCCGGGGACGATATCAAGGCTCTCTACGCTTGAACACTTTTCTGTTATCAGTCTGGTTTTAAGCTTGTTTTGTTTTTTAATAAATGATTGTGTTATAATAATAATAATAATGATTGATATGGGAGTTGAATGCTGGATATAATCCTGTGGCCTGCACAAATGAAGCTTAAAGCAAATTCACAGACTTTGGTTAAACTAGAAGATTTAATAAGGATTTAAGCAATTTCTATTTGTTGCTAATTTATAGATTCGAAAATTAAGACAGGATTTGGAATTCGCCCAAGCGAAAGTATCGACTCTGAACATGCAAGTCAGCACCAACGTAAGTTTTATTTATTTTTTATCCTGATTACTTGTGTGTTTTTTCAGTAATAATGCTCACATTTTAATTACTAATTGACAGCATGACAAGTATATTTTATATATATATATATTATATAATATATATTAAATATGTTTGTATATATTTTGGCTGTGTAATTAAGTTTCCATGTATATTGTATAAGTGTGTTGTCACGGCAACTGATTTATGTGCATGTGTGCGTGCATGCATGTATGTGTGTGTGCGCGTATGTATGTGTGTGTGTGTGTGATGAGCGCCCTTGATTATGCGTGGAATTAAAGTGTTGACATTGCTTATTTTCTGTGCTGTTGATTCAGTTGAAGATTGGAGCAAACATGGGATTTACGGGTCCTTTGCTTTGTTAAGTTCTCTGTCATCCTTTTTTATTTCATCAAGGACATTGAGACCAGAGTCTCGTCAGTGTTTGTGTGTGTGTGCGCATGTGTGTGTGTGTGTGTGTGTGCGCATGTGTGTGTGTGTGTGTGTTTGTGTGTGTGTGTGTGTGTGTTGGTGTGTTTGTGTGTGTGCGTTGGGTATTATGGCTATGTAATGAAGTTTCCATGTGTCCATCTCAGTTCACATTCTTGGATGTATTAAAGCGATGGCAGTCACTTGGATGTTTGGGTGCTGTCTATCTGGTTAGCTGGATGAATAAATCACTTTCTGACTGGTTTTCAGAGTTCTTGATGACAGGCTGGTTTAATGCTTTAGCTTGCTTCTTCTTCCTCGTTTCCAGTCTGCCCCATTGCTACATCAATGCCTGACTGACTTCAAATTTTGTTGACTGTTCTTCAGTGTATGTGTGTCTGTCTCTCTCTCTCTCTTTCTCTCTCTTTCTGCCTGTTCACTTGTCTGTCTGCGTGTGCATACGTCTGTCTGCGTATGTCTATGTTTGTCTGCGTGTTTCTATGTCTGTCTGCCTATGTCTATGTCTCTCTGCATATGTCTATTGTCTATGTTTGTCTGCGTATGTCTATGTCTGTCTGCGTGTGTCTATGTCTGTCTGCATATGTCTATGTCTGTCTGCGTATGTCTATGTCTCTCTGCATATGTCTATTGTCTATGTCTGTCTGCGTATGTCTATGTCTGTCTGCGTATGTCTATGTCTGTCTGCATATGTCTATGTTTGTCTGCGTATGTCTATGTCTGTCTGCCTATGTCTATGTCTGTCTGCGTATGTCTATGTCTGTCTTCGTATGTCTATGTCTGTCTGCGTATGTCTTTGTCTGTTCATCCATTTCTGTTCACTTGGGTCTCAGTCTTCTCGTCTGTTTTATCTGCCTATCTAACTTTCATTTCATTATATACTGATTTTTTAAAATTTAGCCAAAGCTATTTAGGAAATTTCTTTTCACTCTGTTTATGGTTAGAAATGAGGAATATTTGCATCGGTAAAATCACTGATTTAGGGTAATTAAACTGGGATGATGTTTTCTAATTGTGCCAATTCAGAGGTTATATTTTGTGAAGCAGTCTTCTGGAATGGCAGTTACATTTCAGCTGTGTGTTCAAGAGGTTTAAGGAATATTTACACAATTGCCTCTTGACTGCATTTACAAATGATCTGTAGATTGGTGAAGAATGTTGTGGCGGTAGCTGTTGTTTTATGGTTTATTGATTAGGGTTGTTTAATGATTTAGCGATTAGGTTTGTTTAATGATTAGCCAGAACTTTATGTCTAGTCTTATCTGTGCTTTTGCACTTGTGTGGGTATAGTAGCATTAATTATGCTATAAAGCTATAAAAGTATGGTGGGTAAAAGTATGGTAAGAGTATGTCTCAGGGGTCAGCACAGTACCATATGGGTTCAAGTTGGAAGGATGTTGGAATAGTTTATCTTTATATGTGGACAAGATTTGATTTCTACTGTGGCCATTTTGTGGAGATTGTTAATTAGAGGCTTTCCCTTGGTTTTGCTAGCTTTCATGGCTATTGTCTAGACTGGAATCTAAGGCATTTTGTTCTGCTATATAGCTTTTCATCTTGGAGAATTTGTTAAGAGTTGTAAGATTTCTCAGCTATTGTTGCGTTCTCCAAAACAGTGCTACTTCTGAGCTGAGCTGAGAGAAGCACAGATTCAATCACCTCGAAATAAATTACTTTTTCTATTTTCCTTGTTTCAAAATCACTAAGCATCCAGCTGATGTGTTTTTCTATTTCTCTCGTGCTTCAACAGAATCTGTATCATGGTCACACGCGGTACTCTGCCTTTCTGCATTCTTACTCTTTGTTTTGCCTGACTTGTTCCATATGGTGAATTGAATATTACTCTGGTGGTTAGATAATTATCGCCATTAATTCATAGACACAAAGATCATGAGTGCATGAACTTCTAGAACAGCATATAAAAAATTACTTAAATTTCGTTTATATCTAGTACTCTGCTGTTCCCTACAGTATTATGTTTCTAGAACTTTTAAAAAGGTGCCAGAAGTTTCAGACCAGAGATCAATGACAGTGACAGCTCTTTGTTGTTTTGGATGAGCTGGTTAACTTATCGGTGTGTATAATGTGGAAAGAAAACATCTAAATCCTTCTATGCAAGTAGGTGCTTAGTAGTAATGCGGAAAGCCGTGGGTAATCTTCAGCCTTCTATGTGTGAATTTCTTTGTTTGTGGGTTCAGAAGCCGCTGCAATGATTTGTGTTATAGGGTTCCTTCATCACCTGGAAGCAAACTGTTTTAGCCTTGAGTAGAACAGGTGCTACTCATGCTTCTGTGATGGACTACAACCAAAATGAAAACAGACAGACTGTTATGCATTTTGTTTGCTCCTTTGTTGGCCTGGGTGTGTGGCTTGCTGTCCGTACATGTTTTTGCATTTTAAAGAAGCATTTTTTTACAAATGTGAGCACTGTGATTTGTTTTAGGAACATGTGATCTGCGCGTTTGAACAAAGCCTGACGAGTATGACTCATAGACTTCAAGATCTGGCAGCAATCACCGACAAGAAGGTGAGCTTTTAAAAGAGCTGCCGTTTCCCACTCTCTATTTCCCGTTTCCCATTTCTCCCTGAGGCCGTTTGCTCTGTTTTTGCGCAGGATGTTGACTTTTCGTTCAGTGTTTCCACCACTCCAGAAAATACTTTAGATCAGGGAATTAATCTAAACTCTGGTAGCAGGAAGACAGTTTTAATTGCGAGACACATAGCAACAGAAGAATAATCAATAGAAGATTATGTTCTGCTGCACGTTAGTTATTGTGCAGTTGCCTAAACGAATTTAATTAAGAAATTTAATTAAGAAATATAAACTTACTGCATGTGAGACTAATGAATGAGTACTTTTATAATATTTAGATAATTATTATAAAAGCAGCTAGAATATCTTCAGATTGATGAGAAAGTGTCTTTTCAATCTATGTGGCCCACTCTACATCCTAGTATCCTACATCTTGTAACAACTAGTGGTTAGCTATGGGCCCAATAAACGTCACTCACAAGCAGTCCAAAGATGACTTGCTATATCACTCTTTCAGCATTTCATTTAATGTGCCATTTGTTTCAGGATATTTTTCTAGCCACGTTACCTTTGAACATATACATTATGTTTTATTCAGTCTTTAAATAAGGAGATGTCTTGTCTTGCTGTGGGATCAAAGCTACTGACCTTACAGGATGCACAGTTTACAATTTAGTATTTATTAAAATTGTCTGATAGGATTCTGAGGTCAGAGAATTACGAAATACGATCGATTCACTTCGGCAGCAGACTCGAATCAACTCATCCGCATCGAGTGGACATCTGATGAACAATATGATGCACTGTAAAGATTTTCATTGACTCATTCAAAGCATCTCCATCTTTGTCTCTTTCGTTGTCTCATTCTTTTGTCTTATTCTTTTGTTCTGTTGACACTGAATTGTATTTACAGTGATGAAGAGCAACGTTTGCACAGCTATGCTTTAACTAATTAAGTTTTAACTAATTAATCCTGTTGGTCAGAAGCATTGTTGTGACCCATAAATATGTCTCTTGCTATGAATTACAGGCAGTTGGACTGGAGAGCTATAATTGTATTTTGACATTTGTTGGATTCTATTTAATCCAGACTGTATATAAACACACAAGTCATGGGCACATGCAAATGTGTATATGCAATGCATGCATGCATAATTATATATGCATATATATTTATGTATACAATAAACATTCATACATACATACCCGGTACATGCTCATTGTTCATATATTGCATTCATGTATGCAATTATAGATGCATTATAGTTATTGGTTAAAATTAAGGCTGCCAGGTCAAAAGTCATCACTGAATCAACAGTTTGACACATTTATTGATTTTGACAGTCTACATATTGATTTTTTGGCAGACATATTGATTTTGGCAGACATATTGATTTTGATAGATATATTGATTTTGCCAAACATATTGGTTTTCTAAGCTGGTATTTTCGGTGGATGATATGTTTTGCTGCAGTTATTGAACGAGATTATCTGATATTGTTGAAGGCTGTGAAGGGTTGCAAGGGTTGCCAGTGTTAGATTACATTGCATTTTGTTGACATTTTCTGTGTTAGATGACGAGAATGATCCACATTTTGCCATCGACACGATCTCTTGCAGCGGCAGCATTGGCCAACTGTCAAACTCATCTGATGGTGACAGAAAGAAAAAGCAGAAAAATTGGGTGAGTTTCAGCTTCTAGCCGCAATGTGTTTTGTTGGTTAGCAGTTATGTTGTGTCTTAGATTGCTAGTTTTACCATGTACTGATCGCAGGCAAATGATGGGCTGAGACATGCTCAGATTCTATTGTATTTCATGTTCATGTATGGTTACTTGTGGGGCGCGGTGGTCTAGTGGTGGCGTCGTTGCCTTGGAGCCGGAAGGTCCGAGGTTCGAATCCACCTCCCCGCGTAAGGACCTTGGGCAAGTCCTTCACTTACAATTGCTCAGCGCTTCGGCGTGAAACTCTGATGCAGTGTCCGCTCTGCATCGGGAGCGCCTCTGAGTAGTGAGAGCTTGAGGGGGCGCTATAACAAGTGCACATACATACATACATACATACATACATACATACATACATACTTGACTGTGCTTGCCAATGTCAAATCAACAGTACAAAAACATCAATCAGTAGATGTACAATACATTACCAACAAGATTAATTAATTGAAACATGTTTCTGCAGTTTTTGCTTTTTTAACTTGATGAAGGCAACCGCAGTGCAGCACGAATCCTTTGTGATAAATAGTCAGACAATAAGGAGCAAGCTCCATTCGGCAGTATGCTTCCTTCAAACTATGCCTGCTTTCAGTTTCATTGGCTGCTTAAATCTACCTTCTTCTGCATGGGCTGAGTCGGGAGCGCCTGTGAGTATGAATGTTGAAGGGCGCTATATAAATTCTGATTGATTGATTGACTTATTAACTGATTGATTAATTGATTGATTGATTGTCATGGTCAGGGACACCGTGCAGTTAGTCCAGTCATGGCTCAAAGGTTTGAGACCCAGTTAGTTGTTTCTCAGTGGAATTGTATTCTGTCAGCAAAATCCGCGTTTACGCTGATGTTGATTCATTGGTGAATTCCGTTGATTGTGCAGTTTGCATCCATTGGAAAAGCGTTAAATCGGAAGAAGAACAAGTCAGGGTTGATGTTGGATCAGGATCTGGATGGATGTGGTTCCGGTTCCGGTGAATCTCTCTCGCTGATGACGACTCACTTGCACCAGCTTCCTGTCAGCACAAGCGTTCCGTCAACCCCACTCAGGAGCTCTGCTTCAGACGCAATGTCAGTTGATCTTCATTACATTACATTGCATTTAATTATATTGCATTACATTACATCTGCATGTTGTTGGTGTTTCTGTTCAGTCAATTGCTTTGTTGACTGCCATTGTTCAGTGTATGGCTAATATCTATTTCTTGCTGCTCATCCAGAAACGTCATTGCTTCTGTGGTATTTACAGAGCAGATATCTTGCACATTCTGAGTTAAAAATAGAGTTAATAAAACCACCGTTTGGGTGGAGTGTGAATATGGTACCCGCATTTAGTTCATGCGCATATTATATGTTGGATTGGCTTAAATTTTATGTAAATATAATTACTTAATGACCAGACAGCCTTTGATGAGTAACGCAGCTTTCCAAGTAGAGCTAACCCCTTCCACTGTGTTTCACTCGAACTCAAAATGCCTTTATCAAATTGATGTCCAAACAAAAGCAGACTTCAAAATTCCAAAAGCCATGGAGGTCCATAAAATACATGCTGCATAATATTTTGGTTTGCCTATGGTTTTGTTTGTAAGAATCAAATTCTAATTGTAATCGAACATTGTTAGAGGGCCACACAGCAATGTTTGTGTGTGTACTTCGGGCTTAACAACACTTTTTCATTTTGAAGATGATTAGTGTCGGAAGCATAGTACAACCTCTCACTCCACGTTTATATTGCGACCGAGCCACCCGCAGTAAAGATCCGAGAAATTAATCTCTGATAAACCGACCGACTGGGAATCGAACCCGGGCCGCCGGCGTGGCGAGCGGACTACCAACCCACTCGGCCATTCAGGATCTCTCACAGCAATGTTTTGTGTTTCTGTGGTTTATGTAGACTCACAGACGTGCACAAAAAGGATCCGCTGACTGAACTCGAGAAGCAGTTGCACGAGAAAGAAATGAAACTGACCGACGTTCAACTGGAAGCTTTGACGTCCGCTCATCAGTTGGAACAGATGCGGAATAATATGACACGGATGAAGGTAATAATTGCACCGCTGCAGCAGCCGATGATGCGCGAGTAATAATGCAGAGCTTCTGAACGTTACACCTGTTGTTAATGATGCATTTAGATGCGGTTTCATGTATTGCATTTGGCCATTTATAAAGCGCTTCTCAGAGCAAGAGCCTTTCAGAGGCGAATGTATGGGTGCAGTGTGGTGTCAGATGTTGTAAGTATCATACAGGTAGTCTTAATTGATGAATTGCTCGCTTAGATGGCTTCATTCATTGAACCAATGCCATACTTGTGTTGTACCACTGAGTGCAACATCAGCTCCCAATGTAGATCAAAATAATGTGATTGTGAGGGAGGAAGTTTGTAAAAAGATGATATTTGCTGAAGCTGTCTCAGTTCATTGTGTCTAGATAATAGATATTCAATCCCATGTCGATTAATCACCTCACGAAGGTGCTGCCTGCGCTAGATATGGTAAATGTGGCTAATATGGTAGATGCCATTATGAACAGAAAGTATATACCAATTATCCCTAGAGCTCATACTTTTACACTTCACTTTAGTAACTAGGCCCATATACTTAGCGGGACTTGTCCCTTTTGGTGTGCCTATTTGTTCCCTCAATCCTACTTCACTTATTCACTTTGAGCATTTGCTTATTGCGAATTATGTCTATACTCTGTTAAGCATACATGTACAATTGAATTGTTGGGATCAATAAAAATATGTCTATGTCTATATCAGCGAGAGAAACAATAGTTATTAGCTTTTGATTTCGGATGATTTGTGTAATTTCTTTCAGAATGAAATCCTTTATCTGAAAGCCGACAACGACCGAATGCAGCACATGATGTGCAACAAAGGCATTCCGACGCCCACTTCGTCTCTTTCACCCACTCAACGCGATAGCCATCGAATCAGCCTCGAATGTCCGGCTAATCTAGGTGTGGCTTTAGATGACATGATACTTCCAGGTAGTACTGCACGTACTTGATATGGTACTGCTGTAGACCAAAGTGCGGTTAAACAGGGATATATGTATTTTCTTACTTGCATATTTGCTTACTCATGCACTTGCTTACCTACTTACTTACTTATTCACTTACTTACTTACTTGCTTACTCATGCACTTGCTTACCTACTTACTTACTCATGCACTTGCTTACCTACATACTTACTGACTGACTGACTTACTTACTTATGCATTTGCTTAATACTTACTTACGCATCTGTTTTACTTAATGACCTTTATTTACTGATTTATTGTATTGTATTGTATTTAAACATTTATAAAGCGCCTCTAGTAGGGTGAACCGTTCAGAGGCGCTCCCAGTGCGCAAGGCCCCTCGAGAAGAAACAAGTTTTGAGAAGAGACAAAGCAGAGGAGAGACTACCAGAGAGAAGTGTAGAGCGAACAGAAGGAGAAAGGGCATTCCAAAGAGAAGGACCAATTGAGACAAATGATCGAGACTGAGCCATAGCAGTTCTAGACCGAGGAACCAAGAGGTCAAATCTGGTGGATGAGCGAAGTGGACGGTGGGAGGAAGCCGAGTGAGGACAAAGTAAAATATTAGTCAGATATTTTGGGGCAAGACCCCGTTGAGCCTTAATGATCAGAGTGAGGATCTTAAATTGTGTGCGAGCACAGAGAGGAAGCCAGTGAAGTTCATGAAACATAAAGGCAGAAATGTGAGAGTACTTGGGAAGAAACATTATGAATTTATGTACGTAGATTTCTGTAGTTTTGTTTTAGTCAATCCTTCATTTGATTCAGATGATTTTGTTACGTAAGACAATGCAAGTCTAAATCTCTGGAGTATAATCAAGATGGCACTGGGAAGCAGTGAAATTATGTTTGTCAGTATGTCAGCTGGACAGATTTCTTAACTGCTTGGATGATAGATATGTGCGTGCTTTACAATTAGAAACGGTGACATTATCTAGAGTTGAATGCTTATCTGCTGATGGTTTTTGATCTACAGAAATTCTCTTGGGAAATGATGGGAACAGAGAAGCTCCAAAAATAACACTTTCTGTAAATCTCAATCAACAAGCGAATGACTGTTCACCTGGTCAAGAGGTATGAACGAAGAACACCTGCAACTGTGGATAACTGTTCACAGAAGTGCTTTTTTATTGTACATGAAAGTGATCAAAACTAATTTGTTGTGAAATTAGTTGAATTGACTTTCATCATTACTGCGTGCACCTTTTCTTCTGCTTTTAAGCTTTTTGTCTCTGCTGGTCCATTTCTATGGAGCAATCTGCCGCTGGACTATGAAGGGAGCTATATTAAGTTTTTTTTAATTGACTGATTGATTGGTGGATCAATCAATTGATTGATTGACAGTTGGGAAGTAACAAGGTAACATGTATAGAAATAAAGCCTATGCAGACAGGAAGGGTACTGTTGTTATGCAGGATTCGTTGCTTTCTGCTACCTCTGCTCTCTGCATCTTGAACATGCTAGCATGGATGTATAATTGAACATATAATTGAACATCTAATTTGGATGCTGGAAGATCTGCCTATACAGTATTTGCGAATCTTTGGATTTTCTGGTATTGTTATTTATTGACAACGCCCCTAGTTGTTTGCTGAATGTAAAGGTAATTTCAGGACAGTTAAAGAATGGATGTGTGCAAATATTAATAGCTGTCATTGTCATGAAGTTTTGATTTGTTTAGCTGAAACCACAGACTGTTCTGATTGGTCGATTAGCCATCAGTGAGAAGACAAACTGGGAAAACCTCAACCGAATTGTATGCAGCAAATTCAAGGTCAGCTCTTTTCACATGCATTTTATGTAGTAATAGCGCTGCTGTGGAAATGTAATCATAATTATAAATTGTAAAATTCCATGTTTCTAAAGTTTTACTCTAAAGCTTAGCACACGGCACCAATTTATTTACGATAGCTGATAAGGAGTTGATTAGACTAGACTAGTTACTTCTGGGTAAAATTTCTGATGCAAGCGCATGCATACAGAGTTCAATGCCCTTGTTAGAAGTTTTGATTTGAAATATCTCATAGTTTGGGCAAGAGACAAATTCTAGGCTTTCCTTTGGTTTGATAAACTTGAAAGCTTTGATTTGCCAGTGTGAAGTCAAAATGCATTCAGTATTATTCCTGCTGGCCGTTCCTTTTCCAAGGAATTCTTTCTTATAATTTGTTATTATTATTCTTCTTTTCCTCCAGTGCCCATGTGATCACATTAATTAGATTGCAGCAATTAAGGAAGTGTTGCTCGGGCATGGTTAGCCTTTTCAGATAGTTTTGTCAGTGGTAAATGTGCTGCAGAAAGTGACTGCTATAATCCTAGTTATATCATTATGAATTATAACTACAATAATAATGACAATAATAGTAATTGTAATAATAATAATATTATTACAACAATTTATATGGGGCATAACAGAGCCATGCCATTACAGGGGTGCTTATTATTGTTGTTATTGTTTACCTAAGTGGTTGGTAAATATTGGTGGATGATGCACTGGAGGCAGAGAATTGATCTTGAATATCCAAAATTTTGACTTCCAGAAAGCCATCATTTGCTTTAGTCTGCCATTTGAATTTTAAACAATTTGATTCTGATTTTATTTCAGGATTACTGCCAAAACCTCGATCCAGACTCGAGTTTAGGATTATCGATGGACAGCGTCAGAAGTTTCTCGATTGGGGAAATGACGTGGTGCAAAGGTAAGCATGGAGGCGATGAATAGAAGATCACGGTAGTCATAAGGTATCTTCCCTGGTGGGACAGTAAATTGTCTGAGGTTTGACATTGTTGTTCGGTTTTTTACTCTAAATGCCATTGTAAAGTAGTTTTTAAAATATTTGATAGCTGATTATTTTTACTCTGGACGTTAGTAATCATGCCAAATGATTTGTAGAAATTCGTCAGATAGCATTTCATATACCTTGGTATTAGACTTGCTCGAGAGTTGGAACCACCGAGAAAGGCTGATTGGCTACATGTTTGAACATATCCAAAACTGCTATTTAGGGGTTGAGACAGGATGTATTATTGTACAGTTGGTTAGTATCGTTAATTAGTGCTTTATCGCTCAAATGACTTCGATTAAAACTTCTATTGAGTGAACGAAAGCCTATAGGCTTTTATACATTAAAATTTTTTTACACCTTCAACTAAAATGCCCTGTACTTTCAATGGAAGTCATATTTGTCAGGCTGATGGCGCAACAACAGTCTCTACAAGATCCACAATGTATAGGTACAGTGTACACAGCTGGCTAGGTCAATGTCATCAATAAATACCAGATCTGTAGCTTAACTAGTGTGGCAATCTCTGCTAGTTCAGCACCCTCAGGTCATGTGTCTGTAGTCGCCCTGGGATCAAGGGTGTTCTGTTCCAGGGTTAGGATAAGTACTAGGGTGAAGCTGCTTTTACAGGTACATGTTTTATTGCTGCTCTAGGAGTCGATGTGCCAGAACTTCTTCCGTGTGGTTATCTCGTCGGAGATAACCTCAACATTTCTTTGTTGCTTAGAGGTATTCACACAACTTGTTCTGCTCCCCTGTCTTTCTTTAACTTGGCATGTGGAGTGTTGGCTAAATTGGGAAAACTGTCAGTGTTGTTTGCCGTGTGCCCCATCCTAATGGGTGGAAGACATAAATAGCAAGAAGCAGTTAATTGATTAGGTTCTTCTCATGCTACAAGTTTAGTCAATTTTATATAAACTTAAAATGGAAATAGTCCTTTTCTGCTTCTGCAAGAAATTTCAAAGCATATTTTTACCAGCAGTTTGGTCTTGCCGAATTAGGTGGACTGTCAATTGAAAGTTTAGAGGTTCAAGTCCAATCATCCCAGAAATTTAATTTCAACCAACTTTGCATGATAGCAAACAGATTATGTAGACGGTTAGTGGGAGGATCAAGGGGTGAGGGAGAGGACTGACCACTAAACGACCTCATATGCTGAGGCAAAGAAAAATGAAGTCGCTAATTACTTTGATTCAATTGCTTCTTTTTAGGGTTACAAGACTTTGCATATTAATAAGTGAAATATTAAGCGGCTTCTCCTCTGTCAGTGTTATGAGACTGCCCTTCGTTGATTAAGTTTAGTGAAAGTTTGCACATGTATGTAGAGCTTCATTGTGTAAAGTGTTAACCCTTTGCCGACCGAGGATATAGGATTTCTGCACTTTGGTGAGTAAGGGTTAATCGGATTCATGAATCGATTTTCACATCACATGTTTCTGTTCGATTGTGATTTAGGTGTTGATGAGAACAGAACTGATTCACTGGCATTTGAAACACTCATTCCAAAATCGATCATCCAGCGTTACGTTACGCTGTTGACCGACCATCGCAGGATAATTCTCAATGGTCCCAGTGGAACCGGGAAGACGTATCTGGCACGAAAACTGGCTGAATACCTTGTTTTACGGTTAGTTGGTTGCCTACGTACTGCCATGCATTGTCTATTGTAATTTTAGTTCTGTTGTAAATAGAGTGCATGATGATGAAAGTGTTTAGATTATGCAGTTTTTTTTATGTGAATCCACACAAAATGGAGCACAGAGATTATAAGGAGAATTTTCCTTTCACAGCTGCATGCAGTCTTCAGTTATTATTTTAACTGTGGAGTTTGGAAATAATAAGTTTTGGAAGTTGAAATTTTGTTTACCAAATGAAATTGAGAGATTTTCTTTAGAAATTTGCAAATAAATGCAAAATTATAAAACAAAATTTGAAAAATTATTTAATGAACAACCTATATAGTTATTCTTGTTAATTTATTTATGGTCTGTGAATTTGTTCCAATATGGACATAATTTTAACAGAAATCAGAGAACTTAAAAGTTTGTATGCTAAGCAAGAACACATCAACAATGGAGCTATTGCAGGCATTGGAACTGGCTACACAATTTTTACAAACTTTTAATAAATATTTTTACAACATTTTAGATGGAGTATTATGCTAAACTATTGTTTTTGGACATAGGTCGGGCAAGAAATTGACCAACAAGTCCGTATCAACGTATAATGTCGACCACAAGTCAAATAAAGAACTTCGACAGTACCTATCGAACATCGCCGATCAGTGCGAACAAAGCAGCGCTGATCTTCCAAGCGTCATAATTTTGGACAATCTGCATCACGTCGCTTCGCTGGGCGAAGTATTTGATGGGTTTCTTAGCGTCAGAAATCGGGCCAGGTTTGTCTTTCTCCGTCCTTTTTTACATGAAAAGACGTGAAATCTGTCAGTTGTGTTTCTACTTTAGATGCCTTTTAAAATAAGCAAGTAAATAAGTATACTCTTTGTTAATCAATTGCTAATTGCACTTTGGTGCCGATTCATCTAATAAACACAGTTTGAAAAGTACTCTTTGTGGATTTATAAGTCATATGCGTACAGCACAGAGCTTACAACTCTAGCTGACTCGTCAAAACCAGCAATGCAGCAAATCATACTAATTCCTTTTATCATAAGTAACTGTTATCTCTGATTCTGAATGAAAAAAATGAAGAAAAACTATATGTTTTAGAATGTGAATTATTTCTTTTTCAGTCCATATATGATCGGAACAATGAACCATGTGACAGGCTCGACGACAGATCTCCAGCTTCATCATAACTTCCGCTGGGTCCTTTGTGCCAATCACGTGGAACCAGTGCAAGGTTTCCTCGGTCGTTACTTGCGACGTCGTCTCATAGAGGACCGGTCTCACTCCGATGACGTCTGCACTGACATGGACTCCATCATCGCGTGGCTGCCGAAAGTTTGGCAGCACCTCAACAGGTTTCTCGAGACTCACAGTTGCCGAGAAGTCACAATCGGTAGGGATAACCAATACATGACATTTTATACAGTGAATGTATTTCCAACCTAGTATACATTATTTATATAGCGACATTATCATAAAGCACTTGAATTTAAGCAAATGGTAGTGAGGAATCATGATCCATTGGAATACCCCAGTTGAAATTGGTGGAATTTCGGGAACCCGAAATCAGACTGCATTGGGTTACCATTAGCAAGTTGAATTGGGTAAGTCTAAGGTTAGGCCATAAACTTAATTATTGGACTTAATATTACTAAATTACTAAGAAAAGAATTTAGGTCCTTAAGTTTCAGTAATGTTTGGCTTGGTGACTACTTACAACAATCACAACTGGATCAGCGAGCCGACAATAACTGTAGGCTATTCAAGTAAGAAAACTTGATTAAGTACACTAATGTAGAATAAGATTGAATAACAAAAAGAATAGATATCACGACTAGTGCGAGAGATTATTTGGAGCTAAAGAGTTAGGCTCACAGATCGTTTTTGAAGACATCAAGTTTAGGGATATGACATAAAAATCATGGGAAGACCGTTCAGACTTACAATTATATGAAATTTTAAAGGGTTAATGGTGAAATTTCTGTCATTTCAGGTCCGCGACTCTTCCTGTCATGTCCGATGAGCTTCACTGCTGTTCAGACGTGGTTCATTGACCTGTGGAATTATTCTATACTTCCATACATGATGGAAGCAGTTCGTGAAGGCATACAGGTAGACTATCAACATCCACAACTGACTAAATGTGGCATTTGCAGTAACAATTACCAGTGGCATATCAGCGTAGTTATAGATTTCACATATTTTGTATATTGCAGAGTGCACACGAGAGGTTTTTACAACTGTGCTCTATATTGCGCATTCTTGTGTCTCTGTCTTATGTGCTGATAATTAAATTGCAGAAACGTTGAAAAATTATTTCAATTTACCTATCAGATTCAAGTTTAATTCCTGAGTGAATCGTGTTTTTTCTCTTAGAGCTTGGTATATGCTTGAGTTTAATATTAGAGACAGTTTTGCCTCTCAGATTTTCTTAACTTTCTTGATGTGAACTATTTCTGAATGTGAACTGTTAATTCGTTCTTTCTTATCTATGCTGTTTGGCATTTTACTTTGTGATCATACACCCATAGTTATTTTCAACTTCTTCTCTTCTTCTGGTTCTCTGCCCCTAGGCAGGTTCGGCTGTCCAATGTCGCCACTCTTCCCTCCGCTGGGCCTTCTCCTTTTCAACTGTATAACACATATTTGTTTTGTTGCCTGTCGATATGATCTTACACACACACGTGCCCATTTCGTTTTAGTCGTATGGATGCAGAGCACCATGGGAAGATCCCGCTGAAACAGTCATCAAGACATGTCCGTGGAACCAGTCTCCAGACGAATGGACTTCTCTACTGCGACTTCGTCCGGAAGACGTCGGATACGACGGACAGATGACGCCGACGACAACAGCCGCAAATAACAAGATTCATCCGATTGCTGCACAACCAGACAACGTGACAACTGACCCTCTAGTATGATTTGCTAAATTCATTTATAATAATTATAACTTGAATGCTTGATGATAGGCATGTTAGTAGCAAGCTAAACTACCGGCTGTATAATTGAGTATATATAGCAGTGTTGAGTTCATTTATGTTGGAGATTATCTGAGATGTTCTCATGCAAAGGAGGATTCCATGTTTATGTCATTTGCCAGCACTCGTAGCACAACTTCAAGAAAATTTGTTACATGCTTTGTCACACATGTACAGCACAGCTTTGAAGTCATAAGCATTTGAAGATTGCTTTTCATAACATCAAGGCTATTAGTCATTCAAGCATTGTTTTACTTTGAATAATATAAAAGAATTTCTCTGTGTTGTAGTTGAAGCTGAACATGCTGTTGCGGTTGCAAGATGCAGCAAACTCTTCTTCGACTCAAAGTGATGGCGAGAAAAAGGGTGCGGAGAAAGTCATGAAGTAACTGATAGTCATTAGAGCTGACTGCCAACAAGAAACCATGGGATCTCATTCAAGTTTTGTGAAGACTTCTAGGAGCTTGCAACTTGGAAACAAGTCATGCGGCAAAATTGCTTGTGATTAAGTCTCGTACTAGGGGGCTTTACAAGAAAGACAGAGACAATGCCAGTTTTGGTGTTGCATGTAATTAGTTTGTTTTGTAATTATGAATTATAACCTTGAATGTAAACTGAAACCTTGCTATGACAAGATTTCTATTGGTTTCTGCTTGATGGATGGCTTCACACGATTTGTTACAGGTTCATTGTATATACTATATAAGATGCATTTAGCTGCCATTTGACGTCCTGCTCTCTTTCTGTGGCGGCTTTAGCCAGAGCTATAGACAATTGACAGTTTTTACTCATGAAGAACTTTTTCTGATTGTTTTATCTACCACGTAGATTATCTGCATGGGGCTGTGTAACAACCGCCATGACTGTTGTCAGCCACCAGTTGGTTTCTGTGTGAGACTGAAATTTATTCGTTTTGCTTTTCACACAGTCAGCAGTCTTGTTTCCTTTGCAATCCTTGCTACATAAGCAAGTTTGTGATTGTTGAAAGCGTTTTATCTTGGTTGTTCAACAGAGTAAACAAAGGTGTGCAGCAATACTCGGTAAAATGTGCCTATACTTACCTCTTAGTCAGGTAGTTGTTTGTTTAAGAGTTTCAGAGTTTTACTATTCAATAATTAGCGACATCATTTTAGACAGATTTTAAACGCAGTCTGTCTGGTGTTGTGTACATTGTTCATTCCAATCTGTGATCGCGTTTTCATGTACGAATAGTTGCATCTGCTTTGGAAGAGTGAAGCATTCAGCTTGCCTTTAAGCTCTTCGTTTTCTACACAGTTTTATCCAGTTGCAATTTAAGAAGTATCTGTGCTTAGTGGCATTCAATTGATTGATTCAATCCTTCTCTTGTTATGACAGTTTAGTGGTGTCCAGAGATTCTCCAGATTATAATTAGGTTGTGAGCTCCACCAATTCTATTGCTTTGCTGCAGAAGGGTGCATGATTGACTTTGGGCACATTACTGTAGTTAAGACAATTTAAATTGTTTACACTCAAATTTATTTGTAAAATTTACTGAGCGTAGATCCATTATCGTACATGTATTTATCCTTTAAATACGATTTCCTTTCTTGTATATATATATATGCATGTGAACGTTTTTATAATTATGCCAGTCGTACCTTTTTATCGGTTCTATAATCCGAGCACATTGTCACTATGTGCAACCATTTGAATGAGCACAATTCCATTTTGTGTCCCCCCCACTCAATGCAGGAGGCCATTTTTTTCTAATATATAAGTATAATATAACTCTCTCATTATTGTAGCAATATATTCATTGCATGTTAGACTGTCACATACAGACTGACATAATTATGTAAATGACAATGTGGCAATTGATGAAATGTGAAATCCTCTTTCAGAGCTATTATGCAGTCCATATTACGGTAAGTCTTGTATCAAAATCATGCTGCCTGATGAGAGAAAAAAAATGCCCTCATAGGGTCATTGCACAGTTACTGGGAGAACACGTTATATTTTATAATAGCAGAACAAGCTACATCTGGACACCAGCATCACTGCTGATACAAGCAAACAAAACCATTAGCTTCTATGTTCAGTCTTGTTGAGAGCAAAAAACTGAAGTTAATGACTGTTATCATTTACTTGAAGTAATTGAATTGTCATTCTTTATGAGGCACTCGCATAATTGCTGGTTACCTTATGCAACTAGTTTGGTGCTGAGAAAGTTTTTGATTTTCTTCTGCATTTGATTTATATAACGATAATATCCATATACCGGTATATATATTTTATATCCTTCAAGGTTGAGTTCAGTGCCATCATTCATCATATATGCACCAACATACAAGGACAATCTTATTGATGTCCAGTGAGGTAGAGTGGGTGCAGCGTGACCATTGATGTACATACTTGACAACACAGTACTTAGTGTTTTGATACGATTCACTTGATGACCAGCATCAAGTTGAGAAGAACTTTGCTCATGGACAACCCTTCTGACACGACGACGCATGGCTCGTGAATAAGCTGGTGCCTTGCTGCATTTAGCTTTTGATTAATTAGTGCTATAGAAATTTAGAGATTACTGTACAACAACAAAACATGCACGTTTGAACCCTGTCCATCCTTCCTCCAAGAAAACTTTTATGAGCTAATTTTTCGATTTCTTGGGCAGCTCTAAAGTGACTGAGGAAGTCGTACTACCAGTGGGTCAAATATTTGCTGTCGTTTATTTGTCTAGCTGCTCTAGCACTTGCGAATGATCTTGCAAAATGTGTACTTCTGTAGAAAAGCAGCAGGTTGAATATATTGAACAGGAGCTGTACGACTTAGGCAACTTGGTTGATTCCATGTTTTTATTTATTTTGAAAATGATTGAGACAATTCTGCTTACCGGCAGAAGTTTTGCTGACAGCAATTTAATTCCAAAAGTACCTAATGGGATTCATGAAATTTAACATTTACATAATTAATCACAGCATTTTGTACTTGTTGCATGCAACTGCTTCTGATGCGTAGTGTGAGGCTATACCTCATCTGCCATAGATTATGATAGTAGTGATGTTCAATTCCGATTAATTGGTACCATTCAGTGTTTATGCAAAGATCAGTCCTCCTTCATCAAGGTATGACAGTTCAAATCATCGTGGTGTTGACAAACTGGAATTTGTAATCCTGAAAATTGTATTAAACTTTCCCAAGCATAGATCATAGAGCTTCCAGTTTAAGGCAAAGCGAATATACAAATTAGAAGGTAATTTATTTTATTTATCATCTTAAATTAAAAAGACCCAACACATGTATGTATACTGATCATTGCACCATTTAATAAACTTTGCATAATACTTCTCTAGCTATCAAACTATCTGTATCCGTCTATCTGTATCCGTTTATCTCTATCCACTTGGTCAATTATTTGTTTCCAACAAACAGATGAACAGTTTATTTGCTTCACAGCAAAATCTTGTATGTTATAATTAATTTCTGAAATCAGTTTTAATTTTGTGATATACGTTTCTTTTTTCTTGTGGATTGTATTTGTTCGTACACTTCAGCTTTAGGTTTGCAATTACAGATCTTTAGTCTTGAATGGTTGGGTGTGTGTTGCTTGTTTTGGAAACTGATCATTTAAAAGTAGCATCATAAAACAAATAATATGCTTTTGTGCTACATCCAGTGCAATAATCCGGGTATGCACAAACTGGCATATATAAAATGACACAGTACTATTTCTACTGACTTTGTAAGAATGCTTTCTGGAGGCCGGAGCAATTTAAAAGCGTTTAAAATGCAATAGTTGGTATGAAGTGTCATCATCACCCAAGCACCAACATGTCACACGTCCTTACATCTGTTTTCATTGTGATTGAAAATCCGCAATTCATTCATTCATTCATCTGTTCTATGCAGGGCTTAAAGTGTGGCAGGACGGTCATGGACGGCGTCCTGGCACTTATTTTAAAATCTCTATGCCGTCCTGTCACTTATTTGGCCGGCACACCTGAAAATGTAAGGAGCGTCCTGGCACTTCTTTTGGAAAGGTAAGGGGCATCCAGGGACTTCCTTTTTTTACACTTTTAGCACTGGTTCTATGGACTTACATAGTGCTACTTCAATAACCCTACTCAGGAGCACTTCCACCCAGCCATGGCCAAGAAAACGGACGAACAATGAATATTCAATTAAAAATTCTTTATTTAACCTACAACTTCCAATTTACTAATCTCTTCCCTATCCAACCATCCTCACTTTTTATCACTAACAATCTAACAGTTCTAAAAGAATTTGTTTAATGACGAGAGTGACAGGGAATCCAACACAGCTCATCATTCATTCAAGTGTTCATACTTCAAACTGCAACTTGCCACTAGAGTGATCTCCCAATAAATGATTCATTTCAACCAACGTTCGTCATCCATCCAGTTCCAGTTACAACAAGACCTTAATCGAAGGCACAAGCATGTCCCTTCTCTTTGGGTCCTGAAATAAACATTCTTTGCTGAACTCCCAGTTTATACAGGTCACACATGTGTTGGAATCTGATAGATATGGTGATGATGACGAGTTCCCTGTCCAAAGACAGATTCATCGGCTTTTAATACGCCTCTGGGGATGAGATTATGGTACAAGAGCAGAATAAATTGTTTTACATAAATTGACTTAGAACTATAAAAAATACATCGTTCGCCCGTAAGTCGGGTTACATTGATTTATGAATTCTCATTAAATCGGCCAGGATGTGCTCCTGAACAGGTGACCCTCAATCGTCAACGTTGCACTAACTTCATTGTGCTTAATTCACTGCACGCTATTCATGCATTGCTGCTATTCATGCATTGCTGCTATTCATGCATTGCTGCTATTACGGACATGCTATTATAACTATTAACAGTGTACCATAATAAGACATTCACAAAGACTAAGTCTAATTTAAAAAGTAACGTTTATTTACACAATGCAAATACTTGTCAATTCAGAATTACTTTCAAAATGGAGGCAGCGGACTGAAGGGAGCATCAGCGGCTCACCGGGAGGGACATATCCCTTACGAGCTGAAGCGATGATATCGAAACTCTTGCACTACGACGTAATTAATTTCCCCGGATTAACTACGGGCCAGTTTCCCACTCGCGTACAACACATAAATTTAATACATAAATTAAATATTACAGTGAAAAAGGTTGTCATACGGTCATTATTTCAGTTTTCAACCGTCATCCCAAACAATACAGTATAATTATTATTTACGATATTGTCCAAGATGCATTATCTTATTTCGATCGAATGCTGGTCATCTCGATTCTGCATCTGTTGAAGAAGTCGTTGTGCTCATCTTGTCCGCCGAGTCTGGATTATTTGGTTTCTGCGCGGCTACCAGCTGCTGAATCTGACTGTGGTCAAGCGATAGCTGTCCACCACTCACTTGTACGAGGCTCGGTATGGTCGACAGGTGGCCGGGTGTCAACATCTGACCCGGATGGACGTTAGCCAGGCGGATGCTTGTCGGTGGCGTTATGATCCTTGCGAAGACAGGTCCTGGCTTTGCGCGTGCGCCTTGACCAGCCATCGTTGCACCGCATTTCTCTCCCGAGTCCACCGCGATTGACAACGACTGAGACGTCGGATGAGTCAACAAGATGGCCGTCTGCTGTTGTTGTTTGTTGGCGGACGCTGATGGTGAACTGATCAGAGATTTGATCAGCTGAATGTTCTGCTCCGATTTTGAGTTCTGTGCTATCAGCGTTGAATGCAGATTTCCTGTCAATGATAAAAACAAAGCATTCCAGGTTTATAAATTCATCTTCACTTCATAGTCTGCATGCTACAATATCCTGCTGATTGAGTGCATGCCTGATTCAATTTTTAAATATGGTATGGTAGTGTTTACCTCTGGCACGTCACATGTTTTACATCGACACAAAATGTATTCTCCACGATTTCAGAAAAAAAAAGATTACAAATATTCCTCAGTCAATGATATACCCAGATTGGGATCCATAGAAGTTGAGGTGAAACAATTGCAAAAACCGTACATAAGATTAGGCTAAGGTATCAATGATTACTTATAATGCTATAAATAAAATTGCTGCATATGGTATGCAATGTGTATGTACAATTAAAGAATGAACCCACACTACCTGAACGAGATGCTTGGTGCTGCAGAGCAACGTTAGTCGGCTGCTGAAGAAACATCTGCGTTCCAACTATGTTTGCAAATGACGTTACGACGTTTGTCTTTCTTTCAGCGTTCAGATCTGTACAAAATAATCTTCACTTGTATTGCCTACACTTAGCACTAATATGGTCATCAACAGCAACAAAACAGAGTAATAATAATCATCAATGAACGTGAGAATCATTCATAAGCGTTACAAAGTGCTGTACAAGACTCATAGATAAGGCTTTTATTACGGTTGTACCAAATAGGCAATTATCACTATTTGACCAAATATAAATAATTGGACCAACTATTCGATCGAATACAAATATGAATGCTGTACAAAATAGATCTACCGAAAACATGGAAAACTTCAAATGCAAGCAAAAGTTTCAGATCAGAGTAAACAAACAGTTTGCTAATCAAACGAGCTATAACCAAAATAAGTGACTGACAAATAAACTTTTTCTAAAAAAACACCAATAATTATTCAGAAATGCAAGAAACAACCAGTGGTGTTTGGCTGTCTTGCATATAATGCTAATGAGCTAAGTAAGTGAAACTAGGAAGCAGCACATGGTGTGGCATCTTACCAGGCACAGACTGTGGAATTGGACCAGTCATGACCAAACCGCTCTGATCCGGTACGATGATTCGTGTTGCTTGGCCGAGGGCTCCTGTCGGAATCGACATCAGTCTCATCTGGGCTCCACCTGGACTGGACACTCTCACTTGCTGTCCCTGGGCTCCTGTTCGCACTTGCTGCTGACCAGAGATCATCACCTGACCGTTGCCTGACACCCTAACCAGACCGCCTCTAAGCAGCCCCTGCTGAGATAACAGAGTCCCAGATTGAAGGATTTGCGATACAATACTTGACGAGACGACAGTTGACTTTGCTGTGTTTGCCACAGTATGAGACGGCTGTAGATAAATGAAAAAAGCCACTTAATAAAATTAAGCGGGTGACAGAAAAAGGCAGAATATATTTAATCAGAATATATCAAAACACCTTTATAATCTGATCTCGGTACAATACAACATTAATACCACGAGCAAGCCCCTTGACCCTCGAATTTATGTTATAATTCAAGCTACTAGACGTTTACATTTCACTGGTTCGAAAGATAATTGCAAAGATTATTAAAGCAAATGGTTTGTATCACATCATGAACCAAGATCACGTTAATGATAGTTGCAAGTCAATTTTACCAACACTATTGGGAGTTTGACAAAGCTGCACAACAAGCGAATTAGAATTTCGTTGGAAGAAACATTACCAGAGTTTCACTTATTTTGACAAATTGACATCAAATCTATATAGGTACTGTAAGTTCAAACGGACTGATCATGACATTCACCTGGCTTAGAATACTGACTCCACCTGATGTCATTGTTCCAACGGACGATCCTGGAACTGCTTCTAAGATCTGGCTGACACTGCCACTGCTGCCTCGACTGATCAGCATATGCTTTCCACCGATGCTAAATGGCTTCCCAGACGCAAGTATCGTCGCTGGTTTTCCACCAATAAAAATGGGCTTTCCCCCAATTGGCTTGAGAATCTGGGCGGCCAGTTGTTGGGTGAGAAGTGGTGATGATGATGTTGACATGGTAACAGATGAATCAGATTTCATCGCTGTTGATGCAGCTGAAGCACTCGACATAACCATGATACCTCCTGATGGATGTGACAACCCCTACAAATAAATCATGACATATTATTATTTCGTAGCCGATTTCGCAAGAACCAAACCACACGTAAACTAATTGATGTAAAGGCAAATTTTTTATGCAAGTCATTTAACTGTTTCTGTAGCATTTAACTATTTACGATTATATCATCGTCGCTGTCGTCATCATCATCATTTCGATGCTTACCATTATCAGCATATAGCCATTGTCTCATTGTGCATTTGCAAATGTGGTGCATGTTTTAAAGACCGTACATTTCCTAATAATAGGAAGAAATAATGTAAAAATCCGAAAACCCACCTCGCTAGTAACAGATGATGCAGCATTAGAGAGTGTTAAACCATCTCTAAGTTCGGTCAACGTAGAGAGCATTGTTGTGTATGGCTTTCCAGCTGTTCCAACGACTCCAGACTTTCCACTCAGCACATTCTGCCCGACAGACGAACCTTCAAAAACACATTTCTAATAAGGACAACATGCGACCAGTAAGACAAGTCCATCTTTCCTGGAATCTCTTACAGCACTGTAACATTGTGATGCAAGAGCGTATCAATCGATAATTGCTGGAAAGTAAATTCCAAAATCATAATCCATCTTAAAGAAACGTGTTTCGATCCCTGAGGCTCAAGAAATCCAAAGGCAGGATTAAGCAATCTGATGAAAATGAGACTTCAGACTTAAAACATCATCACGACGTTGATGACAAGGATTTCAAAAACTCAGTCGGTTGTAATTCATCCTTTTACAAGAGCCATGCATAGGCCTACGAAAACAAACAGCATTCGAATTTCTTGTTACATGCTTCCTTATAACATGAATTCTTATCCAACACGGTCAAATACAACACTGTCAAATACATAGATCTAGAATTCAGTTCAGCTGTGAACAATTATCTCATTACGAAACAATTTCAATATAAGGCAGATTCTTATGATCTCAAACACAGTGCTTTAAAGAGATTCTTGCATGTCTTGTTCGCTCAGATCAAAACTGATTTTAACAGATTGCAAAAAAACAGCCTATAAACAGCAAATGGCACTAGACACAACTTTGATCAAAGTGTCCACCAAATCAAAACAATTCACAATTTCTTCAATACTGTAATTTTACTCAAACAAACAAGTTGACAACAAAACAAAAGTAAACTACAGCGTAACCATAAAAAATAGTGATCAAACCAGACATACCAGACATTTGGATGACATTTGAAAGACGCTGTTGATGCTGAATCACTCCCGTCACAACAGGTTTCGTTGATGCTGCAGCACCGACAAGACGACTGGACGTCTGCAGGACAGCGATTGGTGCGTGTGATGAGGCAGCAGAATGCTGTTGAAGAGCCTTTATCTGATGCTGCAACTGAGCAGCTGCCGTGGATGGCAGCTGGTTGGCCTTAGTCAGGTGCTGCAGTGAAACAATCTTTGGTTTGGAATTGTCGGCCTGCGATGACGGCGAAGGAAAGAGAATTGCTTTAGACTGAGGCCAGACAATATCTGAAGAAGTGGATGCGGAGGAGGAGGAAGTGGCAGTAGAAGATGCTGCAGAGCCAGGAGAAGAATTGGCGACCGATTTCTGACCAGTCAGATGCGACTGAATGAGGTTGAAAGAAACCGGTTTCGATCCGGACAACAGGTGATGCTGGATGTTCGAAGGAAGCGTCGTCACGGCAACCGATTTCTGCTGCTGGACCAGCGATATTGTGAACGGCTTGCCGACAGACGACACCTGGTGCAGCCTGACGTCAACGTTCGTCGTCTTCGTAGGCATCGAGAGGAGACCATCGCCAGCCATCGCTTTAGACATGGAAGAAGAAGATGCAGATGATGATGAGGCTGCTGCTGCTGTTCCTGCTGCTGCTGCAGCGGCTGTTGCAGTGCCCATCGAAATGGCCAATCCCTTCTGGCTTCCTCCGAGAGAAATGATGTTGCCCGACGATGAGAGATAGGCCGCAACGTCGTTAACACCGAGCTGTGCATTTGCTAGAGAAGCGACGGGCATCGCCGACGAATAAGCAGCAGACGCTTGAGACAACATGGCGGAAGATGACGAGTCAACGGCTGACGACTGGACCATCAGCGTCTCCAGCAGCCTCTGAGCCGCAGTGCCTGGATCTTTAGCCTTCTACAAAAGAAATTAAAAACAACCGTTCGATTCAACCAAAGCAGAAGGAGATCACTGCCTTCTGCTGCAAATCAGAATTAGACAATAGCAAAGTCCAATTGCACTGGTATAAAATATTGTATTGTCTTCTGTTAGTAATATGTAAGAGAGTCTGCAATCTGAAGCCACTTAAGTGCAGGAACAAGTTTTCCGAAAGACTTCAAGTCCATAATTGTAAATGTTCATACACATCTGCACGTATCAGGATATTTTAGTGAGCCTTCATTAACTCTTTTATATGGTGCTGTAGGGCCAAACAAAGCCAATCTCATTTTCTTGGCTCCTCTTCCAGCCTTCCTTCATTTTCTATCCGTATGAATACTTGATTGAGTGATTTAAATACTTCAAGTACCTTTAGGCATAAACACTGAATTATCACATATTCAAATCACAGACTGTTGATCCATGATAATGGCTTTTCAACGCTCTTATGGCATATCAATGCCATTTCACATGTGTCACGGCATATCAATGCCATCTCCCATGTGTCAATGTTCAATGTTCATACATAAGAAGTTTAGTCATCTAAAACACACCTTTCGATCACAAAAGACTGACAGATCATAATAATGTGAGTGATAATAATAATAATATGGAATTGATGACTGCTAAAGAAGAGACTTTGTCTTACTTTGGCACTCGATGGTTTGACTACTTTCGACTTCTTTGGCAGAGCCATCTTCTTTGCCTTTGCTGCCGCTGCTTGAGCCTGATGAATCTTCTCTGTAAAAGTCATGTAACTATGTAAAAGTCATGTAACTATCATTATAACATAACCATAACCATGAAAGATATTTGGGGTATAAAAAGCATTGTTCCAGAACAATCACACTGTTGTTTGAACGGTGAATACAAACACAGAGCACATTATAAAATAAGCTTCTCATAAACAATTGTTTTTTGACAACTTCTGAGTAGATCACTTTCAAGGTGTGCCATATAAAAAAACTCAATAAAAAAAACTTGACACCATGACAATGGCATTATTATAGCAGACCTTAACAACTTAACACATTGACCGCCTACATGCCATGTTAAATGACTGGTTTAACTACGAGTTATCTCGTACCTGGCGGTCAATGTGTTAATGCTCAACAAGTTATCCACACGTCCTTTGTACTTACCAAATTCCTCCTCTGTTCGATTTCTGTGGCGATATATCCATAGTTTGCGCGTTCCATCGTATTTGACACACGGGTCTTTCTCGTAATGAAGTCTGTCCAAGGCACCACTCACCACAGTGTTTATCTAAAATTTGAACACAAGTTAACTTATCTAACTTATCTAAGTACAAACAGCCTACGCAGCACTGACGACTGTGTGCATGTGATGTTGAATGCCGTTACCCCCTGATTAATAATAATATGAGGACAGAACTAGGCTGACTTTAAAAGACAGTTTGTAAAAAGCAGAACAGTTTCTGGCAATTACTTTCATAATTTTGTGGTTAATGGTAAGCAACAGAGGACTTAGCAGACCAAGAGAAACAAGACGTTCTGCATTGAAGAGTTTAACTGAAGCATATTTCATCCATTGAAGACAACTGTTTCGAAATGCAACAAGATCTGACTTTGATTCTGGAGATGATGAATGTCATTCTGTCAAAATAAAGCTCATCAAACAACATCTACAGTTATTCTCAGTTCAACTCCTTATATAGACTTGACCTCTAACCTGTGACTCTGTGACTCCAGGAGCTAAAAACTGCGAGTCCTTTAGCAGCTCACAAATGTCATTACGTGTACCTTCACCATTCGGAAGTCGTGCAGCTCCATCATGGACTGTAGAACAAAGAACACAGCAACTCATGCTAATGCACTGTAGAACAAAGAACACCAACTCATGCCAATGCACTGATATCACAAGAACACCACATCAAAAGTTAGAAAAATTAAAATGTACTCCCCCCACTGCTTACTTGTAGTGTACAGATCTACCAGGTTCTACCCAGAATCATTTACTGACCATATATTGCCTAGTTAATATTCTGGTTCTCACCAGATATTTAGGGGTTCTACTGACCCTCTTGAAAGTAAAACGTAACATTCCAGTAACTAGTCAACAGATAAGCATCACACTTGATTAGAAATGGATCTTGTACAAATAGTTCATTTAACTGTGTCAATGAAATTGCATTTGTTTGGTATGACAAACAACATGCATAGCTACAGTTGTTGCAGCACACATGTTCCCACAACAGCCGCCATATTGCTTCCTTACATCCAATCAATGCCGTAAATAGATATTTTTGGCAAGGGTTTTAATGCAGCACTTAAATTCAGCAAAATCCTAGACACATCATGGAATCATAGATCCTACCCAGCGTCAATATGGTCACGTATGATGGTCTGTCTTTAACGAGCAATGCATGCTCACGAGCTTTAATGATCGCACTCTCTTTGGCGAAGACACCTTTCACAGGCCCCACAACAGATTCATAGCCATGCATCCGATACGTATAAGCCTTGTGTGGGTTGCAAAATCTCTCCTTCTCCTGAAAGGAAAAACATGAAAAACAACAGCATTACAACTATTTTTATTATTTTTATCGCCACAACAAAGTCACTGGCATTGTCTTTGAAAAAAATATTATGATCATCATTCCAGTCAAATCATCTACCGTAACAACTTTTGCAAATATTATCTTAAAAAGCAAAGCATTCTTTAGTGCATGTAATACTTACATGTAACTTCTAAGATATTTGTCAAAAAGAATGCAAATAGGAATGATGTCAAAATATGCAAAACACACAACCATGAACTTCAGACTTTTGATTTCAATAACAGAAAGGCTTGGGTCCTGTGTCTCACTAGCACAAACCAGTGCAAATGAAATCTACTGTCGGCCATTTTATAGGTATATATACACAAGAGACAATCTGCCTACCTCACATGTGTACATTGGAGTACAACAGATGGAAATATAAGGATGTGCAAGTTACAAGATGAAGTTGACATACCTGTGCTTGAAACTGAAGTCTCTCATCCTCTGTTGATGGCCGTACTGTATAATCAGTTCGCCTAAAAAATATATCGTACGAATCTTACGGTAAACTGAACAACAAAATTTAGGGATGTTCCATGCTACAGACTATATAACAAATAATTAATGACAGAATAAAATGTCTACAAATGCTTCTCAGCAAAAAACAGGACAGGTTAAGAGTCTTAACATCTTTAACTGCAAATTGCTTCACTTTAGAGTCGATCATCGAATTATGGATTCAACACGTTGACCAACAACGGTCAAATTCCGTAAAAAAGTCTGCCAGATTTTGTTATGTAATACTGCAAATACGCAAAGAAGAGCATGTACAAAAATGCATGGAAAGCAAAAACCCTCTTGTCAGTAAAGGGCTAATACATGTGCAATTGTGCATCATAAACCATTTAATTTGAACGTACATTCTCGGCGGAGGAACAGGAGCCATTCTGTCCGATCCAGAATCGAGTTGCTCCGTGTCGCGATTTTCCGCCCAGTGAGTGTACAAGTTGGCGAGATCGTCGTCGGAATCACGTCCCTGGCCAATCCACCTCCACTGCTGAGCTCTCTCCTTGTAATCAAGCAGTGGAATGAAGTTGTCCAGTGATAAACCTGTATGAAAGCATAAATATCAAACCGATCACTAGAATATAAGATGAGACAAATGAAACCAGATCATCTACATGTTGGTCATTGTAATTATAATCAAAGAATCGTGCAAACAATGACCAGTTGGATTTCAAGGTTGGAAATTCAACCAGAACTTCTCTTTGCTATAACCTTTCACCAACGAAGGTGTAATAAATGTCATGGGAAAAAATCCTATACCCTCGGTAGGTAAAGGGTTAAGTAGTCAATGATTTGCTGCAATTTGCCAACCTCTCAACCTGCCGTTACAGATCCATGGCAGAACTGCAACATAGCACACAAGAACAAATGCTCCATTGAATTATACAGTATCAAAGTAACAATTAACTTTAATACACGCAGATAATCCTACCAAGGATATCACCGGAGAGAAACTTGAGAGATGAAGAAACGAGGTCAACCCAGTTCGGCTGTTCCTTAAACCACAGATTCAACTCAGCAGCTGAATCAGACTCCTGCCACTCTCGCACTTTCTCCTCCAACTGCAAAAGAATCACAACATCTGTCAATCACGTTACAATCTGAACAACCACTTGCTTTTTAATCTGTCTCCAGACTTTACAAGCTGACAAGAACACATTCGTTTAACCCTTTAACGCCGAGATGGTAGTAAATGGTATGAGAAATCGTATACCCTCCGGCGTTAAAAGGTTAAAGCAACTTAGCAAAAGACTTTCATCAATCAGGTTTTTTAATCGTCAGCATATATTTAGCCCATAAATCAACAACATGAGTATGTCATTCTTACAGACTCATTATCCACTCGAAGCTCATTTATAATTAATCAAACTCTAATAAAATTATTACATCTCTTACGTTCCAAAATATTTCCTGGGACAGTTAATTAAAGACAAAAGCTGATTATAACCACCTTGCTGGTAACGATTTTCTCCTCTTGATCCTCACAGACAAGTTCCTTGAGAAGCGAAAAGAAATTGGCATAACGACCAAAGTTTTGCCTTGAACCTGTCGCCCTGTTTTAAAACACAACATACTGAGTTCAAACAATTGTTATCATCTGCATAGCAAACAAATTAATAGCATCAATAAACTTTTAAAAGTATCATGAACAATTTAATGACATCCAAAATGCCCTTATGAAATTTTTTTAAACTATCAAATAAATGTTCATCATTATTTGAAAATTCTGTACTCTGAGTGGAAAGAATCAATTGGTCAATTCGGTCATATACAGCATGCACAGAAGGTCCATTGCAAGCACTGAGCCCTGCAAACAGGAGACAACTGGCTGAACACCCCATATGAGATCATAAGTCTTGTTGGCAGGATGTCATGAGTCAATGTATCAAGAGTCATGCTCATGCCAGAAGTCAAAACAGCATGACAAGTTCGACATGTTTACAACAAATTAACAGACAGTGTAACAGACAGGTCTTTAGTTCTTAGTCTAATTATAGTTCTAAGTATAAAAATTGAACACAGAAAGAAAATCTGCACATTTTCAAAATTGTGAAGAATGTTGAACTAAGACCATAGCGCCAAGCATCATAGCCATTTAGCTAATTCAGACTCAATAAAAAAATAAATAAAACATAGCATATTTTAACAGCTTGGATGAAGAAAGAAAGATTCCCACACAACAACAAAACAAGTACAATCAAACACGGAAAGTGCCATGTTTGCATGTGAAAATTACTGATAAAATTCTTCAGCCATGTAATGCAGCAAATGAAACATCAAAGACTTTTAGGCGTTTAACTTTTAAAATGCATACACTACTGTGTGCCAAAGGGAATTTAGAAGAGCCACACATGTTGTGTAAACAATGAAGAAAACACGGGGCACTTAACCCTTTAAATGCTGAGATGGTAGTAAAGGGTATGGGAAATCCTATACCCTCCGGCATTAAAGGGTTAAGAAGAATTTAGTTGCATATCGACGTTATGTTATAGCGCTACTGAATCTGTGAGCGGCGCTATATAAATGTTCAATTACAATTACAAGTTAGCAAAGATCACAAGAAGCATCATACCGTGCAAATGAAGAATAATCCTGCACGTCAACTTCTTCGTCCGATTCTTCTTTCTTGATGGACAGTAAATCACCAACATCCAATCTATCCATCTGTGGCATGCACTCCACACCTGGAGACACTGTCGCCTGATTCAACGCTGGAGCAGCCAGAAAAGCAGATGCAGCCGTGTCCACCTCACATTTCACGGCTACCTTCTTAGTTGCTTCCGACTTCTTCAACTTCTTCTTACAATTAACTGCAAAAGCAACAAATAATATAACTCAAACTGATCGCTATGGAGATGGACTGGAACCATCAAAGCATCAAGAAAATTGAGCTTACAGTTTCTCAGCCACCTTTGCAATAATACAAGTAGAAAATGACCAAATCCAGCAATAGCATTCTAGACAATCATAAAACCACACAGCGTTTGCACCAGAAAATAGAAACCCTTTCTCAGCTCTTGTCTGCTAGATTTTAAATGAACATCCTCACTTGATTACGAGTGTGGCCTTATAAAAACAGTTAACAGATGCTTTGCATGCTATAATAAATAAAAAAGATGATTACTGATTAGACTCGATTAACTTTTCTTATTTTTAAGGAAGCTTAAACGTTCCGCAAACCTGCAGCTGTGGTTTTGACTTTCTTTGAAATCTGTGTTCTGGATATAATTTCATCCAATGACAATCCTGTCGTATCCAACTCCGGATGATCCTGTTCATTGAAAAACCAAACATCCAGTCTACACCAGCCTAGAAATCTGTCACCTAAAGTCAAGCTTGAGTTAATTCTTCCTGTGTGGAAAACATTCCTATTAACATACACAAACTGCTACATCTAAAATGTGATGATGTAGAAAACACCAACATCAAAATAAATGTTCCCATAAACAGTATATGGTAAGTTTTAAAAACTACCCAACCTCAATCTGTATTTATTTTTGAGACTCTAGCTCAAACTAAAAAAATGCTCAGTAACTCAATCACATTGGTAGAGTAAAGTACACGCTGTATGGTCTTAGTTGTCAATGAAATCGTGAGCATAGACTATGAAATCATTTTTCAACTACTCACTGGATATTCCAACTTCCTTTTCTTGTGCTTTCGCATCATATCTTGATAGTCTTCACCAGTTACATCCATTATTGGATGCTTACCAGAGTTCATCCATTTCTTCACCACTGCAGTATAAAATTTAAAGCAAAGTATAAAAAACTGCCTAAAACACTGCATATCACATGAAATCATTAAACGAAACAGAATGTTGTCTCAGACAGAACTTTTCGCAGTATCAGGCCAATGATAATTTTGTTAATTATGTTAAGTAAAATTAGAACTGAAAAAATGTTTTCGAACTTGTTTTAAATTAACACTGGCTGTATAAAAAGCATAACACAAAATATTATTTTCAAACTAGAACTGAAATTAGTTTAGAAACTGCAACTGAAACATAACTGAAATTTCATAAGAACTGTAATTGGAATTAGATTTAAAATTAAGGACATCCAAATTGTAGTAAAATAAAATAAAATTATACCCTGAAGTAAAATATTGCTAATCAGACACATCTAATAATTAATTAAACGTTCATCTAAATCTGGTTAAGCAGTTTGAAATTGTTACCTGGAGATCCATTGCCTGCTGCAACGGGCGCCTGAAGCAGAGATCTTGGAGCAAATGTCTCAAGAACAGATGTTCTGTTAAAGTCTGGGGAATCTGGTGCCATGATCTGCACTTTAGGCGCTGCCTGTCTTTGCTGCTGCAGTTGCTGCTGCTGCTGCTGTTGTTGGTTTCGACCAGATAAGAAAACTGTGCCAGCAGAACTAGAATCTTCTTCTTCATCCGATGATGTCTCCGCCTGACCACATTCTTGATTCACCTCACGAATCAACCTTAAAATCATCATTTCAGTTGCACAGTAACCAGTCACAAAGCGATCAAATCTAAACAATCTCTTTCTATACAGTTAACGTAACATTGAAAGAATATTAAAGAAAACATTAAAATTACCAAAATTCACTTTGCTGTTCTGGAATTACCTCAAAATTGCAAATATGCATGATCAGTTTTTTCCTAATTAATCAGTTTTTCCCCTAATTAATCAGTTTTTTCCCTAATTCCCTCTTATCAGATCACATTTTTTCATAGCAATGAACTATCTGCACAAACAAATTAAACGTATGTAGAATGCTTTTCCAACTAATTGAAATTGCAACCGTTTTCATTTGGTGCTTTATAGATGTGGAATTACATGTGGAGAAAGAAAAAAGAAAGAAATTCAAAAAAAACGACGAGACATACTGATGACATTTCTGGTTGACCCTATAGTTGAGATCCTGATTCTTTGGTTTCGATGGATTGTGACTCCAGTAGATATGGTCGAATTTAACGGGTTCTTCCGGAGGATTTCGATACAATTCATCACGTATTCTCTAAAGCATAAATATTCTTTAACATTCAACTACAAACAAAATCTGTTCGAATGAATACAAATATATACTACTAAATGCAGAAGATATTACTTTTGATTTCATTATATAGAATTTCAGCTACTTCTCCAGTGTGCAGAAGCAGTTATATGTTAGCCATATATTCCAGCAACTTGACATTCCTTTATGCAGCAAACTCCTAATAAGACAATTTAGTATCGAAACGAAACTTTTAAAACTTGTATCACTTATAATGTTCATTTTGCTCAGTTTTAGCATGATCAAAGTGTTGAAGATATATGATTTAACAAGATAAACATAACAAATGGGAATTGAGAAAGTGATTGATGAAGCATGTCTTTAAAATATACATCATAGCTTAGAAATGAGTATTGGGTCATGTTGGAACTTGTGACCCGACCCACTCTAATTTGGCAGGGCCAAATATTTCGACCCGCATTACACAAGCAAAGATTTTTCATCACCAGAATTGGTTGGACAAACTTCTGATTAGGTATCATGAAGGGGTGTTATATAGGTGTTATATAAATGTTCTGAATGAATGAATGAGAAAACAGAAAAGCTTAAACACAGGTAAAATTTCAAACAACATTCTAATGAGATTCATATTTTGTAGGTTCTATTGGTTTATTTAACAAAAATAGCCACATGTTGTCATAATTTTTTCTCAGAAATCACACAGCTGGACACTGAAATAAATGATTACCTGACGATTCATGAGAATTTCACACAACAGATTCTCGTAATAGACTTCCTGCTGAAACTGGTATTCCTGCTGCTTAGCCTTTCGACAGAGTGCAACATATCTCGCAATGTCTGGCAGAAATCTCCCATCTAACATGTTCAAAACAAAAGTACAACACAAATGATCTACTCTTAACCACAGGTGCTGGCTGACATCCAATTGATCTACACCTACACATATTGTTATCTGTGAAACAAAGCTCTGATGCTATTTTATTATCAGGCCAACCAACAGAGCAAAATCAATATGGCTGACCAAATGGCAATTTGAGTTCTAAAGGTAAAAACAAATACCTTGACTGTTTCATAAAAATTTAGAATAAACCGTGTGATGTAAATTGAAGAAAATACAAAGTTTTGCTCACCTTTTAGTTTCTTGTGGAATTGTTTAAGTGGATTTCCAAATTTAAAGCTCTTTCCCGCAAACAGCATTCTAAGAAAAAAAAAACCATCGTGAAAAAATACAAACACTTCATAAAAATTGCGCACAATATGGATCCTGACAGCAAAACTTTATCTTTGATCTAATCTAGAAACATTATATAAGCACAAGATCAAGATAGTTGGTCAAAGGTTGAGGAAATGGCAATGTTCCAGATTGAGTGACACCACAAATGATGATGATGATGATGATGATGATGATGATGATGATGATGATGATGATGATGATGATGATGATGATGATGATGATGATAGAAGGAAGAAGTACTGTAGTCACAAAGAAGTAAGAAAATCTCATAAAGAAAATAATTTTCTTACTCTAAAGTTTTCTGCTTTTCCTCCGAGTCGTTATCAGGAAACTCCGGCAGCAGTTTCTGTTTATGAAAATATAAGATTTACTTCTTTAATGAAGAAACACAACCAATGTCTTTTACTACAAAATCAAGAATTTGTAAAGGCTGGTACAGCAATAACAATCTCTTTTGATTGTCTTTTACTGCTTCTTTGTTAGTTTGAAAACTGAACACACAATGTAACAAAATACAATATATAGCTAAATCATGTATGCTATAATAATAACAATAGTATTCTTTTATTTATTCAAAATTCTTTTATTCATTCAAAATGACAAACTGTACGTGGTAAGATTACACGACATAGCAGCAACAGATGGTAAAAAAATTGAGCAGGCATCGAATTTAACCGCATATGCAAGGTATCCATATTCCATACGCCCTACTGCTCATCTTACAAGGTATAAGGCCCTTGGCTAGGAAATGAAAGGCTGAGAAAATCGTAAGGGGTTGGCAGATGTTGAGCCCATGTCCTTCTGCTCTTCATGCCAGCATGTTACCATTCAACCATCTATCTGGCCCATATAATAATAATAACAATAATAATAACAGTAAAATGTATGGTATGCCACTCAAGGCTGGGCAATGGACATATTCTGTTCTGTCTGTAGTAAAAATATATAAATTTATGGTTTTGGTCACACTTGTAACATTATGCTGATCGACCAAACTATGCAAACAAAACAAAGCTTAACAAACATCAAACTCAGGCTCAAGATATAAAGCATTCCGCTAAGTAAAGACAAAAGAGTGAAGCTGTCTCACAACTAAAGCAGATCTTTGGTCATCTGTAAGTGAAGTCTGGAAATTCTCTAGATTGATCACTTCAGAAAACATCAGTCCCTTCAAAAATAAAAACAAAAACAAGTTTATCATTCAAAAAGTAAGCTACACAAAACAATCACTCTGTGAATTTTAGTGTCACACACGCTTTAGCTTGAAGAAATTGATTAAAACATAAAAAGTAGTGGTTTAAAAATATGTATCAGTTTTTCATGGGAGCGGGGTAAGCGCCCCACTTGCCCAGGTGCGGATGCCCATGGATGCCAAGGTGAAATGCATAAGCATTAGCAACCCACCAAGCAAAGCAATTTCAAGATCATTTACAAGCTCGGAACAAAACTGTGACAAGAACCATCATCAAAAATACTTACATCCTCCATTAGAAGTTCTGGCAGCTCGATTTCTTGTTTACCGAACAGGCACTTCTCCATTCTCAGCTCTGATGATTGCTGACACGCCTTCACGTCTGAGTTAATTTCACTCTTAGTAGCCATTGTGCACTACAATATAACGATGTGAATTTCACAAATATCAAACAAAGCCAAATCAAATAAAATCAATTTTAATGAACAGATCCCAGTTCTCAGCATCACAGTCACCTTACACACAAAAAGATAAGTAGACCACTGTACCTCAACTGTGGCACAAGCAGTCTAATTGATAAAAACCTGAGAAAAAAAATTATTTTAAAATATCACAAGAAGAAAACTGCAAAAAACCTTTAATATTTGGTTGGTGAAGATGTGGTGTACGTACATTCGTACAAGATAACCCATATTTCAGTATACATCAGTGATTCAGTAGTAATCAGTACACAGTATTTAATTATACGCAGTCAGCGAGCTGGCACACCATGTTGTCGCATCTCAATTACTGCTATGGTGAGTGCTGCCATTTTTATCTCTTAAAGTAGGTGAGTGAGTAAGGTCCCCAAAAATGCATTTGGGTTGAAAATATCACTTTTTAACAGAAACAACAAAACATGCAAGGATATAGTTTTTGGGCATGCTGTGCGGACGCTTTCTAACAACGACACTATCCTTAACCCCATTCCTGACCGACCATCACAACGCCTTACCTGACCTTAACCTACACTTTTGATGCCAGTAAATTTAGGCACTGTATCTTTCTTTCTATAAAACTGTTTTCGGGAAATCGGTCTTTTATGTCTTTTCAGCGTTGTCAGGAATTCGGGTTTTTGGTTGACCCAGACAGCCATGCATCTCGTAACTAGCCTTAGCTTTAAGCAATGGGTATGCACGAGCATCAATGTTGCACAAGATAACAAGGTAAATATAAGACTGTAGTGGATAGTTTATCAATTAAAAAATGGCAACTATAATCTACATTATTTTTCATAATCTTTATTTTTAGTCTACACGCTAAGCGCTACATAAACTGACCAAACTGAAACTTGCGGTCGAAGTTTTTCGGACATTTATCTACAAACTGAGCGAGCAGATCATAAAATAATAGTGCAAATTATAGTTTAAAATACCTTTTCAATGTTAAAAAATGACTATTCCTTAAACAACTAATATCTGATCTCGTTTACACCGGAAATACCACGATTCCTTTCCAAGTTCAGTTGACGCCATAGCTGCTTAGTTAATGCTATAGCGCATCAATTTTAACTGATGGTAAATCGTGTAATAATAATTTAGGAATCATTCACTGCCATTACACCCAATGTTATAAAAGCCACGAATGTCTTGGCCATTTGGTTGGTTTGTCGTATATAGGCTTATTCGCGTATTGTAAAATGTAAGCTTATAACGTGCATTCAACGTATATAGGCTAGCTCTTATTGATTCACATAACGGTAGGCCTAATGAAAATTAACGTTTCCTATTTTCAATCAATCAATCGATCGATCGATCAATCAATCATTCCTTACTGTTCAATTCATGCCGTTATCCAACTATAGCCACCATTTAAAATTATACCCCGCAGTCGATCGATATAGTCGATTATATCTCGGCCAAGTCGAGTCGATCGAAAAATGGTCGACTCGATCGACTTGCAAGTCGAGTCGATCGTGAGTCTTGACAAGTCGAGTCGATCGTTAAATTGTTTCATCGACTCGGCTCGACTTAGAAATAATGTTACTAAGGACTACTAGGCCTATTTCTCGAAGTCTCAAAGTGACCTAGGGGAAGTAGGGGCGAAATGAACCCTTGGGGCATGATGGATCCCGTCGATATAAGGTATCTATGATGTCGCCACCTTCCGAATGAACTTTAATTACTGCAATACTGTTGGCGCTTAGGTGATTTGTCCAAACTAAATGACCGAAACTTCATTTTCTCGTTTTTGATGATGAAAAGTTGATTTTCGACCTGTTCGATTTTATTTTCAGGAAACACTTATTTGCTAAGTATTCAATTGCACATTGTGGCAGGCATTTGATGCAAGTATGTTTTGGTTGAATACCCATTTTGCTGTATTAACGAATTCAGTAGCCTATCGAGAACTTCGAGAACTAAAAAACTAGGCCTATTGTGACGTCACTTCGATCATGATGCAAAATGTAGGCTGCTAGACCTATTAGAGAGGTGCATTTTGAGAATATAAACAAGGCCTATTGTGATGTCATTTCGATTATGATACAAATGTAGGCTGCTATGTAGCATATTATATATATATATATATATATATATATATATATATATATATGCCTATTAGGGAGGTGCATTTTGAGAATATAAACAAGGCCTATTATGACGTCGTCTCTTTGATTATGATACAAGTGTACAAGGCCTATAATAGAAGTGCATTTTGCGAATATAAAATGGGGCCTATTATGACGTCACTTCGATTATGCTACAATTCTACTATTAAATATAAGTTCACTGAAAAAACGAAATTAGGTCTGTGGCTATTTAAACGCAACATCGCTCTGATTAATTATTAGGCTGTAGGCCTACACGATGCGTTGGCCTCTGAGAGATGGATAGAGATCAAGAGAGCGAGCGCGCGAGCGAGAGAGATAAAGACAGGGACAGACAAGCAAACAGACAGAAGGCTGGCAGACAGACAGACGCACATACGGAAACCTCCACAGTTAGACCTGGGAGTGACTTTAGTCAGCCAATCTGACCCCACTTGACCCTAAAGTGACTTGAAGTCGACTTGAAGTCGACTTCTTAGAGTCAAAACGACTTGACCCGACTTGGCAGAAAAACAACCGACTTCCGACTTGAAGTCGACTTCTGACATGGTAATAGCCATTAGCCTGGGCCCTAGGTCTACGTACGGCTACTAATGGTAGAAGTCAAGCCAATTTTTCCTGGCAAGCATTGATTTCATACTGGCCTAAGCCTACCAATGAGCAATGAGGCCTCAACTCTTAATTGATGCATGCATTTGTTAAAGTTTTATTAAGTCCATTTCAGACCTTTGTGTTTCAGTTTGAGTAGTTTTGTGATGTCTTGGGCCAATTTATAGTAGCCTAGACTATGGGACAACAAATTATTAGGCCTGTAAGTTTTACCTTGTCCATTATCAGTGATTATTCAGATTGCACTCATTATTTTTAATTTATTTTATTAATATTAATCTATATATATAAAAATGAAACTTTCCAATAGTTTGTGTAAAGTGTTCTCGAAACGTACCGCACAGATTGTTTTGAAAATTTCACAAAACCTTCCATTCCTATCAGAGAGTTTCCAACTTTTTTTTTCTCCGAATAAACGCAATATTTTCCACAAAAAGTGAACTTTGCATTCCGCTCCACCGCCATTTGCAAATTTAAAACCGCACGTTGCCAGATTCACAAACGCCTTGACAGTGACTTCGACCATGCAAAAACGAAACATGAATGAGGTTGCGTCCCATGACGTCATTAGCGATTCGCATAATTATTTTGCGGCCTTCTTGGTTGAGGGAGGAAAGGAGCGGAGGGGGCGGGACGGAGGGGGAGGGGAGGGAGGCGGCGGGGGAGGGGGAGCGGGACGGAGGGGGAGGGGGAGGGGGAGAGGGAAGGGGAAGAAGAAGGGGAAGGGGAAGGGGAAGGGGGAGGGGGAGGGGGAGGGGCAGAAAGAGGGGGAGGGAGAGGGAAAGGGGAAGGGAGAGGGGAGGGGGAGGGGCAAAGGGGGAGGGGAGGGGGAGGGGAGAGTCTTTTCTGCCACAGCAACGCGTGGCCGGGTACAGCTAGTATCAAATAAATTTGTAAGGTCTAAGATAAAATGGGGGACCGCGGACTGGTTGCACTGAATGGCATGTTGTGATAGGCTTCATCAGTTCTGTAGGCCTAATTCTGTTTTCATATTATAATTGATCGGCCACTAACATCATTCCGCAACTTAGCAAATAGCATTGCAAGCGCATCATCCAGCAGTAGGCTACTAGGCCTATAGTAGCCTAGACCTACTCACTGACAGTAAAGTCTTTCATTGTTCAATTGGCCCGTAAATAATAGCTTTTCCGTCTGCAGACAAAAACTGCAGATGCAGCGTACCAAAGTAGCGCCAAACTATCGATTTATTATAAGCTTAGGCCTTGTAGGCCCTATAGATCCAGCTTTCTTTGCGCCGAATTCACTGACCGCTAGAAGTTCACTGATTTGCTCACGTTGATGTCTTGATAAGCACACGTGCTAATATTTTAGTGACATTTTGCTTCACCATTTGAATAGGCTAAGCACAATATATAGCCTAGCACGTTTTAGCATAGAATAACAAATTATATATGAATAGATCGGGGAATGGCAGTCTGCACGATAGCCTACCGATAAAATAAGCTTAATTAATAGGCTACAGGCCAAGTCCCTGTTTAGCAAAAGTGACAAATTTAACTATGTTTGTGTCTCAAGTCGGTTTAAGTCGACTTGGAGTAAAAACAACTTCAAGTGACTTCTCTCCACAAAATTCGACTTGGGGTCAGTTGCGGTGACCAGAAACGACCCGACCCGACTTGGGATGCCCAATTCGACTGGGGTCGACTTATTGGGGTCGACTCCCAGGTCTATCCACAGTAAGCCTACACTCATGCATATGCATGATGCTCGTACTGTCGTAGGGCCTACAGCCCTACACATGAATGCCCGTCACCATAATATTATAATATTAGGCTATTATAATTTGGAGCAGAGGAGGCGAGGCAACTTCTCTAAGCCGGGTCTGTGGCACTGCAAGAAGTCGTCTATGGCACTGCATGGAAAATCGCGTTTCTCAGTCTCTACGAAAAGCAAGATATGGTGAAAGACTTTATATACCGGTATCCGACTTGTGGAATAGGCCTATCCAAGTATTCATGCTCCGAAAGTGCAGAACTTCCATTGGGCTTATTGAGCATTTATTATTATAATTCGGCCTATCTTTTTTGGCTCTCCCGCCAGACCAGCATTTTCAAATTGAAAATGTTATTCTCTTTCACGAGACCCTATGCAATTTATATGCTTACCGGTGGTCCTGAATCATTTCGAGTTGGAGCATCTGTCAATTTTTAAATCGTGTGCCATGTATGCATGGTCATACGTAGACCCTATAGGCCCTACATAGTGCATTGAAAATGAATAAACGTTTGTGCTTAAATTGAATAATAGCTGTCATTTGATTGCATCTATATTGTAGTCCATTCCTTTAGGCCTAATTATTGTTATTTTTTAATTGATGATCGGTTCTTAAATGTCATATGAAGTACAGGCCTACAGGTTATAAGATTTGAAACGCTACAACAGTTTACAATCAACGACAGCCTATAGATTTCTATAGGAAATATCGAAGGCTAGCCTATCTATTAAGGCTAACCTAAAATTATGTATACGTTAATTAAACCATGGTAGATATACATCAAATGCAATTTCTAATAGTCTGATTTAACAATAATCTCGCACGAACTGTAGGGCACATTAAATAAGATATGACAATTCAATTTTTTTATTCATATAGGCCTAGGCGGTTTTGCAGGCATATCATTTGGACTTCAAATATCGCATCTTCCCTTCAAGTTTAGATATATTATGCGTATAATACTTCACATGTTTTCTGGTGTTCTGCGTTTGGTTTCAATGTACTGCTGTAGAGCTGTGAAGTTTTCGAAGGAAAAATTACGCAAACATTCTGACCTCTATAGGACCATGCAGAAGAGGAAAGCCTCTGATCCCACTTTCGAGTGTTTCCACGTAGGCCTATAATAGCCTCACTATACCGTAGTCCTTGCCAGCTATGACATTCATGTCTGTATAGACAAGCATTAATGCATTACGCCTAATATTATACTTTCAATTTGGTTTCATTTTAGCCAACTTTTATACTCCATAGAAGTGCAAGCACCGACAGGATTGTCAAGAAAGTTGATATGAAACCTTCTAAATCCATATTTACGAATGGAAGAAAGTCAACCTGCACGATCGAAGCTGTGGGCCAACAATATGTAAACCTATTCATGAAGTAATTATTGTATATGTATACTGTCCTAAAATTAGAACAGCAGTTTTTCTGAGTTCATGTTGTAATTGGCCAGTCTTCACTTTTCATCCGATGTGTCGTGTATAATATTCTACCGAAACGTGGCAATGAATAGAAGTATATGGAGCAATTCTGTCCATGTACACTGCAGCTATTAATAGCGCAACTATGAAGACGTGAACGAGGCCTTTGGAGATTGCAGGACCTTTCAATTTCCATGATGGATTGATCGATACTGTAAAGATCCAGAATTCTCCAGAGTCGTTAACGACGTGGGGCTGGTGGCCATCGATCAACACCGTCGGCAAAAGTGCCACAAGCTCTGCAGAAAGCAGACATGAAAAATGACCACAATTATTATATACTCGCGTGATTAATTATTATGGAATATGGATATATGGGTTTAGTCGGCATGGAATGGAATGGAATGGATGGTGGATATATATAGAGCGATGGATTTATGAGCGAGCGATGAGTTGGTGATAAAGACATGTTTTAAGTGATTGATGGATATCATAATAATTATTCTAATACATTTACTAAACGCCATTAGGCACAGTATATAGTTGGATATATATTATATATATATATATATATTGTATAGGCCATATAATTTTATATGTATAATTGTGTATATATACATATATATGCGTCTTACTATCAGTTTGTGTGTGCTGTAGTATCAGTCACGTGATCAATATTGCTGATGGCCAAAACACATAGCCTATAATTGCAAACTATAGATATACAGGGTGGTCCAAAATAAACTGCACAATGATAAATTGATAGTACTTTATTCAGACCAATTCAAATATAACCGTGAAAAATCACAAAAACACAGCAATTATTTTTACTGTAACATTACATGGATGTATTTCGTTACATAAAATGTTCAATGTGTCCTTCTTGCTGCTCGACCACGCATTGAAGCCAACGACGCCATTGATCAATTGCGCGGTCAATGAAACGCAATCGCTGTTCAACTGCTGTCCAACTTTGCGCCTGTACTGGTTAAGTCCGAGATCTTTCTTTACAATACGTTTAACAGTTGAACGTGAAATTCCGGTTTCACGTGCGATCTCCCGTGGGCTCTTATGGCTTAGCGGTTTGTCTTCCTGGCTACAGATAAAGTCGCTTACCAACTTGATATTTGCATCTGTTCGAGCTGACTTCGGACGTCCGCAACCCGGCTTCCTAGCTGTGGTACCTTCGGTATCAATTTTTTTAATGAGGATAGTACGACGTTTCCATGTCTTATTTGGAAATTCTTTCATCATACGCAAGAAAAATGGCATTAAACATTGAATTGTTATACATTATATCAAGAAAACTGTCACTGTGCAGTTTATTTTGGACCACCCTGTATATATATACTACCATTATCAAATAACCAACCATCAATGGCGTTGTGAATTTATGAGTGATTTGCTTATATATTCAGTGTTCCACAGTGACCAGAGAAGATGCAGAAGCCCAAACCCATGGATACTCTGCATAATTATCTGACGAACCCTCAAACCAAATGGTAACCGCGTACAATAATAGATAGATAGATGGATGGATGAATGGATGGATGGATGGATGGATGAATGGATGAATGGATTGATGGATGAATGGATGGATGCTTGTAGGCTAGATGGATGAATGGATGGATAGTTGGATAGATGGATCAACTGGTTGGGGATTTCCTATGTAGGCCTACTAAAGCGTTGAATACTATTCGAAACGCACACTACATATCTCCAAAGATGCCAGCGAATGTCTTTCGAAGATTCTTCATCGTGTCTTCCGTATCTTCAGCGGCATCTCTCGTATTTCCACCACCACCGCTCGTCGTTGTGCTGCTGCTGCTGGTGGCATTCAATGCAGCAGATGATGCAGCAGCTGCAGAGGATGCTGACTGGCCTGCTGCTGCTGCTGCTGCTGCTGCTGCTGCTGACGGTGATGGTTGTCGAGTTATGGGTCCAGCGGAAGCCAGCTGAGATGACTGCTGAGATTCAACTGATTCGGTTCTAGATGTCAAGCTGAAGTGAAAAGATCATGCATGGTATACTTGATACACACACCATTCAAGCAACTCGCCTCTCTAGGAGAACGAGATAAAAAAATTGTTTCAACGATATTTCAGGCTCTCAAGAAATCTGTCTCCCATAATTATATAGTAGGTCTATCCTTATATGGCATGAACATTCAGTCCTGTATAATGTGTATATACATGTATGTGTATGATCAATGTATGTGAGGAATGACTGGCATTGATTGATGCCATTGATTGATTGATTGATTGATTGATTGATTGATTGATTGATTGATTGATTGATTGATTGATTGATTGATTGATTGATTGATTGATCCATTTTTTAATGAAACGATGAAAACATAATTCGAGTGCATCGGCACAAACAGTTTAAGGTTCCGAGGAAGTAGACATAATAGGGAATTTTTAGACTGACATATACATGCAATGATGCAAATAATTATAAACACACGAATATAGGCATACTTTGCATATAATTATACGTGCATACGTGGGTAGTGCATACATGCACGTACAGTATTGCATGCGTTCATGCATACACATGCATACATTGCATAAGCCTACATAATATATGAATTATAGAGGATTGGTGTAGCTATATAATTATAGTATATATATATAATTATAGTATATATATGATTATAGTATATATATATATGATTATAGTATATGTATCTTCTTACTTATCGCCGCTGCCCTTCGTTCTTTGAGCGCTGTAGTCGAGCAAGGACATCTTCTGCGGACTTGGTCCCGGTGGTCCAGCCATCGGTCGGCTGTTGACCGGGATGGTGGATGCCACTGCAGCGGGGGGTGGACCCGGAACCAGTGGATACGGCTGCTGCTGCTGCTGCTGGAACATCCTAGATGGACCGCGGTTCATTGGGTCAGCAGCAGCAGCAGCAGCAGCAGCAGTGGACAGTCCACCGTTCATCATTGATAGACGAGCGAATGAATCGTCAGCACTGACCAACATATACGCAACACACAATATCGTAAGAACAGCGGACTATAATATTTTTATAAGGTCTATAATTAATTGATTATGATAATCAGTTAAATAAAATGATATAATAATAATATGATCAGTTGATCACATAGAATACGACGCAGTTCATCCAACCATCCATCCATCCATCCACCGTCCATCCATCTATACGTCCATCATCCATCCATCCATTCACCCATCCATTCCATCCATGCATCTATTCATCCACCCGTGACCCAATCACTGACTCATTCAATCCATCCATCCATCGTAATCGTATTGTAATCTCCAAATTTCTACAGCGCCACTCAAAATAAGTCAAGCGCAGGGCACCAGCTTATTCACGAGCGCTGTGTCTAGTGACTCTAGTAAGAAGGTTTGTCCAAGAGATTAGTCCGAAGTAGGTCGTAGTCCGGTCCACCCATTCAGTCAATCACACTGACGCCCCATGGATCTGGATGGACCCAACATAGCACACGAGACCTCTATCCTCCTCCACCATAGATTCATTAGTCTAAGATCTTTGGCACCAGGTGGCTACGGTGGCTGTCGTCGTCTCCAGATTAATGGCATCGATTCGTCTGAACGAGTTTACGTGCGCATCTTGTCGATCACACAGAATTCACCCGAATTAAGTGACGTATACACTATACAACTATACATAATGTATTTATATACATATATATATATACATATAGGGCTATAGGCCTATATGCATGTATTTATATACACACATACATATATATTATATATACATAGCCACCGAAGACGAAGACATAAATTAGAGTTACGTGTCGTCGGAATTACTTGCCCAGCCAGGCAGCCAGCCATCCACACAGACAGACGGACAGACGGAGGGACGGAGGGACGGACAGGTAGTTCGTCTGCTATTTCTTGCTACTTTCTAACGACACTGCCATTTCAAAGATGATTAGCGTCGCCCTCCTCCTTTATCCAGGCTTGGGACTGGCACTGGCAGGTCTGCTATTTCGTTAGTGTTGGACGATTTATACGAGCGAATAAAAATTCGCTGAACGATAGATGCAGATCTTCTTTAAAACGCAGATAGAGGCGCCACCAGCGACAGATTATGACGTTACACCAACATCGGACGGACGGAAGGACGGACGAACGGAAGGATGGACGGACGAACGGAAGGATGGACGGACGAACGGACGGACGGAAGGACGAACGAACGGACGGAGGGACGAACGAACGGACGGACGGACTGAAGGACGAACGAACGGACGGACGAACGGACGGAAGGACGAACGAACGAACGGACGAACGGACGGACGGAAGGACGAACGAACGGAAGGACGAACGAACGGAAGGACGAACGGACGAACGGAAGGACGGACGGAAACGCAAATGAATGTCTATTATACTTTTATTGGTCCATAAACAACTGCAATGCGTCCATTTAGAAGCGCTCGGTAAAGCTTCTTTCTCAGCATCTTGACATTTTCCTCTGCCCTGCATTAGTTTGATTATGGCAATCAATCGCTGATGACCTAGACTTGACTTAGTCTTGACTTAGACTTGACTTAGACTTGACTTAGACCTGAGCATCGTCGTCTGCGTCGTCTGGATTGACGGTCGTCTGCTGCCGTAGAACTCCATCCGGGATACGATGAGGTCGGCCAATCGTTTCCGGTCCTCCTCCTGCGTCTCTCCAATCAGAGGCATCGACGCAGAATCGTTGACCTGGAAGAAGAAGAACAAGCCAATCAACGGCTGAACATGTCGGCCTATATAGCCTACTATAGTTTCTATCAAACAGGACAACATTGTTATAGGCGCTAGACAAATGTCTGCTTGCAACAGCGACCACTTAGGAAGTTAGGCCCTAACATACATGTATGCATAGTCATTGCAAACGCGCATCGGCTACTGTTGGGTTGTTCCAACCAAATCATAAAGTCTCTGTCTGGTTGCTGTTCTAGTACAGAGAGATCTAATTAATTATGGCTACAGAAGCCATAGCATGATAGCAATATTATATCTGCAAGTATAGTGAACTGTAGCTGTACTGCGATGGACTTTCATTTAGCCACTTCTCCTCCTACTCGGTCTGCAGCTAAACAACGAACGAGGCTTAATTGTTACAGAAGACTGAACAGATAGTTTCCAGACAGACCTGCTGGAAGCACAACTTGAATAACTGAAAATGCTTATCTTTCATCCATAATCAACTTTATAATTGGCAATCAATAATAAAGCAACACAAAAAATCAAGCTAAGCAAAATATCAAATATCCACACCGTCAACCGAATATGCGTAGGCCTAAATATTATAGGCCTGACTCATAATTATAAATAATATAATCGTCGTACGTCAAAATTTTATTAGGAAAAACGTGGTCCTGCGCAAACAATTTTTACTAAGGATTTTTTTAATATAGGGCCTAATATCAGCGGAGTGATGGTTCAAGACCAGCTGCTTCAAAAGTATATGCACTTACTTAGTGCTTATAACTTACTTCGAGTATAAATTCTCGTCCATCTTTGGTGACGACTGCCTTGACTGCTACGACATCAAGTCCACCGAACAGCAGGCTGCACTCATCGACCCACAACCGATATCTATACGGAAAACCACGGACACACAACTAGTACATATACAATACAATACAATACAATACAATTCACTTTATTGCAACCAGAAAACAAGAAAACAATAAAAGTACAAAACATGCATGCATTGGCTACAAAGGGGGGCCCAAAAGGGATGGACATCCCGCTGGGAAGGGTCACCCAAGTAAAAAAGTCCCAAGAAAAATTAATCAAGATAGCTTAAAAGAAAGAGACTAAAACAAATTAGGTGATGACAGATTGCAGAAAAGCTTATATTGTCAAGAGCATATAGAGAAACAAACTTAACTAAGTACTTAACTAAAATCTTAACTACACATGGTCATGTGCACTTCAAGTAGCATTAGTGGAGGAGAGTAGAAGAACACGAAGTTTCTTTTTAAATACCTGCAGACTACTCGATTGACGAATGTCAATTGGTATTGTGTTCCATACTTTAGTGCCATAAGATTTAATAGTAAACCGCCTAGTATTAGATTGAGCTTTGACAGGGCGAAAAGCAGATGAATTCCTAGTGAAATGCGAATGGATGTCAGAGGCGTGAGGGAGGTAACCTTGGAATACCGAAGGAAGGAGACCGTGTTCGAGTCGAAAAAAGAACTCGCTAATTTGGAGATCCTTTATCTGGTCAATTTTCAGGAGATGAAGTTCATTAAAGGAAGGGCCAGTGTGTATATATATATATATAATATATATATATATACTAGTACTAGCTGGGGTACCCGGCGTTGCCCTAGAAATTTAGGAGTCGACCCGCTCCGGCCACAACCCCACCACACCCCCTCCTCCACAAAGGCCTCGTTGACTCTTACAGTTTTGTGTCATACACTACACACGAAATGAGACACAGTTAATTCTGCAATGTGCCACTGAACAAATCAGGATGAGACCAGCAGATGAAGAATAATGTAATTAAACAAGGAATATTATAAGACTCAGTCAACAACTCTGGTGACTTATATGAAGTTAGACATGAGAAGTTACCGTGGCTAACTCTAGCTGGGTGTCCCGTGTTCTAAACGAATGAGTACCAATCATCTCAATCAGAGTGGGGAAAGGTTCACCATGCAGCTGTTAGAAGACGAAGACGCTATAGAAAGCATGGAGCAACGAAAAACCAAGAAAACTGGAAGAAGCAAGGAGATGATAGATGACAGTTTAGTATAGATTGCCTTCCCAAATGGTATACTTATCCCTGCAGTGACAGAAACCTATATATATATATATATTTATATATAATATATATGTAACCAAGATGGAGGAGGGGAGCAAATCGAGCACAGCTGAGCGAGCACTATAGAAAAAGTCTATATTATACCCCTTCTCACTCATCTCACTCAATCACTCACCCATAATTATGAGTCTTCTGGTTGGGGCCACTTGGGGGTTGATGGCAGCCAACATAATATCTGTCTTGAACCACACGTCATTAGAATATCATTGTCTGCGTGCGAACAGTGCTTTGCAATAATGGAAACCGTCACTGACACGACAGCTCTCTCTCTCTCTCTCTCTCCTCTCTCTCTCTCTCTCTCTCTCTCTCTCTCTCTCTCTCTCTCTTTCTCTCTCTCTCTCTCTCTGTCTCTCTCTCTCTCTCTCTCTCTCTCTCTCTATATATATATATATATATATATATATATATTGTCTGGTCATTTTCACATTAAGATGAGATATGCTGTGGGAGTTCACTTTGAATCTAAAGGGAGGTGATTTGTTTCGTCGTGACAGTAATTTGAAAGAGATGGGCGATGAGGAAACTGCGTCGTATGACAGAAGCAATTCCAAGAATAGTCTTAGCTTATTAATATCCAGGAAAGAATCCTGTGATATTAAGCAACATGATAGCCTGGTCGTTTACTGTCTTGAAAAGCAAGAGATAAATGTCAGGTGAATATAACTTATATAAGTATAGTTTCCTGTTTCTCAGGGCTTTTTTTAGTGTGAAAATGTAGGCTACACAAAATGTGCAGTTCTATAGGCCTACCGGTATTGTTAAAAGTAGACACAATGACAGTAGGCTATAATAGCTGATCGATTAATTATAAAATGTTAAAAGTAGACACAATGACAGTAGACTAGGCCTACAGCTGATCGATTAATTATAAAATATTAAAAGTAGACATGCACCTTTCGTTCATGGCGACTTGTTCCAGCATCGATGAACCTGTATTTACTTTCCAGTTGCCAGAATTAACCGACGTTTTTCTGTTCAAAATGAAACCACGAATTACTGTTTTAGACCTAACTAGAATAGGCCTATAGGCCTAACTAAATTGTACAATAATAGGCTAATTATACAAGGAAGTGTAGGCTAGCCTATATTATCGTAGGACTATGAAATGTAGCCTACATTGATAAACATAGCAGTATAGTTCATAGCATCAGCTGCATCATAGTAATAATTTTTATAAGAACCTGTTTCCTTTCTCACACGCCCTAAAGCGCGTCAGCAAAAAGGCCGCAATCGAATGTGTTGAAATGCGCTACGTAAACGGAACACACAATTGAACCACCATTTGAAACGCGCCCGAATTGGAAGGCAAGGCTTATCGACGGGCGTAGGCCTATGTGTTGAAAACGGTAGAATTTGCAAATTTGCTTTTTTAAAAAAAAGATTGCGCTTTTCCCAAAATATCATTCTGCAAACCCGGCCGTGTTGGAACTAAACGTTTTGGTATAGTTTTGAAAGTAATCGTTGAAGAAAGTTCGGAGATCCTTGAAGACGCGACACAAACGCGGTTACATTTATATATATATATATATAGATGACAATAATTAATTATTCCCCATGTACATGTATATACATGTAGGCCTATATAATCTCCAAACGGCCCACCCATGGGTTCACATGCATGCGGTATGAGAATTGCATAAAAAATAACTGGGAGCCAGAATATATATGATACACATGAAGCTGCCATCAGGTGTGAAAAGAGGATTTTACTATGGAGCTCTGGGAAAGACTGGGGTTGAACCTCTGAATCCTTCCGGTAATTCTCACTCTGTTCACATGTAAAGCAAATAAATCTATTTGTGGAATATTGATATATTCTCACCTTAATTATCTTCCACATAGATATTGACATTAATGGTATTCGAGACCATCCCCCCCACACAAATGAAAATTCTGCAGATTGACCATGGATCGACCAATATGGCTCTTTCAGTGCCACATTGTGAGCCTATAAAAGGCAAATAACTAATGTCCTCGTGTAGGCCAAGTGTGGGTGCATATACTGCATAGTGCTCTGCAGCAACGTATCATTAAATTAATGACAAGACTGGAGGAGGACGAGGAGAAGAATTAGGATGGAAGTCTGGAACGGTAACAACAGCGGAAGCGTCCAGTATACGATTCTCCCGGTTCCTGTTAGGATTTTCCTAATTTATGGTTGCGTTGGTTACACGTATAATACATTTTAGCACCTCTGCATCACTGCGTACCGGCAACGACATGTGCGTTCGTGTGTGTTGTGTGTTAGCGACAGAGTGTCTGCGTGTGCATGCAAGAGGCGGGCAACACAATCTCTACGACTGTCACATAATCAGCAGCAGCAGCAGCAGCAGCAGCAGCAGCATCAGCAGCAGGAGTGCTGTCTGGGTTTTACCTGAATGCGTTGTAATTATTGCCGATCTTCTGTACGTAGAGGTCGTAGGCGCTGTCTACAAACGGTTCCGTTGTGCAATAGCAACGCGTCACAGCAACAACGCCAACGATGTCGTCGAAGTCGCATTGGTTGTCAATCCTCACCTGATGATAATATGGAAGCAACAACAACAACAACATCATCATCATCAACAACAACAACAACAATGACAACAACAACAACATTAAGAACAACAACATTAAGAACAACAACATTAATAACAACAACATTAATAACAACAACATCAGCGTCAATTACTTCAGTCATTATGAAACCATTCCGCCCACGCATACACTCACACTGTCACACACCACGCATATACATGTACGCATCTTTGACATAATAATATCCGTGGTGTAGACATTTCCTGATTAACAAAAATTAATAATGGCGTCGCTTCAAAGACTCGTAAACCCTTTCTACTCCGGATCATAATTAGGCCTACTAGTTTACTACTACTACTGCTACTACCGCTACAACTAGGCCTACTACCAGTGTTTAAAGTGTAGAAAAAGAAGTGCCTGGTTCTCCAGGATCTGCTGTCCAAATAAGTGGCAGGACGGTGTTGAGATTGGAAAATAAATGCTGGACGCCGTCCATGACCCCCGCCACACTTTAAGTCATGCTTACTACTACTGCTGTTGCTATACTGCTGCTGCTATATTACTACTACTGCTACTGCTGCTACTACTGCTGCTACTGCTGCTACTGCTGCTGCTGCTACTGCTGCTACTGCTGCTACTGCTGCTACTGCTGCTACTGCTGCTACTGCTACTACTGCTGCTACTGCTACTACTGCTAATGCTGCCGCTGCTGCTGCTGTACTTATAAGACGGCTAAATTACGTACCGATCCCATTCCGGAGTGCGCATGTCCGATTTTAACGACAACTGGAAACTGCGGAGTAACTGACTGAAAGCAAAAGCATGTCATATATTTATATATATATAAATATATATATATAGATAAATATATATAGATAAATATATATATATACGTATATAAATACATGTCTTCGTTTTTATCAATTGTGGTGACAAACCGAAACGCATTATATAGCTAACAAAATACAAGCAGACAATATCAATCAATCAGACTGAAGCAGTATGAGAATTGTGGAAAAACAACTGGGGGGGGGGGTTGGCCTATGATAAACTTGAAATTGGGGTATGAAAAACATACTTTAACATGGGGCTCTAAAAATGACTGGGGGGGTTGAACCCCCCTGACCCCCCCCCTCGGCAATTCTCACCCTGGACTGAAGGAAGAGTTTTATGGTATGCTGATCATCATGATCATCATGATTATCATCATCGTCATCGTCGTCGTCATCAGCATCGTCGTCATCATCATCATCGTCATCATCATCATCATCATCATCATCATCATCATCATCATCATCATCATCATCATCATCATCATCGTAATTATCATCATCGCTATCGTAATCGTAATCGAAATCTCCAAACGTCCAAAGCGGCTCTCGATCATCGACGTATATTGAGCGTCGATGCTCTCGATAGTCAAACGCGTAGCACCAGCTTATGGCATTTGCATGCTAAACATGCAGCTGATGTGGCATAAAATTACATATAGACCTAGATTATAGTCTAACTAATGCAAGGGACCATAATACCCTTCAATCATTATTGTCAGATATGGTGAACTAATTCCATAATTATTTTCCGTGTAGCCTAGGCCTATATATATATAATCATGCAAACGTATAGGCTATATTCTGATATTCTCAAAGTAACCACCCACAACAGTATTATAGGCCTGCCTACTAATAGCCTGCATCTTTCGATTCTTTCATTAACACTCGAGTGCCCAAGGTATTTTTTGGTACACGAAGGCCCAAGGGGGGGGGGTCCGCGCGGACCCCAGCGTTTTATGTTAATATCTTGAGAAGGGATTGGAATATCGTCATAGAATTTAGTTCTACGTGATCCCAAATGAATTTCCAATCGATTGGTGTATCTTATATGACAATAACACCACCTGGTGTTAAATAATAGTGTAAAATCTCGTGATACACATTTTATGCTTGCTTTCGTTATTGACCAAAGGAAGCCCAGCGTTTTCATGCCAATATCTTGAGAACGGATTGGAATATCGTTATAGAATTTATTTCAATGTAATCCCAAATGAATTTGCAATCGATTGATGTATCTCATAGCACAATAACACCACTTGGTGTAAACTAATAGTGTATAAATCTCGTAATACATATGTTATGCTTGCATGCTTGCGTTATTTATCGAAGGAAAGCCTATACGTCCGGCGCGGACCCCAGCGTGTTCATGTTAATATCTTGAGAAGGGATTGGAATATCGTTATATAATTTAGTTGTAAGTAATCCCAACTAAATTTGCAATCGATTGATATATATTATATCACAATAGCACCACCTGGTATAAAAAATAGTTATTGACCAGTAACCATGCGCTTGTATGAATATCAGCCGCATATCAGGGGGTACCCTTAGTATATGCTGTGGTTGTGGGGTGCAGGGTTGGACAATACTCACGCAAAATATACCATTCTTTGCCCAAATGGTTGCTCTAGGAATACCTAAAAGCATTTATGCAGATCCCTAGCCTTTAAAAAGTTATCCGGGAAAAACAGGCCTGGGGTCCGGTCGGACCCCCCTTGGGCACTCGAGGGTTAACTCAGGTTTTACCGGTAGGCCTATGCACTTTTTATGCAGTTGATGTAAAATATCAACTGCATAAAAGGTGACATTTTGAAACTAAGCCTGAGGTTCATCGAACATTGCAAAAGATCTGATTACAAAGATTTAATTACAAATATTTAATTACGGATATTTAATTACAAAGATCTAGTTACAACGAAAAAGCGCAACATCGAGAAGAGTGGCGTTGTTGGGCATCTGGACCTGCCGAGAGGCAGCTAACCTAAAGAAGAAAGAAGAAGTTACATAGATCTAATTACAAGGGGTCTAATTGACTGAAGCTGAAAGCGTCTCACCTCTTTAAAAATTAAGTGTTGCTCAATTTTATTATTATTTTACCGGGATTTTTCAACATAGGCCTATAGGCCAGGCTGCGAAAAATTTCAATTTTACTAACAGAAGCGTACGATCATCACTTCTGAAATGTTGATTTCCTCTCCCACGCGCATAAATCATTCTCGTTTTTAAACTCAACAGAATGGCTTATTCCCAGCCCAATCTGGATCTTCCAATGGAATACGACTTTCAAATGTCGTTTCACTTTAAGTAAATCATCGATTGATGACTTGTGCACTAAAACATAATATGCGCTATATAATCAATAGATTAGTTCAAGCCTGTCATACCCGGTAGCCTACTGAATGATATTTGGCATTTTAAACAATGGTAATGTGGTCACTATATTAATATTATAACTAGGAAGTCTGTAGGCTAATAATTGTTTTAAATATTACTGACCATCTGTCGATGACAAGGAAAGTATGACTGTTCGATGAGAGGAAAACGATCACTGCCAAGTCTTCGCTGGATCTGCATCAACTGCGAGAACTGAAATAACCATTGACATAGGCCTAACCTAATATGGATACGCTTCAATAACCGTTGACATATTATATGGATACGTTTTAATAACCTGAATCCTGAATTTTCCTTTAAACATCGGTGTAATCCTTCCGTCTTTTTCCAAAGTCTCCTTCTAACGTACGGTAGGCTAGTCCTTTTAAGGTCTTCTTCCACACTTTTCAAAAGTCTTCTCCCATTTTCTTTAGGCCTAATCTCCTTTTCCATCTTCTTCCTAATTGTGTCGTCTGCGTTTTGAAAGTGAGGGCTGTGAGGCGAGTGTCTTCCTTTACTTTACTTTACCATTTTTAAAATCTAATTCATGCTTGCTTGATGATTCTTATGTTTTAACAATTCACTTGTCTTTTTGAAATCGGGAAAATAAACTATAGCCTATATGTAGGCCTAGCAATACTGTAGCTTCCAATGTAAAGTTGCAGACGGTATAGAACGGCGTGAAATCTATAGCTGGGTAATGTGGGTATAAATTATATACAGGGTGGGCCAATAGGAATGCAACAACTTTGACGCCTTATAACTTTAACAGTTTTTATCTGACCGTCTTTTCCTATATATCCAATTGAACATAATTATCCATATTATCATTCTACAAAATATCTAAGAGATACTAATACGAATTTTTGAGATAATGCTATTAATGTTCGATGTCCCCTTTTTGCCATAAAACTGCAAGAAAAAAAAAACAAAAGTCTTAAACTGAATGTGTCATTGACTCAATTCTAAGCAATCACTAGTTCTAACAATTAATAACAATTCATATCTTGAGTGAATTTATCATCAGTCAAACAAATACTCAATATGTCCACCACGTGCTTTAATGACAGCATGGGCACGAGACGAGCACTGATCGATGACTGAGTGCTTGGGTTATTTCAGCCCAGCAGTAAACAATCAATTTTTTCAAATGTTCAACGTCACGTATCGGTTCATGCTGAAGACAACCCCAGATTGAATAGTCAACCGGGTTTAAATCTGGGCTGTTCGGTGGCCAGTTCTCCGGTTCAATAAACTCTGGTACGTTAGCGTTCAGATAGGCCTAGGTAACCGTATGACGTGAACGATGCGCCGGCGGGAGAACGTTTGCGACCACAGTTGCGGCTGTTAGACGTTCCCGTGGCATCAATTTGTTTAATCAATCGATGTAGAGCATATTTATTCCATTTTCTAGAAGGGAATTCTATCAACATCTGATGTGCATTGTATTCTTTTTCTACTCTTAAGATTCTGATTAAAATCCTATCCTCTCCCGTGAGCGGCGCCATGATGTTCATTATTTACATTCAAATTGAGAGGTGTGCGCCGCACCGAAATTTTTATTTAAATGGTGCCGTATATCAGCGCAAGATTTGGCACAGTAGTAGAATGGATAATTATCTTCAATCTAGTATATTGATCACAGTGTTCGGATAAAAATTGTTTAAGTTATAAGGCGTCAAAGTTGTTGCATTCCTATTGGCCCACCCTGTACAATCTGTGGAAAGAGGATATAGGCCTAATTATGGTTTAGAGTCTTTAGACCATTCTCTCATTCGAATGAATTTTTCCTATAGGGCCTATACATTGGAGTCCTCCTCCTCCTGTCCAGATGTTTTTCCCTCGGCTATTTTCAACCACCTTCCATTACTGTAATGCATGCACACGTCGACTAAATTACATGCCAGCTGCAGTCCATAATGACTGCATTAAGCCTGCACCCAAAGCCTGCACATAATACATATATATATAATATATATAATATACAGTATATATATTGGTTTAAGGGTAAGACGATATGTATACGCACCACCCACGGTTTGTCGAGGAAACTGAAGACGGACGACAATGAGTTGATGCTTGGAACTGCGCCATAGTGAAGGCCGATCACGATGTTCCTCCAATCCTCGTTTGCGTCACTCACAAACTGGCGAATCACTGCAAAATCCGGCTTAACTCATTCCCGCCTGAATTGTTCCGATACCTATTGGGTTTATCGGGTCACCCGCGACCCGATCCGGCGGGAAAGAGTTAAAAGACCTGAACACAAACAGCGATCGTAATCGTAATCGTAATCGTGACATCGAAATTTCTACAGCGCCCATGCACAAAAGCCAAGTCGCGGAAACCAGCTTATTCAATGCGCTACTGAAGCATGAGCGGCGCTTTATAAATGTTCAAATACAATTACAATTAAAATTTTGCCTGGTCAAGCTAAATTGTTGTTAGCAATTCTCTCACTCCCTTAACTTGGCATTATTATGTTTTACGCAATGAAATAATTCACAGTAAACTTTAATCACCAGATTGAAACGCATGTGCTAGATGTTCAAAGGGTTGAATATGGATTAAAAAGGGAATCATGACCACTGAACTAGGATGAGAATCATTGTACTATGTGTGTACGACTGTATACGTGTAGGTATGCACACAAGTAGGGCCTAATTTGCAATGATTTTAGACAGGCAGAGAGACAGACAAATAGAGACAGAAACAGATAGAGCAATAGCAGAATAAGCCAGACAGTATTGGTCTATCTCCCATTATATATGTTGGTGTACGGACCATTGCTCATAGGCTGATTGCTCATAGGCTTATTGCTCATATGGCTTATTGCTCATATGGCTCATTGCTCACAGGGTCTATTGCTCATAGGTCTCTTTGCTCATATGGCTCATTGGTCATAGGGTGTATTGGTCATAATAAAATACAAGTTAAATTAGTCGAGTGAAGGTACAGAAAAGAAAACACTGATTGAAAATAGAAAGAAACATTTACTAGGTCATGTAATTGTTCACATAAAATTTTGAGAAAAAGTTGAAATGTTAAAGTAAAAGCTTGATAACTAACCACTAGAAGGGAAATTGTTCAATTATGAAAAACGTTACACTTTTTAACAACTATAGATTGTTCACTACTTCAGATGTCAAACAACAGGTTTGTTCACTGTCTTATAAATATTATGTCCACTTCCACATACAATGTAGTTGACTACTTAAAAGATAAGTACGACACGGCACGAAGATAGTGCACAGTGATTCTATTAGTCTATACCAACGCTAATTGTCCCTAATTGATAAGCACAAGCTAAGGCGTGAAGACGGTCACCCATATTGCCAATGGTATATTTGTTTTAAACATAGGCCTAAGTTCATTTATTTTAGGCATATGACCGATGAGCCTATGAGCAATAGACCCTATGAGCAATCAGCCATATGAGCAATAAGCCTATGAGCAATCAGCCTATGAGCAATAAGCCTTTGAGCAATGGTCCTTTTATAGAGCCATATATTTTACTTTTATCAATTCGGCTTTGTTGACCTAATCGATGACCTATGACCTATGGTCAAACAGAGAGGACCGACTTCTGTTTCTTGTATTGTCACTGATCTTGAAAAGAAAAGGCGTCAGACAAACAGTGGCGAGATAACGATTCACTTTTGAGTCCATGCAGGCGAATACAACGTTGCGTTTAGAAACCATACATGCTTCATCAACACTTCGTCTGCTATATACATCTGCTTGCATTACACATGTATGTAGGCTTATGTATGCTAGCTTGTATGTATGTATGCACGTATGTATGCATGTATGTGTGTATGTATGTATGTATGTATGTATGTATGTATGTATGTATGTATGTATGTATGTATGTATGTATGTATGTATGTATGTATGTATGTATGTATGTATGTATGTATGTATGTATGTATGTATGTATGTATGTATGTATGTATGTATGTATGTATGTATGTATGTATGTATGTATGTATGTATGTATGTATGTATGTATGTATGTATGTATGTATGTATGTATGTATGTATGTATGTATGTATGTATGTATGTATGTATGTATGTATGTATGTATGTATGTATGTATGCATGCATGCATGCATGCATGCATGCATGCATGCATGCATGCATGCATGCATGCATGCATGCATGTATGTATGTATGTATGTATGTATGTATGTATGTTTGTATGTATGTATGTATGTATGTATGCATATGTATGTATGTATGTATGTATGTATGTATGTATGTATGTATGTATGTATGTATGTATGTTTGTATGTATGTATGTATGTATGTATGCATATGTATGTATGTATGTATGTATGTATGTATGTATGTATCTATGTATGTATGTATGTATCATGTATATATGTATGAATGCATGTATGTATGTAAATACGCATGCATGTATTGTATGTATGTTTTTCTGTATGTAGGCCAATGTATGTATGCATAGCCATTGTTTATATCACGTAACCTTAATTAAAATAGACATGCATCCACACAAGAAGGAAATAATTATGAAGGAGAGCAAATGAGAATGACAGATTTATTATTCCTTGAACTTCGGCATATAACATGCATCTGTTTAGTGATTTGCCGCCGAAGTGGACCATAGATGTGTGCGCGCATAATTAAAGCCGTTGCTTAGCAGCGTGTGTTCTGCAGTGTGCATGAGAGACACCTAGCGGCGTCATCGTCTGCCTCGTTTGATTCCTCACCCACCCACCGTGGCACCCTTTCTCACCTGACTACTCTCGTGCCATTCCTCATCACCTGGATGTCTACAACTGCACCAGACTCCGAATACGACGCCAGATTGATCTCGGAAAACTCCGCCTGCATAGAAAGCACATGAAGCACATGAAGCGAATTCTCAAAAACAAAATTAATAGCAGCCGCAGAGAATAATTATCAGTGGCTGTTCGTGATCACTGTCGCGTTGCTTCGACAAGAGAAAGAAATGCTGAAATACGTAAAAGAGATGTTAATTGAGATTGAGAGATGACGAGAGATGAATCAACATTTTGACAGACGATCAACCAATGAACGACTTGAGAAATCGACTAAAAATGACGATGACGAGTTGACGACGGCATCTGCATTATAAATACCCGTCACTTCAACATCAACTATGATCTCGGTAGGTCGCACTATCTAAGAATACGCAAGCAAGCAGGCAGGCAACAGGCAGCCAGGCGGACAGACAGACAACCAGGCTGACAGACAGAAGATAGACAGACAGACAGACAAACAGACAGTCAATACAGACGGACATATGGATACACAGGCAAGCAGGCAGACAAGCAGGCAGATGGCTACACGGACAGACAGGCAGACAGACAGACACTTAGGCAAACAGATGGACATACAGACAGATAGGTAAACAGGCAAGCACAGGCAGACAGGCAGGTATACAGATATACAAACGGACAGACACACATTCAGACGGACAGATATGTGCACACAGGCAAACAAGCAGACAGGCAGTGCAGACAGACAGACAGACAGTCAGAAGACAAGCAGAGACATAGTCAGACAACCATACAAACAGTTAGGCACACATGCAAGCAAGCAAACAGGCAATAAAAGACCAGATCGACGCATAGGGCCTATACATGGCCATGGGTCATGTAGGTTGATGTGGTGCGTGCATGTCGATTTCATTATAATGTCCGATGCAGCATGAGTAGTTGATAAGGGGCCGTTATTGAAACATCATCCTTCAATAATGAGGGCCGGAACTAGCACAGCCACCCCCCACCGCGTCAATTGTATGCCTTCACTGGATTACTGGCACAGCCACGCCCTCTGACCAATGGCAAGCCTCCAAATTGTCTCGTAACCTATCAATAAATTATTTGTCCGTGTGGTTGTCTGTCTGTCCGACGGTATGGCTATCCCTCTCTTGGTATGTGTGTGCGACTATATGTCTGACCATGTCTGTATGTCTAAATGATGTTAATTAAGGATGAAAAGCATGGGGCTGCCCGGCCGCCCACCCGCTGACACATATCTAACACCCGATGGCACTCGTCTAACACCCACCAACGCTTGCCTGATAAGAACTTTATAATTAAAGATTTAGATGTGGTATACAATAGGTACCCATAAACATGTGGTATGCAACTGGTGTACTATGCAAAAATAGTTCCGTCAGCTTGTAACATGTAAAATGCAATGTGTGCAAACTGTACGCGCGCAGCAGTGGTAGTAGCAGCTGTGTGACGCAGCAGCATCCAATTTTTTCAAAACATAGATAACCTAAGTAGTGTATAACTATATTTTTTGGCGCACATGCATGAAAAAATTATCATTCGTTAAAAATGTGCAATTTCTTCCAAAATGATTGTAAGTATTTGTATAACCATTGGTATTGAATCATATGGATGTGAAAATTTTTAGCAAAATTTAAAGTTCCTACTTTTATAAGAGGAAGATTTCAAATGCAAAAGTCCATGTCACTTTAAAATTTTCCAACCTTTTCAACTTTTTGCATAGAAAAATATGTAAGTAAGTAAGTAAATGTACGAAAACAAGTCATGTGTAAATTTCATCAAACTTTATTCTTATGCAGTGCAAACGAATTTATGAACTAAATAATCATTGAGACCAGTGTCAAAAGTTAACATGTTCGCTACAGCGTAAATATTCTTCAAGACATTCTTCTTATTAAAAGCTACCAATTTTATTTTTCCCCATCATTTGCTCTTCAGTCTTTACGAACGACACACAACTTGTGGAAATATGTGTCCGTCGAATGTAAAATGCGAAATGGATGTATGTGGTAATTACAAATGCGACTGCGACTTTTGCGGAATTGAGAATTCTTCCCATGAGAAGGAAGAATCAACGAAATATCGCATCACACGTTTGAAAACAGAGAACGAAAAACTTGCAAAAGCTGTTATTTGTGTTGTGTGTAAAAACAAACAAGTGGAAGCTCTGCTACTTCCATGTGCTCACGTAAACATGTGCGATCCATGCGCAGATGAGGCTAAAGACTGTCCAATATGCAGCGAACGTATATTAGGTACAGTGAGAATTTACATGGTATAAGAGCTTACTACTCCGATGTATGGACTCAGTTTCCATCATGGATCCAACTTGGCAGCATCCATTTTCTGCTATAGTTAGCGGTCCATCTGGATGCGGAAAAACTCAATTCACCTTACGATTTATAGATCATTTACAGTATATGGTCAAACCTGAGATAGAAAAAGTTATTTGGTGTTACGGAATATATCAAGAAATATTCGACAAGTATAGTCAAGTTCAATTTCAAGAAGGATTACCAGACTTAAATATTTTTGATGGTAAGCAGAAAACACTGCTGGTGTTGGACGATCTCATGAGTGAGACTGACGAACGTGTTACAATGTTATTCACACAAATAAGTCATCATAGGAACGTTTCTATACTATACCTTACTCAGAACCTATTCTACAAAGGCAAGCATACAAGAACCATCAGTCTGAACGCTCATTACTTTATTCTTTTCAAAAATGTCAGAGATTCCACGCAAATAGCCAACTTGGCTAGACAGATGTTTCCGGGCAAGTCGAATTTCATGATAGAGGCTTTTGCAGATGCGACTATGGTGCCATTCGGGTATCTTTTGGTAGATCTTAAACCTGAAACCGACGAACGATGTAGACTTAGAACCAATATTTTTCCAGGTGAGACACACTACGTATATGTACATGTACATGTATATGTACGCTTTGGCTGGGATTGTGTGCGGAGCTTTCCTCGTTTGTCGTCGTGGAAAACTATCCTATTGACGGTGATTCGATTTCATATCTTTCGGAACATTACCTTTTCTTTTGATGGCCGCCATTGGACGAGTTCATTTTTACCATCGAGAAGGGACGTTAGGTTATTCGCCAATAATTCAACATCTCTGCCACCTGGCGAATGACGTTCAACGCTATCAACGCTCGTTCGAGAAAATGGACTCATTCGAGAAAATGGTCAGGTCAGCCATTTCAACATCTCTGCCATCTGGCGAATGCCGTTCTACGCCTTCCAGGACTCGTTCGAGAAGCTGGTCAGGTCAGCCATTTCAACATCTCTGCCACCTGGCGAATGCCGTTCTACGCCTTCCAGGACTCGTTTCGAGAAGCTGGTCACTGTGGTCAGGTCAGCCATTTCAACATCTCTGCCACCTAGCGAATGCCGTTCAACTTAAACCCATGACGTTGCGAGGGAAGCTGTGGATAACATTGCATCATACGCGGAACATTTGAATGTGCATCTTCTATCATCCTCAGACTAGAATCTGTTGACTGGACTCTGCGTGTTTGCGATGGAGTTTTGTTTACAGTGACTTTTCTGTTTAGGTCGGTGTTTGCTGTGGATGTAATCGTAGATCTGTTGTGATGATAACTCTAACATCTGAGGCTTTAGATAGGGCGGATGTCTTTCCTGCTATGTGCGCCTCTTCTTAATTATTTTCAAGAGGCGCTATATAAATTTTTAAATACATTATAATGTATTTAAAAATTTATATTTAAATAAATTTAAATTTATTTATTCTTCAAAGAATAATTATTCTTTGAAGCGCTCCTGAGTAGTAACCTTGAAGGAGCGCTATATCAAATTCTCAAATAAATAAATAAATAAAAATAAATAAATATACCTAAGAAAGTGAATATAAGGACGTGTATTCATACTTACCATCATTCGTATATAATGGCTTCGTCGCTAGAGGATAAGTTTGAAAAGTTGAAACTTCTCAAAGATTCTTCACCCAAAGTTCGGAAAGAGATTTTGAAAGAATGTAAATCGCCTCTACTTTTCTGTCTTTGCGAGTGTGCACTCAACATTTTAAAAGGGAAGGTACCTTTGAAAAAAGGTCAGAAGAGTAGACTTGTTCGTTTCAAACACAAGTTAAGAAAATTGGCTTCCAAGAAAACTGGAGTAAAGATTAAGAAGCGTATAATACAGAGCGGCGGTTTCATAGGTGCGCTGCTTACTCCGATAGTTTCTTTTCTTGGATCGCTTCTAAGTAATAAAATATAGTATGGAGCACACCAAAAAGATGGTTCTGGTAGAACCGCGTCAGATCGAAAAATGGAAAGAAACAATGCTGGATAAGACATTGTCTAAACTGGATACTCAGATGTACGACATTCTGCATCGAAACATTGCAGACGATGATAAAGCCAAACTGTATTCCAATAGTTTGAGTCGTTATCTGAACATTGATAAACCATCCATCGTTACAAAATTCGAAACTAAAGAATCTGAAGAGGAAGTGACTGCGAGTCAGAAACCGCAAACTGTCAAGTCGAACAGCGTAGAGGCGCAAGTCTTGGAAACGGTACCTAAGAAGTGGAAAACGCAAGCTTCTAGACTTTTATCCCATCTGAAATCTAATCCGGACGTGTCTTGGACCACTAAAGGTGAACTCATTTTGAAAGATGCTACTATTCCGAAAACTCATGTCGTGGATCTGGTAAACGACCTGCTCAGAAAACGCGCATCATCTTCACCTCCAACCGGATGGATGCAACTGGCCGAAGCTTTGAAAGATTCCAACATTCCTCGCGAGTTGATAGGAAATCAAGATCGATGGAAATATATTAGCGGTACTTTGGATGAAAGTCGATCATTCACACCTAAAAGTAGACGCGGAAGACAACAGTTGCAGTCGAGTTGGTTACCGTACTGATGGATTCCTACTTCCAGCCTAAGCAGCCTGGCAGTTTCGCAGGCGTATCTTCTTTTCAAAGACATCTTAATGGACAATTTAAAACTAAAGATGTTAAAAAATTTCTTTCGAAGCAGGACACTTACACACTGCATAAGCCAGTAAGACTAGTGTTTAGACGTAGGAAGACTTTCTCGGTAGGAATAAACGATCTGTGGCAAGCGGACTTGGCCGATCTTTCTGCGCTGTCAAAACATAATGATAAAAATAAATACATTTTAACGTGTATAGATGTGTTTTCTAAATATGCTTGGGCAATTCCTTTGAGAACAAAGTCCGGCGTGGATTTGACCGCAGCATTTTCAAGCATTTTAACAGACAGACAACCTGCTCATTTACAAACTGATAAGGGAACAGAATTTCTTAATAGAAATTTGCAATCTATGTTGCGGAAAAATTCGATTCGCTTTTACACATCTGAAAATAGTGACATAAAGGCTTCTGTAGTGGAAAGATTTAACCGCACCCTAAAAACGAAAATGTGGAAGTACTTTACATATAAAAATACATATCGATACATCGATGTTTTGCAAGATCTTGTACATTCGTATAACAACACATATCACAGAAGCATAGGAATGACACCTAGTCAGGTGTCTAATGAAAATGAAGATGTTATTAGAAAACGGTTGTATGGTGAAAAGAAAAGCAATCCAAAGTGGAAATATAGTGTTGGTGATAATGTCAGAATTGCCAAGGGTCGAATAGTGTTCAAAAAGGGCTATCTTCCGTCCTGGTCTGAAGAAATTTTTAAGATTCAGGCATGCATACCTACCGATCCAGTAACATACGAACTATCCGATTTAAAAGGTGACATCATAAAGGGTAAATTCTACGAAGCCGAATTGCAAAGAATTTTAAAAGAAGACGACGTGTATAGCATTGAAAAGGTTTTAAAGACGCGTAAGCGACGTGGCAAGATGGAATATTATGTTAAGTGGAAAGGCTATGACGACAAATTTAACTCTTGGACGCAGGATATATTCGACGTCTAGTAATTGTGTTGTTCATTCGGTCATAGTACGCATTCGAATATGGCTCACTTTTATCTTGTACTACCAAGTAACAGTTCCATGCAGTTTTATCCCAATAATACTGTCGCTAACTTTACAACGAAATTGGAAAATGCACTTTCACTATCGGGAGATTGGGAAGTTGGCTTGATCGGAATACAGTATCCTCACTCGTGGTACAATATAGCAACTAACGAATGTGAATTTACGTATTGGCAAAATCCTAGAAGGTATTCGGACGTTTTCGCGGGACCATCCGATCGAAAGACATGGCGAATACCGGCCGGCTATTACGAAAGTATGAACGATATTGTGCAAGTTATAAATGCACGCATAGTGGAGTTCTCTGTCGAATATTCACTTACTAAATATTCTCAGTTTAAATATGACACAATAACGAAAACTCTCAAAGGTGAAATAAACCTGGGTGCCATGATAGAATTCTCAGCATCGTTGTGCTTTATGTTGGGTATACACGAAAGTCAGAATCCTATTCGAAACATCAATTATGGCAAATACGATTTTAAAGAAGTTTGGGATGAGGTTCCCAACGTGCACTGGGAATCTGAATATATTGGCGATATAAATCCAGCATTTTCAAGCATATTCGTTTATTGCAACATTTTGACACATGTTCCTGTTGGTGATACGAAAGCGCCACTACTTCGAACAGTTCACATCGAAGGTAAAAACGGAGACAATGTGCATATCATGTACGAGAATGCCATATACGTACCGATTCAGCAGAAGAGTTTTGACTCCATAGAAATAGATATGAGGGGCGAAACCGGGAAATCGATACCATTCGAGTATGGGAAGTCGATTGTGACACTTCATTTCAGACAGTGCAAAATATCACGACTCATACATTAATTCTTACAAACTATGGCTCACTTTTATCTCACATTACCGAGCAACAGTTCCATGCAGTATTATCCAAACAACACCGTAACACATTTTACGACGAGATTGGAAAATGACATTTCGCTAAGCGGTGACTGGGAAGTTGGATTGGTCGAAATATTGTATCCTCATACGTGGAACAATTTAGAAAGAAACGAAGGTAGAATCACGTATACACACATGAAATATTCGGAGACTGGCGACATACTACCTGGTTCAGTGCATAGAACGACACGTTTGCCGACCGGTCACTACGAAACTGCGCACCAGCTCATCGATTCTATCAACAAATTTATTCTTCTTGTTGCGGGTGAGATGGAATTGGATTCATTTCCAAAGTTTAAGTATGATCCTATAACAAATCGACTCAATGGTGATATAAACAAAGGTGCAAATATGCAATTTTCTCCAGCAATCTGTTCAATGTTGGGTGTTGCCGCGCGTCAAAATCCCATTATCAATGACGATGAGGATGAAGATTACATTTTTGAGTTCATGGGTTCCAACGCTTGCGATGTAAATCGCGGATTTTCTTCGTTATACGTGTATTGCAACGTGTTGGAGCAAGTACCGGTCGGAGATACGAAAGCACCATTACTCAGAATTGTAAACGCGTCCGGAAAAAGTGGTGATAGCGTGCGCGTCGTTTACGAAAAACCCATTTACATACCACTACAACAGAAGACTTTCGACTCAATCGAAGTGGATATAAGGAGTGACATTGGAAACCCTATTCCATTCGAATACGGCAAGGCGATTGTTACACTTCACTTTAGACATTGCAAAATTCCTTACCTGTTACAATGAAGACTCCCTTTTGTTGTGATGCAAGCAAACTTGCTTACGAAGACTATTATGTTCAACAAAGTGGTAGTGGTATGCCAGTGTTTCAAGGTGCGCGCATGCAGCGTGGTCATGGATTGGGAAGCTTTCTAAGTGGACTGTTTAGAAATGCTTGGCCACTGATACAGTCTGGCGCTAAAGCTGTTGGGAAACAGGTTTTGAGAACAGGGTTGCAGATTGCCAACGATGTAGCCGATGGGGAGCAGTTCATCGATGCTACAAAAAGGCGAATTCCTGAAGGTATAAAAGCATTTACATCTTCCAACGATTTCAAAACGCAAAGTGGGAGTGGTAGGAGAAGACGTAAAAGATCGTTGAAAAGAAATATCAAGAGAATCAAAGAAGACATATTCGGCAAAGTTTAAAATAATGGCGTTCGTTCATCCACAGTCTTGCGAATGTACGAAGAGCGAATTGGATCTGTTTAGCGTGCCTCCCACGCAGACCAGTATTGAAACTGGGTCGTACGTAGAGTATAATCCAATAGCTACAATTTCGCAAGGAACACCTATTGAATTTAGTATTACTGGAGCTGGACAGGACTATTTGGACTTGTCTAATACACAGCTTTATGTTAGAGCGAGCATAGTAAGAGCAAACAACGATGCCACTGATGTTGGCGACGACGTTGGTCCTATCAATCTCTTCCTGCACAGCTTGTTTTCTGAAGTCGACATCACACTAAATGATACATTGGTTACTTCTTCGAACAACACATATGCTTATCGTAGCTATCTGGAAACCATTCTCAGTTATGGAAATGCTGCAAAAACTTCACAACTCACCTCGGCATTGTTTTACAAGGATGTTGCAACACATATGGAAGATTCCAACCCACACGATGCTAATAATAGGAATGATGGATTTAAAAAACGTAGTGCATTGACCGGGGAAGGACGCGTGGTCGATATGGTTGGTGGAATTCACAGCGATCTTTTTTCCAAGAGCGCTTTCTCCCCAATGATATCAATATAAAAATCCGTCTCGTAAGAAATAAAGATCCATTCTGCTTGATGTCATCCGTGCAGGGTGCAGCATATAAGGTGAAAATCTTGGAGTGCAAGCTATACGTTAGAAAAGTAAAGTTAAGTCCCTCCGTGTTTCTAGCCCACGCCAAAGCATTGGAGATTGGAAATTTGAAATTTCCCATTCGAAGAGCGGTTTGCAAGACTTTTACGGTACCTCGTGGAAATCTTGACGCGACTCAGGAGAGTCTGTTCTCCGGTCAGATACCCACCAGAATAGTTATCGGTTGTGTTGACAACGACGCCTTTAACGGAACCTATACGAAAAATCCGTTCAACTTCAAACATATGAATCTTACACAGCTAAAAGTATACTTGGATGGCCAGCAACAGTCGATAAAACCGTTGGAAACCAATTTCGCCAATAACCAGTTTGTAAATGCCTATGCTTCACTTTTTATGGGCACCGGTAAATGGATGCGTGACGAAGGCAATCAGATAAGCAGAGAAGATTTTTCAGGTGGTTACGCTCTTTACGCTTTTGACTTGACACCCGATTTAGCCGAGGGTGGACATTTTAACCTCATCAAACCGGGGAATATTCGCGTTGACATGAAATTCGCACAAGCATTGGATAGAACCATAAACGTCATCGCATTTGCCGAATTTGAAAATATTCTTGAAATCGACAGATCCAGAAACGTCATTTTCGATTATACCAATTGAAGATGGAGAGTGATATGATAGAAGCGATACTACAAGGAGATGCAAAGTGTTCTACTATGTTTCTGGGTGTATTTGCATGCGATCGCCTACCATCAACTTTGGACACAAGACGTCCTTCAATACTCGTCTGTAATACGGACACGTATGGTAATCCTGGGAAACATTGGATCGTTATCTACATAGAAAGTTCGTTGTACGGTGAATACTTTGACTCCTTGGGAGAGCCTCCGCAAGCACCATTCAGAACGTTTCTACATAAACATTGTGCACGTTGGATTTTCACGGACAGACAGTTACAAAGTGTAGTTAGTCGTTTTTGCGGACATTACTGCATACTTTATTGTTTGCATAGAGCTAGAGGAAAAAATATTAATGCTGTAGCGAACATGCTAACTTTTGACACTGGTCTCAATGATTATTTAGTTCATAAATTCGTTTGCACTGCATAAGAATAAAGTTTGATGAAATTTACACATGACTTGTTTTCGTACATTTACTTACTTACATATTTTTCTATGCAAAAAGTTGAAAAGGTTGGAAAATTTTTAATTGACATGCACTTTTGCATTTGAACTCTTCCACTTATAAAAATCAGGAACTTTAAATTATGCTAAAAATTTCACAACTATATGAACCAACACCTGTGGTTATACAAATACTTACAATAATTTTGGAAGAAATTGCAGATTTTTACTGTATGACAATTTTTAACTTTAAATTTTGGTAAACGTTTTCACACACATGTGTACCAATACATCTGGTTATACAAATACTTACAATCAGTTTGGAAGAAATTGCGAAATTTTAACGAATAATAATTTTTTCATGCATGTGTGCCAAAAGATATAGTTATACACTACTTAGGCTATTTATGTTTTGAAAAAATTGGATGCTGCTGCCCCCCCACATCTGCTATTTACCAATGCTGCGCGCGTACAGTTTGCACACATAGCATTTTGCATGTCACAAGCTGACGGAACTATTTTTGCATAGTCCGCCAGTTGCATACAACACGTTTTGTGTACCTATTGTATACCACACCTAAATCTTTAATTATAAAGTTCTTATCAGGCAAGCGTTGGTGGGTGTTGAATTTGGTCGGGGGAGTGCCAGCGGGTGGTCGGCCGCAAGCGTTGGTGGGTGTTGAATTTGGTTAGACGAGTGTCAGCGGGGGGCGGCCGGGCAGCCCCATGCTTTTCATTCTTAATTAACAACATTTAGACATACAGACATGGTCAGACATATAGTCGCACACACATACCAAGAGAGGGATAGCCATACCGTCGGACAGACAGACAACCACACGGACAAATAATTTATTGATAGGTTACGAGACAATTTGGAGGCTTGCCATTGGTCAGAGGGCGTGGCTGTGCCAGTAATCCAGTGAAGGCATACAATTGACGCGGTGGGGGGTGGCTGTGCTAGTTCCGGCCCTCATTATTGAAGGATGATGTTTCAATAACGGCCCCTTATCAACTACTAGCATGAGTCGTACTTTGCTGACGGTCATTCGGTCAAAGGCGTCGTTTCAATAGATTCGTGTGGATAGATAATTATATTAACAGGACTATGCACAGGAGAGAAACGAGTAATTGAAATAATTGAGTAAATGATTGCGCAGAATTTCGACGTCACGTTCTCAATTATTCTGCAGTCGGTCCGTTCTTATTTCAGAGGCAACACCGGAGAACACGTCCGTATATAAAACACCAAATTACCGACATGTAGGCCTAGTTACAAATATAAATGCAGCCTTAAAGCATTTATATAAATATTATATATATATGTATATATATATATAAGAATAAGATTGCTGCTCTGATTCGGCAATGTCAGCTTGGTTTTGCCCCAGACTATATGCATGAAGGAAACTCTATTGCTTCACAAATATCCAAGGCCATCCGTTCTGCACAGAAAGAAGTGTTCTTGGTTTCATTCGCACGCACAGCAACCATGCAGAAAAGAGCCTTTCTGTGCAGTTGTCTGGAATGGCTCCCATATGAGCTACGTCGTGTGCTTCCTGTGGCTTTTACTTAAGCATTTTTTAAAATTAAGCTCAAAACTGCGCTTTTTGCCATGCCAGAACCGGGAGTACTTCTGAGTAGCCCCTTGAAGAAGCGCTATATACATTCTGAAGGAATGAATGAGTATATGCACACACACACACATACATGTGCATATACAATTATACATGTACACTTACAATGTACATACAAGCAAATATAATGCCTATAGAACGACGGTCTAACACGCACGCACCGCTGGTGCCAGTACCTATGCCGTGTAATTAGGAAGAAAAACCACAAGCCAAGGGCACAAATCTGAGGCAATGCGTTATTTAAGAAGTCGGATATAATCTCTAATTGACCGTCCGTACAGACGATCTGTTTGCGTGTTAGCAGCTTGCTTCAATCTGTCGCGTTCATTATCCGAGAGGTGTCTGTTGGACGGCGGCTCCAATTGTCTGCGACCGCGTGCATCCTGTTTCCATTTCTTTATGAGACAACAGACTGCAGAGACAGGGGATGAGGTGGGGGATGGCGGTGACGTCGGTCTCGTTTGTGTCTGTGCATGTGTGCACTCTGCAGAAAGGGAATCAATTACACCACAGCGCTGCCGGTCTTCGTCGTTAGTACTGTATACGGTACTGTGGAGGTACTGTGTTTATGTCCGTCTAAATTAAGCATTGGCTTAACGATCGGCGTCGTCTTCTCAAAGACGGAGGAGGATATGCAACGGGTCCACGTGAGCCACCACCACCACCACCGCCATCACCACCACCATCACCACCACCACCACCACCACCACCACCACCACCACCACCACCACCACCATCACCACCACCACCACCACCACCACCACCACCACCACCACCACCACCACCACCACCACCACCACCATCGACGCACAAATGAATATGTAGCACCTGTGGCCAAGATTTAGATGACAGGATGAGGATGAGGAGGAAGAGAAGGAGGAGGAGGAGGAGGAGGAGGAGGAGGAGGAGGATGAGGATGCTGTCGGTGCCATCTGCTGCTGCTGCAACCGTTGACACAGACGAAATCAATGCATCTCTGTCTCTTTTATGTCAAAGCGCCGGTCTTGGTGAAGCTGCTGCTGCTGCTTGCCAGACGATGTGTGCATATACGCTTGACACGAAAGTCATCCGATATCTTCAGCGAATCGCTTCTCAGATCTTGACCGTGATTGTCAAAGAATGCGAAACGACAGCGATAGGCAGCTGAGTCTATACGTTCCGTCACATTGCGGCCATCATCAGAGGAAGAAATAGACGGACAAATCGATAGACAGACATATAGACAGATAGACAGACAGACGGGACAGACAGATAGACGGACAGACAAAGCAGAAGCTATGCAGAAGTTAGTGTGAGGAAATGTGTTAAAAGCCAAAAAGTTCCGGTTGAAAAAATAGGCGTCAATTTTCCAGGACGGGCAATTGCCCCTTCTGCCCCTCTGCCAATAATATATATAGTCTTCTGATGGAAAAGACGTCGGGTGTCGGGTGTGATTTGTGGCTAGAACTAGTGACCCAGGAAAAGACTATCGCAGGAAAAATTCATCTTCGATGGTGACGATGGGTGATTTCCTGAGCCAGAAGCATGGAAGATTGCCCAATAATTAAATTACATACGGCCTGGAGAAAGGCGTGAATCAAGGGAACTGGAATAGGTCACTTAAATCTTCCGTTTTTGACCTGTAGATCATCAAACCAAAATAAGAAAAGCATGAGAGACGGCAAATGAAGTAAGTCAACTGTGAAAGAGTTGTTCGAATGTATTGCAGGTCAGTGACCTATATATATGTATACAGTACATGAATCCTACACCTAAAAATACAGCTTGTAGATGAAGCGTATGCAATGTATTAATGGATCTACTTACCTGTTCCACTCGAATGTCCCAATCTCCGAGAATTTTACGATTTCGGAAATACTTGCTCCTTGAAACAAAAAAACCATTACTCTTCTTCCAAAACAATCAAATCAGCCTTCTGTAAAATAGAATGAATAACTGATGAGATATAATTGGTGGCGAATGCTACAATAAATGTGCAGTCATAATGGATAAACAGCTTGAAAGAAAGTTTGAAGAATGACGAAAGAAATGGACAGAAAAATAATCAGACAGACATGCAGTATAAAGGATCACAAGAAAAAGGTAAAGAATATAATTGCCATTGTTAGGAGAGCAATATAGACGAAGAAGAATAAAGGATGAAGAAGAATAATTAAAGGATGAAGAAAAGAGAAGAGGGACGACAATAAAGAAAGCACTAAATGTGGATAAGCCGGCAATTGCTAAGTCGGGGATAGGCACTATACCCATGCAGATTACCTTATAATGCCTGGTCATGTGCATACCAGCCCAGTTGGGATAATTAGGCTATATGATAGCTTTTCCTCTTGCAATGGAACTGGCGAATAGCAGGACTATAAAAAAACTGAGAAAGGATAGAGTGAACGTCAGGGTAACATCATATATATAATATATTATATTTTACATGAAACGACACATATGAAACAGAGACGTCAATCGGATCAAAATACATAGTATAGGCTACAACCTTTCATCTAGGAGTCTAGGAAATTTCTAGGTCCTTTAGCCTATTCCGAGCAGTTTAATAACAAAACACGATATCATTATTAATCTGTCGTACCAATCGATTGCCGAGCTATCGATGATGAGCAGCGTTTTGCATCGTTCCTTGTTATACGTCGACTTCTGCAGATTGGAGGAGGTTCCGGTTCCTGCGGTTCCAGCGGCGGCGACCGCCGACTGCGGTGGAACACTGCTTCCCCTTTGCCCCGGCGGCGGCGGTCCCGGTTGGATGTTCGTCCTGCAGGGTGAGGTGGGGGCGCTGGCATGGGGAGCAGAGCCCTTCTTTGGTGGAGGCAGATAGAAACTGAAGCCAGCCGTATCGGAAGCGGCATCTTGAAAGTCTTCGTTCAGATCATCGGAGCTTAACCTTCGTCGAAGGAAGTTCATTCCGGACGAGAAACCGTCGCGAAAGTTGGCCAACGACGACATCTTCGAGATCGAGTCTATAGTAATGTCTTTATCTGTTTAATTTTGATGCTGCAGCAGCGAAGTGTTGTGAGATAAAAGCAGAAAAACAAAGCGACAGATCGACACGATCTTCTCAAGTTCTCAGCCTTGTAGAAATAGGTCTACAATAATAGCAATCAACGGGTTATAATTGTATAGACTCCATGCTTAGCGAGAAATTCACGAATTCCCTCAGAGAACCAGAGATTTTTTCACGTGCAGTTGTAGGCTACACAAAATGTGCAGAACTTCTAAATGGATTTGTGCAGCACTGTTGTAGAACAGTAGAAGCACTTCTGTACAGTTAAAACAAGCGAAAAATGATCATTGTCCTCCGACTGGAAATAATTTACCATGGAGGAGGGGAAAGAAAAGAAGGAGTTGTGCGGTTCTAAAAATTCCTTAAAAACTGCCTGCACAGAACGGTGGTAATCGCGTGCAGAATGCACAATTTTGCAGATTCCGCTGCCGTATTTTGGGTTAGTCTATCATTGTATTTAAGATTAAGAAAACATTGATGTTTACGTCTCGCAGTCTTGAGTTTTACCGTTTTTAGTTTGAGAAGAGACCAAACAATCCAATAAATAGGCTAAGCTTATACATGTAGGCTAGGCTACGTCGTTATATGAGAGTTGTAAAGAGAACAATAGACGGATCTCTTGCATGTGGATTTTTTTCGGTCGATGAAGTGGCAGGATGTTTTGTTCATCTCCTGGAAAATGGACATCGTCTTAAAAACTTTAAAAAAAATAACCGTGATCTTAAATTCCTGCTTTGCTTATTCAATCTCTCGTTGAAAAATAGCTGTGACCATGGATAAATTGTGTTTTTGCTCCTCCTGTAAAAACTACCGGGCATCTGCGCACGCCCCTCCTGCCATGGAAGGATTTGAAAAGTGGAACGAATTTTACCGTGGTTTATAAGTGTTGCCTCACGAATTTTATTCTTTTATCTCTTCAGAGCTCATTACAACGTATCACGTTTCCCATATAATATCACTCTTATTCTCTTGATCTCCTATTCTCCTACATGTAGGCCCATAGACCCTATAACAATATTATCGTTATCATCTTTTTATCCTACGCAATTTTTGTGATAAACCATGACTAACACTCTTCTTGATGCTTTTAGAAGTACGGATGGATAATTGATTGAATCCTCCCGAGCTCAAAATTCCTTTACAGACGCTGCAGTGGATATTTCAGAGAATTCACTTGCAGCCACTGCAAAGTGCTACCGGTATGCCTAAATGTAGACCTACATGTATGTACAAAAGAAGGTTGATCTGGAATAGACAAACCGGTCTTCAATGCTACTGTATTGGGAAGGATGTTGGAAGACAACTACATTGAAAGCAATTAGTATCTCTGTCTGTCTGTCTGTGTCTGTCTGTGTCTGTCTCTGACTGTCCCTCTCTCTCTCTCTCTCTCTCTCTCTCTCTCTCTCTCTCTCTGTTTCTCTCTCTCTGTTTCTCTCTCTGTTTCTCTCTCTCTGTTTCTCTGTCTGTCTCTCTTCCTGTTTATCTGTCTCTGTCTCTCTCTCTCTAAATATATAATTAATTATAATGCGTGTGTACATGTGTGTGTGTGTGTGTGCATTAGCTTGGCAGCATCAATGTTTTTTTATTCTATCTCCTGTAGCTTCGGGCTGTGATGAAAACCACACCATCTTTATTGATTGCAAAAAAACAATTCGATGGCATCATGGCCATGCAATGAAACAAAGCACCGCGAAGACAATGCAGATGCATCATTGTTTTGCAACCGGCAACATTATACATATATATATATGTATAATTTTGTATATGTATATAAATATATATATATAATATTATATATATATATATATAGCAACTCTAGAGTGGCATATACTCATTTCCACGATAAACCCTTTATTATGACATACATTTGTACGGGTATACAGGCTGCATGTTTAATAAGTGTACGCAACCATATGGGCTTGTTATGTATACTGGATATAATATGACCCTATAACCATGACAACTCCGCTGTCAAAATATATACTCCAAAAAGTCTCAACCGAGCTGAAATAATGTCTTCCCAGTTTCTTTCCATTTCTCCTTCCAAGTTTCATATATATATACAACCTAATTATTACAACATAAATTGTGTACGAACGACCTTTCCATATGGCGCCCCAACTCCAACTGACGACAGGATATTAGGTCCATAGGCGTAGGGGGGACCTTTCACCAACCTTCAGTCATCCTTATAGGGAGGCCTTTGCCTTAATTGTCTTTGGAAGCAGGTGCAGTCGACAGCTGACTCCGATTGGTCGAAGCGCTTCAACGGTGCTCGAGTGTAATTGCTTCTGTCTACTTCATTTCTGCGTGTTCATTACAGTCCGTCTCCTCTTCTCTTGTTTCTCTCATTGTCTCCATTGGCTCTATTATCTCCATTGGCTCCATTGTCTCTTGCCTGTTGTATATTATTATTCGCGGCAATTATGATGATCGACTCTTCCAGGCAAGGCCATAGTCAAGATTTCTGACTTGGGGTGGAGGAGGAGGGTGTGGGAGAAGTGGGGGGGGGGGGGGGGGAGGAAGGTGGGGTGTTTACTCAATCTTGATCAAGACGACAAACAACCGAATTGGAGAAGAGTCGTGAACTTTGTTATAGACGAACGGCCTCTGGTAAATGCATAGTCACTCCCCTTTATTATAATGTTATGCTCATTCAAAATTAATGCTCAGCTATAATGCTATATGTTATCGTTAAGGATTCTCATCATGAGTCTGACCGGTACATGTCCAGTATAGAGCCCTAATTGGAGTTTACGACTCCCGGCCAGGGTTTCTGGAAGAATCTGGAGATCTACATGTATAAGGAAGAAGGAAGATATCTGCATCGACGTGTTGCCGTAACATTCCAGAGTTTGATTTCCGAGGCGTAGGCCTAGGGACTATATTGAACAGCCAGACATCTGCAAGACTAATCACCCGATAAAGAAGTGTTCATGTTGTTCTTTTTGTTCTATAGGTTTCATTTAGTTGATCTGTTCTGCTTTGGTGAAAATAAGTTATGCGCTTCTCCTTTCTTAAGGTATTGAGTTCCATTTTCCACACCCTCTAGTAATTCATCCCCTTGGGCTAGAGTTATTAATGATGATGACGATGACGACGACGATGATGATGATGATGATGATGATGATGATATAATATGGGCCTTTGCTAGTAATGCGGAATACCTATAGGCTACAGTTTCAAGTTCTCAACCAGTGGCAACAACGATATCATAAGTCGTTGCAGGTCAATCGACCTGCCAATTTGACTCTTGGCCTGTCACATGGCCTGCCAATAATTCTTTGGAATTTCAAATATCTTTTTACGTTTGATTTTTACGACCTGCTGAATAGCTCCCTTGACCTTGGTGCGACCTGCTGAAATTGTATAAACCAGGCACCGTCTCTATTCTCAGTACCAGCATCATCTGCAAATTTATCTCCCTTGGTGCACGGTCTATAGACAGCTGCTGCTGCTGCTGCTGGCCAGACACACTTCCGTCTCCAACGCAGGATGGAGGATCCTGTAGCAGCAGCAGCAGCAGCAGCAGCAGCAGCAGCTGATGTTACTTTGGTTGCATCTACTGACTCTGGCTCCAACGTTGCAGCTATTGATGGCGTTCCAGCCATTGCTCCTGAGACGTGTATTGAAACCGTCATATGATGGAACGAGGAGGAGAAGGAGGAGGAGAAGAAGAAGGAGAAGGAGGAGGAGAAGAAGGAGGAGAAGGAGAAGGAGGAGGAGGTGAAGGAGGAGGAGGAGGAGAAGGATGAGGACCTGGAGGAGGTATGGCTATACAAACGCCGACTGCATGCATGGCAGAGCAGCTCATCGAACCCCGATCGATACATCATGTACACATGCGAATAATATAGACCGATATTTGCATGTCTACAAATCACCTTAGACTATATATACATACATACATATGTACAGTATACAATACTATACATACATACATACATACATACATACATACATACCTACATACATACATACAGTCATACATACATACATACATACATACATACATACATACATACATACATACATACATACATACATACATACATACATACATACATACATACATACATACATACATACATACATACATACATACATACATACATACATACATACATACATACATACATACATACACACATGCATGCATACATACATACAATGTCATGCATACATACATACATGCATACACACTCATTAGTGTGGTCCTTATTTTTAAAAGTCTGATTTTATAACGGGGCACCCTCAAAGTTGGTTTCTATTGATGAGAAAAAATTTTAGAAATTTTTAGAGATAATCCAAGGACATCTAGGGGTCGCTACCAGAGGTTAAAGTTCAAGCTTAGAATTAATTTAGGCTTTGTGGTGCAATATGCTTAATTTTCATAATTATGCTTTCCAACCATGTAAATGGCTCTGATAGAATTTGATAGACAACTGCTTGCATATTTTATTAACATCCCCCAACATCATAATTGTCACTTACTTACTTACTTTTTTAATTTTAATTCTATAACGCATTAACAGCCATTGCATCTTTTGGCGGCAATTTCGCTTCATTTTGATTTTTTTCATGTATATCAGTATATTGCATAATCTCTCTATTTTCAAAGGTAACACAAAGTTGGCAATAGGTCTAAGTCTTGACAATGCTATGGGGAAAGTGAGTGATAGAAATTCAGGTAGGTCTACTCTCTTTCGCACTGCAATGTCTTGGCAATAATCCCACAGAGTTCAATCTCAATTGCTTGTCAATTCGTAAGCAGCGTATAAAGAGTCGGCAGAAAATTGCTGAAAACTTGAAAGCTGAATCTCAACCAGGAGTTTCTCTAACAGTTCACTGGGATGGGAAGTTGTTGGAAGATATCTGCAGTAAAGCAATAGTAGATCGTCTTCTTGTCCTCATTTCTGGAGTGGGTGTCGACCCAGGGTGAAAATTGCCGGGAGGTTTTGGGGGTTTCAACCCTCCAGTCTATATAAGAGCCCCATAGTAAAGTCTGTTTTTCACACCCCAATTCCAAGTGGATAATGGTCCAAATCCTCCCCAAAGTTATTTTTCACAATTCTTACACTGTGCAGTCGACCAGCTTTGATTTTGGAGAAACAGGATTGGCCACATCATGAGTGACATCAAAGTAAGAATGGAGGGGAAAAGTCAAGAGGAAGACCAAGAACAATGCTGCTGGACTGGATGATGACAAAGGACGGTTACAGAGGGCTAAAGAGAGATGCACAGAACAGATATGCATGGCGTTATTGGACATATGAACCTGCCTGACGGCAGAGAACTAAAGAAGAAGAAGATTATGGGGCTTCCATTTATACCAAATGCCAAAAGGTTACTTCTCTGGACAAAACTTGGCTTGAACATCCGCTAGAAAAAAGCTGAATGCAACTGAAAGATTTTGTCACGGAAAACACGAGATTTTTCAGCGTTACAGCAGGTTTTCTCCAACAACACGTTGATACATGGTCAAACGATGAGAACTTCAAGTTAGATTAGGCCACTGCGAGCTCAGTGAAAGTTGTGAATGACATAACAGAGTGTGGACTGGCACTCATGAACAAGTAGCCTACAGCTTAACAAGCTTCAAACAAATAATGAGAATCAGAAGCAGAGTCTGCTATTGGTTGTGAATAAATCAACCTATCGTGGGAAAAAGGCTCTGATGCAATAATGGAAATATTAACTGGAAAAACTTTTTATGTCCGTTTGTATGTGTTTTGACCCAATTAGCAAACCAGTCCACAGCCCACTAGTCCACCTCCAACACGGTCCACTGCCCACCAGAATTTATTTTAATTTGTACATTCAACCTTACACTGGTAATAGTATGCAATATACGATATTCCATGCTTCGCCTGTGTCTACATTGATATATGTTATGTCCGGTAGCAACCCCTAAAACTCAAAAAAGTCCTTCAAAATTTTCAGTGTTAATATTTTTTAACCTAAAGGAATAAGTTAGGAGGGTGCCTCGTTTCAAATTCTCACAAAAATATTTTTACATGGAGCTAAGGACCACACTAACACTCATGCATGCATACATACATATTACATACACTCATGCATACATTCATTCATACATGCATATATTTATGTATATATATTTATTATAGGCACAATGCTTTTTATAGTTTCTACATACATTTTGCCATAATATATTAAATACATTTGTGGAATCCACAATGTGCACATATTATTATGCGCATATTTAAGTATCAGAGAATGGCGTTCAGAAAATGTTTATCTGTTCGTAACGGCATGCATAGGAATTAAGCTTAATTAGTCTTATATTCACATACATGTATGCGTTCAAATAAATACAAAGAGAAGAAAGACTCGAGACATAAAATAATGTATTCATGACAGTCATAGTTTATAATCCACAGTTTTTCTGGTTTGTTGAATTGCATGTATAATCTGATATTCATAGCCTATATATAAACATATATACTTATATATTCCTATGCATGCATACATATATATACCGACTTGCAAACATCACGCATAGTCGCAACACACAGAAATATATATATATATATATATGAATATTTATATATAAATTATATGATATGTATGTAGGCCTATATATGAATATATTATATTTCTATGTGTTGCGACTGTGTGCGTGATGTCCGTGAGTCGGTCTTCTGTTTATACTTGGTTCTATATTTGTTCGTCTGGCAATCATCATCATCATCATCATCATCATCATCATCATCATCATCATCATCATCATCATCATCATCATCATCATCATCATCATCATCATCATCATCATCATCATCATCATCATCATCATCATCATCATCATCATCATCATCATCACCATCATCATCATCATCACGATCATCATCATCATCATCATCATCTTGTTCGTCGTCGCAAACCTCTTGACGTTGCTGCTGCTGTTGCAGTTGCTGCTGCTGCAGTTGAGAGGCTTCGGAGAAAGCATCTTTCATCATTCGGTCTGACGGTTATAATGGCACATTTGGACGCCAAAGCGGTTCCTAGGAGTGATGAACGGTTAAGAAGGGTTCGCTCGTTGCTGCTGCTGAACATGATGGCGATGATGAAGAAGAAGAAGAAGAAGAAGAAGATGATGATGATGATGATGATGATGATGATGATGATGATGATGATGATGATGATGATGATGATGATGATGATGACAGGTGTCCTTGTAACGGCATGGTTGTGTCACGGCGCCACATAAATTGTTGTAGGGACTAATCATTACATTTTCATTATTATGATCATCGTCATCGTCATCGTCATCGTAATCGTCGCCATCGTAATCGTCGTCGTCGTCCTCCTCCTCATCATCATCATTTTTATTATGATGATGATGATAATTATGATGATGAAGACGACGATGAGGAGGATGTTGATGATTGGTCGTGTGTTGCTGTATCCATTCACACAACAATAATATTACAAGTGAATAAATTATAGGCGCGTGTATACGCTGTATACGCTACACCTTGCAACAGAAAAGAGAAAACAGAAGAACGACATGACGCAACAAGACGGTAGGCCTACTCAGCAGGACATGGCAGAATAAACGGAAGGGAAGGACATAATATCATGAGAAGAAAGGATTGGAAAATACATAAATTATAGAGACCGATCAAAGCAAGAACAGGATAAGACAACGCACCATGCAGAGAGAATGACTGATGAGAGTATACACAAGTAGCGTTGACAGTCATCTAGGCCTATGGAAGGAGAATAATCCGCATTATGACTCTATGAGACTATGAGTAAGGGCTCATGGAGCAGGAGGAATAGCACATTAACGTTGCAAACTATAGCTGGAGCCTGGATGAATGAGTTAAGAGGCCATTTTAAAGACCCAACAATAACTTTATACACTGTATGTGTAGATTAGAATAATAATTAGACCTTGGACAAAATGTGAAAGTCAACAGGAAACCATAAGGCTGCATACTTCTACAGACCTTCACAGTGTAAGAATTGTGGAAAAATAGCTGGGGGTTGTACCATTATCCACCTGGAATCGGGGTGTGAAAAACAGACTTTAACATGGGGGCTCTAAAAAAGACTGGGGGTTGAAACTCCCACCCCCGGCAATTCTCACCCTGGACTTTTAACTCCGTTTCCCCCTCCTATACATGCATGTGGCCTAACTATTTCTTCTGTCAGTGTTCCCATTCTATAGGCATAATAATATTATTATGTTTGACTCAGCTTTTTCTCTATCTCTTTTTTTTCTCTACCGTATCTCTTTTTTTCTATTACTCGTGTCAACCGTAGAGAAAGAGAGATTGCCGGACGACCTTCGCTGCTGCATGCGTGGTCAGTCTTTGATCATTAGAGTTTCTTGAACACGCTTCTCTTTGTTCTGCACGTTCGAATGAATTCTTGATGACATCCTGCAGCGTAGGATTTATGGCAGTCAACCACCGGCGATTAGAGTATATAGCTTGTCTTCTTCTCATCATGTGATCTAGGATTCCACTGTGATCTCTGGCACGCGTTGCAATTTGCCTTCGAACCACGCAGCAGCTGTTCACGCTCAATTGCTTCGGCTGTGAAGCATCTGCATGTGAAGCTTTTGTGCCTTTCTGAAAAATTACCCGTCTTTCGATGCGTGACATCAACAGCGTCTTTGGTTATTCACGACGTCAGAACAGCACAGGGCATATATATATAAATTATATACATATACATATATACATAATTAGCCTACATATATATGTATATATAATTATATATATAATGCTCCAGTTATACTTGGATTAGACAAAGCCTTTCGGCTGCAAAAAATCTAGTGGCACATGTATCCAACTGTGATTTATTGAATTCTTGAGACCGCTGTATGCGGGGCGGATGGTCAAATAAGTGACGGCAGTCGCGAAGAAAGATTGTGAAAGATAATGATTAATTATAGCCTACGATAGGAACTACATTACCGATTTCTAATGCAAGAATTATGAATACAAGTATAAGTATAGACTACGGTGACTATAAGGCCTAGGCACTATATAACTGCTGCAAAACTAGTTCAATATTAGGCCTATCTAAAACACGCAATACGGGTGAACTAATGGAAATACCACGGCCATTTCAAAACATTTTTAACTATTAATTATCAATGCCAGTTATGCATAGGCCTGATAATTATTGCCAAGAAAGATTGAAATTATGTTATGTGATACGGTTACCTTCTTTTAATAGTTCTTGTTAAATTTGAGTAAGAGCAACTGTTAACAAATTTCATGGGACAATAATAGATTCCTGTTCTTGATAAGATATAGTACTGCAGTATTAATCTATAAACTGCAGAGTACTCGAGTGGACGAGATGGTCGTGTTGAAGCGCAGAAAGACTGATTTGACGAGGGGGTAATTGTCCAGCATATCTAGTTCACGTGACGTATTATATACATGTAGATGCCTCAAAATTAATTAGCATCCTTCGCCTGCATATCACAGTTGATCAATCGTCAAAAAAGCTCTTACTGCTGCATGCAGACCGAATTGGATGTCACATCTTATGTCACTGTCAGCAGAAGTGTTCTCAGTAGCGTTGCTTTCATTATGCAAGTTCATTACTGTTCCCTCTTGAGAAGCGTGCAGCACCTGCCTTCACTTCTGAGTTACCACACATCACATAATTATATGCTATATTGCATATCCAGTATACCCTGATGTTGAAAGAGGCAGGGATCATTAGCGCAGTTTGTCTTCCATGGCACATCTATATACAGAACCGGAAGCATTGTCATCGGTTGATCATATAATGATCCCTTCCTCTTGTTATTCTTCAACAGACGGCTGTATACTGTCTGCACAGAATTAATGAAACGGCGCAATAGACATTATTACATATATATACACTGTCCCAATAAATCGGGACCCCTTTTTATAATGTAAATAAAACAGGCAAATCTTAATCGATTTTCAAAATTTCAAAACTGTTTTTATCCTGAGATAATTATCTTTCACTGGTTCAAATATGAAGTTTCTGGGATGAATATTGACGTCACAATTACGTCATTTGCATCAGAGAATTCAAATGTTAAGTACCGAACACAACGATTTTTGTTGACATTTGGTTTCGATATGTAAATTAGCGACGTCATTATGGCGTAGTTTTTTAGTGATGGCCGTTCATAAATTACCAATTTGTAGATAATTATCTCAGGATAAAAACAGTTTTGAAATTTTGAAAATCGATGAATATTTGCCAGTTTTATTAACATTATAAAAAGGGGTCCCGATTTATTGGGACACAGTGTAGTTTTATTATATTCACTGTATATATATATATATACTGTATATATATATATATATATATAAAGAGAGAGGCCTAGTAGTCAGTTGCCAGTAGGATATAGGCCTACCGGAGAAGGAGAAGGTCAAGAAAAAATGGACAACACAAAGAACTCTGCGATTGGTGTAGGAAAAGAGCGAACTCAAACTCAAAAGAGAAACATCAGAAGAAATGAAGAAAAAAGTCGATGCAAGGAAAGCAAGGAGGGTGCGGAGAGCATGCAGGAACAGATGATAAAACAAAATGGCTGGAAGAACAATGCAGAGAAATGGAAAAATTATGATGAAGAGGGAAAACAAGAGATGTTCACAAAATGACAAGAACCATAAAAAGTAAGAGGCAAACACGAATTGCAGCAAATAAGCAGTAAGCAATAAAATCAGAATTTCGTCAAGGAAGTATATATAGGCTAATAAGAAGACTAACTGATACAATCACAATAACGATAGAAACCATCACAGACATGTGTGCTAATAGAGGAGACTAGAAAGGCGATGACAAGATTGGGATCAGCAATAGCCCTGCAATCGACAACATTGCGGAAGAAATTGTCAGACATGGTAGGCATGGTAGCGCGCCATTGCTAAAAAAATACACAAGCTGGTAAGCTATGGGAAAGAGGACCAGTGATATTTTACTTCAGAAAATAATTTCCGTTTTACTTCTATTTCAGTTCGGATGGTCTCAATTTCAGTTATAATTTAGTTCCAGTTCTTCAAAAAATTTCAGTTAAACTTCTAATTCAGTTTTCGAAATAATTTCAGTTCTCAATTCAGTTCTTTTGCTTGCGTCTTTCTGGAGCACTCATGCTTTCTCCGTGGTGAAGTCGCTGACTCGGATTAGGCCAAGTCGCATGAAAGTTTTCAGCCACCCATGATTTTGCCTGGTCCGTTTCTTAATATATTTCTTAGTATTCTGTGTGCGCAGATGCAAAATGTTAAAATTGTATCATAATATGTAGTTCCACAGTCATCCGTTTTAGGGTAGGCTAGACCCACGAAGCCTTGCATGGATAGGCATAAGCACATTTATTTTGTCTATTTACTCGCAGCAAACCTACTTAAAAAGTCCAATACATTAGCCAAGTGATTTGCAGTCTTATCACGAAGTTGAAAATTATAAACTTACAGGCAAAGTCCAAATGAAAAATTGTTTTTAAACTAACCGTACGTAATAAAGCACATGCTAGGCAAAAGATACAAAAGTTGTAAGAGTCAGAAAGTAGCCTATGTGCGTCTTTTAAACAAACACAGCTGCATCGGAAAAACTGTCAACTAAAATTTCCATTTTTTTCATTAATTTCAGTTCGAGAATTAATTTTCGTTTTTATTCTAATTTCAGTTCGGTGTGCTCAATTTCCGTTCTATTTTAGTTTTCGTTCTTAAAATAATTTCAGTTACAGTTATAGTTATACTTAACGGAAATCAATATTTTCAGTTCTAATTTCACTTATCGTTAATGAAAATATCACTGAAGAGGACAGACACAGTATAGGCCTATAGTTGCAATGGAAGAAGTCAATATTGGTAACATTAATTTTATATAAAGCGAAGTCCATAAGTTCCCAACTCACAATTATTTTTCAACAGCCACGGCTAAAATAATTGTGATTTGGGAACTTGTTGTGCGCTGCGCCCCATCTGATCAACATCTGTAGGCCTACTCCCCTAGCCTATTTGGTAAGGATTAACTATAGGTCTATAGCGGTTGAGGAGTTGCAGTGCCAAAACAGACCAAAGCTCTCTTCACAATATTGTCAGATTCGTATACCATGTTTTTCGTGGATTACTTATTCCATACAGCTCTATACTCTCCATGTCTACTCTCCATGACACCGGAGACTCATTTACACCTCGCTCACACAACCGTAATATTTCACACTTACATGTACTAGAAAAAGACTCATTACTATAGATTGCTGCACAGTCAATACTCAATAAACCATGTGTCACTAACATAATTATAGCCGTTCGCACTTTGTTATTGTAAATATTTGATTACTTCGTTGTTGTTCATTGTGTCATCAAATAACTGCTGTAGTCACATTGTGTGCAAATGTTTGCAAATGGCACATGCGACAACATTTGCATACATGTTATTCTTCGAATGATTGACATCTGTTGTATAATGATAAAACAATATCTGTTATGTAGAGAAAATTGACGTCTATTGAAATGGACACCAACACCTTGTTGAGATGACAATAATACAGATGATTGCATTTATCAGAGATGATTGTCATCTGCTATAGATGTTAATGTTCTTCACAGATAACTAAGTCTGTTACAGATGACAGTATCTCTTAGAGATGATTGACGTGTGTGAGAGATGACAAAATAATATCTTTTACATAATTATGACAGTGTATTTAGAGTTGACAGACTCTACTGTTAAAGACGATTGATATCGTTTAGATATCAAAGCAGCGTGTGAATATTATATGAAACTAATCTCTAGCATAGGCCTATTATAGATAATATGAGAAAGAGCAGATGTCTATTAGAGGCGACAGGTGTCTGTTTGTGATGGTGCTGTGTATGAACAGAGGAGGAGTAGGAGGAAGAGGAGGAGGACGAGGAGGAAGGGGAAGATGAGAAGGAAGAGGAGGAGGAAGAGGAGGAAGAGGAGGAGGAGAAGGAAGAGGAAGAGGAGGAGAAGAAGGAGGAGGAAGAAGATGAGTAGGAAGAGGAGGAGGAGAAGGATGAGGAGGAAGAGGAGGAGGAGAAGTGATCAACAGGTGTTAGTCTGTTATTTCTGCATGCGGTGGCATTGGATCAGATGGCTTCTTACCGCGTGTGTATACTTCGTCGTCGTCGTCGACGTCTGACTTTTTAATCCGCTTCTTCTCCTGCGAACGCCGCTCAAGCCGTCGTCCAATGATGATGACGACGACGAGGAAGAGGAGGACGAGGCGACTGAAGAGCTTGTGCTACCACTCCTGTCGAGAGGTCTACAGCGTCAGCAGCAGCAGCAGCAGCAGCATCAGCAGCAGCATCAGCAGAAGCAGCAGCAGCAGTCTCCTCATTTGCCATAGTGGCGATTGGACGATTAGAGCATGGCAGACGAAGTGAGGAATAAAGGAGGGGGCGCTGCTGCTGCTGCTGGTGATGGTGGTGATGATGATGGTGGTGGTGATGGCGATGGTGATGGTGGTGATGGTGGTGGTGGTGGTGGTGCAGAGGCTCCAGCAGCGCGGAGATCGATTGGATGAGAAAAGGGAGGGGCAGGAAGGAAGGAAGGAAGGGAGGAGGGAGGAATGGTGGCACCGCTCCTCTTCCGCATCCTCATCGTTCACCCGTGCACGTTCCGCCTGCACGCATCGTCCGACCATGTCTATAGCCCCGTCAGCAGCAGCAGCAGCAGCAGCAGCAGCACCACCACCACCACCACCAGCAGCTGGGCTGACTGCTGACGAGACAGCTGAAACAGCAGCTGCAGCAGCAGCTACAGCAGCTATAGCAGCAGCAACAACAGCAGCAGCATTGGCAACAGCAACAGCGGCATCGACAACGCCCTGCATGATGCATGCGCTGGAGTTCGATCCTGCATCTATCATCGGTCCAGTCTATCCAGAGGAGGAGAAGGAGGGAGGAGGGAGGTAGACGATGGATTCTACAGTCGAAGACAAGAGAAACGATGAGATGAAAGCATGCAGAAGAAGAAGAAGAAACTGGAGAGGAGACACCGAACGATGGTACGACGACGACGACGACACTTGAAGTTGAAGGAAGACAATGGTGCAGAAATAATGAGGAGGAGGAGGACGAGGAGGAGGAGGAGGAAGAGGAATAGAAGGAAGAGGAGAAGGAGGATGGCAAACAACAGATCGAAATAGATGAACATGGATCGAAGAACGAGTTGGCGGAATAAGAGAGGAAGGAAGAGAAGAAGGAAAAGAACGAGGAAGAGGAGGAGGAATAAGAAGAAGAAGAAGAAGAAGAAGAAGAAGAAGAAGAGAGGAAGAAGAGGGGGGATGAGGATAACGAAACATCCGTCAATTAATTTCAGATGCAGTATGAAGAATAAAAGACAAAAGAAACAGCTGCTCTGAAACTATATATATATATATATATATAAATATATATATATATGACTGATGAAAGGACAGAGGATGAGCAGTCGGAAAATATGAATAAATAAAGAGAAAATGGACAATGAGGAAGAGGAGGACGACGACGACGACGAGGAGGAGGAGGAGGAGGAGGAGGAGGAGGAGGAGGAGGAGAAGGACGTGGAAGAGGAGGAGGAGGAGAAGGACGACGAAGAGGACGACGACGAGGAGGAGGAGGAGGAGGAGTAGAAGAACGAGGAGGAGGACGAGTAGGACGAGGAGGAGGAGTAGGAGGACGAGAAGAACGAGAGGGGCGAGGAGGAGGAGGAGGAGGAGGAGGAGGACGATGACGACGACGAGGAGAAGGAGGAGGAGGAGGAGGAGTAGAAGAACGAGGAGGAGGACGAGTAGGACGAGGAGGAGGAGTAGGAGGACGAGAAGAACGAGAGGGGCGAGGAGGAGGAGGAGGAGGAGGAGGAGGAGGACGATGACGACGACGAGGAGGAGGAGGAGGAGGAGGAGAAGAACACGTAGGACGAGTAGGAGGAGACTTACATGTAACTAGACAAATTAAAGGATGACGGAAATGGAACGGAGGACGGAGAAGGAGATGTTGACATGGAGAAGCTGAAGAGCCGCGACAGGCAATTAGGTATACGGCGTCCCTTTCTTATGCATATCAGCAGCTACTTGCATGCTCGGCATAATATTATTTGCTGAGAGACTGTTCTTTATGGCTGCATGGCATTGTAGTCGAAGACGAGAAGGTTTTCTTCATCTGTGCTGCTGCATAGCATACTTACAACGGCTGGAGTATTCTGCAGGGGGGGGTTGCCGTTGGGAAAAGGGGGGACTGACTATAGGGAGTGGTCGTTATACCGGTGACCCCCAGCTGCGTCTGACGTAAACTGATAATAATTAATGGCCTGCTGCTGCTGCTGGTCTGCTGCTGATGTTTTCATGGTGTGCAAACAACTCTTACTCGACAGTCAATACGGCGTTTACGAATGCGACGGCGGAGGAGGTGGAGGAGGAGGAGGAGGAGGCGGGAACCAGGAAGCCATCGTGCAGCCGATGTATCCGTCGCCAGTGGCTGCTGGCAACCATAGCAACCGCCAACTCCTCACTAATACTCATGCGACTATATAGTACACAGAGTATCTACTGTCTGTCAGGTCTTCTTCTCTCTCCCTCTCGCAGCGTAAACTGGCCTCCTTTTATAGGCCTATTATAATCCCAAGCAAAGTCGTAGGTCTATTTTAAGCTAGCGCCTGTTTAGTGGGTGTTCTGGGTTTTTGAACATCCCTGAAATGAAATAGTGAAAAGAAAATGAAGTCATGCATTTACAACACACGACGTAAGAAGTAACGGGGGAGGGGGATTATTCGAAGCCTTCAATTAGGCCTAATCGAAGTTCTGAAATAGTATGGTGATAACTGTAGTAGGCCTACAGTCCTACACTGTACTACAGTGTGTAATGTATTGGCCAACATTAAGGACCCGTTTTGAGAGCCCACGACGCTTCTCCAAACCCCTTAATTATAGTCAATTGATTCGTATGCTTGTCGGCTTGCTCAACATCGAGTAAATGAAACCCTGACTGCAACCTTGATCCAAAGCAATCATGCACAAGCTGACTAGACCTAATTAAAAGTGAAAGCATTTCAACTTCGGTGTGGGACATGGGCGGAGTTTATCAGGGGCTAGGGGGAGCTAAGCCCCCTCCCCAAGAAGGCCCATATTCAGCTTTTTTACCATGAAAATGGTATCTTTTCCCGGGCTTAGCCCCCTCAAGAAGGCATTAGCCCCTCCAAGAACGGAAACCAAACTCCGCCCATGGTGTGGGATATAATGAAAGCGGATGTATGCATGGTCCCACTTCCACTCTCGATTTGGTCTTCTCAGTTCGATAGATAGCGCAAGTGAAGTAGGCCTGCCGGTGGACCGTGGAGTAGTCGCGAAATCAAGTCGCGTTCTCCTCTGGCACTGTCAGAAATCAAATCTGGTTTGAACCTCGAACCTCTGGGATGACAATTTACAGTGCCCTATATAACTGCCATGCTATCCACCTATGGTTCCAAACCGAATTGATCCGTTTGCAGCTTTTGGAACTTCAACAAAACACTGTAAGCTATTTTATAGGCCTAGATAGTCTGATAAATACAGGCAGTGTTAATAGTCCTACTTAATCTTGGTCAATAATTTATGGCTGAGTCAAACACAGTATTATTAAATCTCAAATTGCGGACTAAACAGCTGCTCTGTGTGACATGAATTTATAGGGGGAAATAGAATATGCGCTTTTCGAACAGTCGCCTTTTAAATAGGCGCCCTTTTGAGGTCGCGCTTCTGATGGTCGCCCTTTCGAAGTCGCCCTTTTGACACTTAGATGATACGCCTTAATGCGGGCCTGAACAGCAGCAGCAGTAGTAGTAGTAGGCCTAGTAGTGGTGGCGGCGGTTGTAGCAACCAAATATATAGATACATTTTTCTCTCAGCTGCATGCAGGTGACCCTGATGAACTCGACTGTGATTGAGAAGCGTCGTAGGCCTATATGGAGTGGGGTGTGGTAATATGGCCTTTCTTTTAATGTTTTTGTTTTCTTAACCTTAAAATAGAATACTGTGGCCCATTTCGATCAAAATAACTTCAAGGTCGGCTTCAGCTGGTTGAGGTTTAATCAAGATGAACTTCGGCCGGAATTTAACAATTGACCAGACGAAGTCTAGCTGCCACCATGAGGTTAGTGCGTGGTTTTATTTTCTTCAGTGCAGGCCGATGACGGCGGAGGGGGGTGGCGAGGTTGGGCGGAGGATGGAGGGTTGCTGGGCCGAACAGTTATGAACTTATCGGCCGTTGGTGATAGTATTCCTACGTAGCATAGATGATGCAATTTCTGCATCTTCTTGCTATGTTGCCAGGGACAACAAAGAGACTGATAGCTTATCACATTGACATATCAATCCATTGTTTACATAAAATAACCCTTTAAATTGAAAATATTTCTGACCTGGACTACATTTCAGTTTGGTTTGCTTGCCAAAGGTATCCGGGTAAGTGATTTTACTGAATGTATATATGAACTCTTACATGAAAACTATGCAGTAATAAAGTTGTAATGGATGAATGGATATGCAGATGAATAGCTTAATAATTTCATCATTTAAATTCTAATGCATAAATCCATTGTACATAGTTATACCGTATATTAGCTTTTAATAGAATATTTGAGATGCTTGGAAGAAGCTATAGCAGCCATTGACTCGAGTGTTGGCAAGGCCGTAGCCAGGATTTTATTTCGGGGGTGTTTTCAGTGGCGGCCAGGATTTAAGTTTTGGGGAGGCTGAATTTCCTGAAAAATTTCCATTTTTATCGGCCAAATTTCTGATGACTTTTTTTAGTCATCCGGTCGAAATCTTTTAAATATTTTCCATTTTTGCCGTCAAAATTTCTGATGACCTTTTTTTAAGTCATCAACTTCAATTTTTCTGATATTTCTGATCAAAATTTAATCTATTGTTTCATTTCGGGGGGTGTTTTATGGCTTGTTCAAATTTTTTTTGCATCACGAACTAGAAAATGCAATAGATTTTTTTCTGCATTTTCCATTTCGGGGGGTGTTCAAACACCCAAAACACCCCCCTGTCTACGGCCTTGAGTGTTGGTACTGGGTATGTAATGTAGACATGGGTGGATTGTAAACAGTTATATTAGAACAGTATGAGAACTGTAGAACGCATAACTGAGGGGGTCAGACTATGATCCATGTGGAATTGGGTTGTGAAGAGAAGACTTTACTATGAGGCCCTAAGAAGGACTAGGGATCGAACCCCTCATCCACCCCTCGGCAATTCTCACCCTATAGTAGGAGTCAGTGACAGTAGTGTAGTCCTAAAAAATGAATTGGGGGAACGCTCTTTATAATAATATTAGTATTATTAGTATTATTATTAATATTCCATTATCCCTGGAAAAAAGTGGGGGAATGGCGTTTCCCCGCGTTCCCCCCCACTACACCACTGGTCAGTGACTAAAATCAGTTATTAAACTGAAGTGAATTGGTCTGTTACAAGGCACTACAGGCCTCTGAGTAGAGATCTTGAGGGGGCACTATATAAATTTATGTGATTGGCACATGGAAGTAGAGTACCCATGAACGCCCATCCCTTTTTGTAATCAGGATTTCAGGCTTCAATCCACTACAAAGGAAAAGCTAGGCTTGTTCTATATTTGGATATGGATGGTCAAAGGTCCATCCTTCTCCTGTAGCTCTATTAATTAGTCCAAGCTAAGTAGCATTCTGCTAGCATGCCAACATGGACCCCGTAAGTCTATATATGCATATGCAAATATGTGGCCCAATTAGAACCCATATGGGTCCCAGGGAGATTTCTTATAATTATAAAAATGGACCTCAGAATGGACAACATCAAAGCAGACATCGTTGATTGTAAATTTTTTTCTGTTCTTGCAGGTTTCAACTATGGTTGTTCTGTCCATAAAGATGCCAGGCAGTTGTCTTCAGGTGGTGAAAATTCTTCTGAACAGTTTTCGCTGCTGTTTCGCTACTTCCATGTCATCACGCTCGGATGCGCCTTCAACAAAGACGAAGCACAAACACAAGAAAGAAAAAGTTGTTGATGCAGTCCAATGCAAGGACATAATAGGCCTATTCATTTATGATCAAGCATCTGCACTCAAGCTAACATACAACTTTCAGGACTTATCATTCGATTGTAAACTCCATGTATTCTCATATCTCACCATTCAGGAACGGGGCAGGATTGGTTTGGTTTGTATGGAATGGAATGCCGTCGTTAGTACTCCAAGTCTGTGGACTGACGTTGATCTCACAAAGTTCAGCTTCCAGTGTAACTGTTCTTGTGAGCTATGCACTTGTAAGACATGCTACAAGTCGTACAAGGTTAGAATAGAGAAATATCTGGACCACGTCATACGAATAAGACCCAACGTCAGACGGCTGTGTTTTGCATTTGACATCGCAGATTCACAGGACATGTGGCTATCGATTCTGAATCGGTTTCTGTCTTCGGTTCAGATTCAAGACCTGAAAGCGGCGGAGTTGAACTGGAAAGAGACGCCTGCGAAGTCTTTTCCATGCGAAAGGACGACGACACAAACACGATCATTGAACGGTTTCAACGATCTGAGATATCACTCTCGCAGACGACAGCGTTATTTTTCCACGTTCTTTGACCACTTCACCGCATCAGCGTCAAAGATTACAAAGATATCACTGCCTTTTGATTGGTCGTCGACATCAATCTATGCTCTTGGACGACTCAAGTATTTAGAGGTGCTAGAGTTAGATAGCTATTTCATTCCTCAACCAAAGTTCGAACAGAATTTGCTTGACAAAGTCTTGACATCTGTGCCACGACTTAAACACCTGACGATGGCAGTGTGCTTAGGAACTGGATCAGAAATATCTACATTTCGGATAGCCGCGAGAACGCTGGAGTACCTCAATCTGACTGGATGTGCGGGGCTCTGCATAGTGGAAGCTAATCTACCAGCCTAAGAGAGCTATGGGTTAATCTGATACCTGGGCATTTCCTCATTGCAAATGGTTTGTGCAATGCATCAGTGCCTTGCCTTTACCAAATATTGTGTTTAGGTACACCGAAACTCTACTGTATAAACGGACATGGTCTTCAGGAAGATTGGTGCACAAGCAGAAATGATGAACTGGAAAGCATCCTAATGAGAATCTGTCCTTGTGCTAATCACAGATCTATTTCAGTGGCCACTCTTCAACATGTTATTTCTATGTAACATATTTAACATAATATTTATGTCTAGTGTGCAATCTATGTTCTATTTGTATATACTGCAGTACGAGCGAGACTATCATTTCAGCCAAACAAATGTTCTGTAATGTTGAGCTACTAAAAAATGCTGAATATTTATATAAAATTCAATTCCACTATGATATACATTATACAATGATCTGACTATAAGATGAAGACAGTTGAACGGAACTATGGATCAGACTCTAAGACAAAGTCTTGGATAGTAAAACTGAGGCATCAAATCAGAAATGACATCTAGTCACAAAACTGTTGTCAAATAGATTTGCTATGCACACTTTGGAACACGTTATGAGTTTGCAATGATAAACATTATTTTTAATCAATAAATCCATTTTCTACCCATTTATTTATTAAGTTTCTATGATCTGAAAGCATTGTACATTTTATCTTTAAGAGAAACAATGTTACTCAACTTCAATTTTTTAAGGGCCACTTTTCCAAGCACAAATTTAAAAAATAGCCCTTCGGATGCCTAAAATCCTATAATGTATGGAGACAGTCATGAACTCATGTTTGCTGTTGTCGGTCACAGTGTACATGTAGATGTTCATGTTGTCAGTGCCACTGTTGATTTATCCAATTTGTCCTATTACATTACAACTCATGTGTCTTAAATATTGATAAAGCTAGTATCATGTCAGAGAAGGTGTAAAAAAATAGGAGAGCCATAGAAATTTCTTAATTCATCATGCTTTAGGTACACTGACAAAAAACATTCGCTGAAACTTGTCTGACAGTTTCACCGAACGCTATTGCTTTGCAGCTTAATGCCTAATGATTGGTGTCAAAACCTATTATCACCTGTTCTGATGACAATGTTGAAGTTGCTGTTGGTGTTAATATGCAGATATGAGGAAAAAAACCGTATGCCATAGCTTAATATAGGATAAAACATGATAAAAAAGGTGATAATGAAATCAATCATATCAAATTATTTTAACAACAGTGGTCAACAATATGATGGTTTTATGTACGAAAACAATTTGCCATGTCTATCAAAGCTGTAACGCTTCATAGGCTGTAGTTAGGTAGAACTTTTGCTTTGCAATAATTGCATTTTTGGTATCACATCAGTGAGGCCAGGAAAGAACTATTAACTGACACCAAAAGTTGGAAACAATGATTCTTCGGTCATATTATGAGTTAGCCACACAAAAACATTGAAATCAATTTAGATGATGGCCTCATGTGGGGGAGGGGGAAGGGAGTTCGGGGACAAAGAAGACCGAGAATAACATGGATTGACAATGTTCTAAACTGGACCGGACTTGTGGATGTTGTCTTAATGTATGCAGCACGTCTCATAAGACACTGGCAGTGAAAGTCCATTTGGGAGTGCTTCTGAAAGACTTTTGCTAAGAGAATAGCTTTATATAATTATAATACAATACAATGCAGACAAGCGTCGCAAAACAGTGACAGTGATGTGGCATGACTTGACATCACTAAGACTTGTGCCAAAACAGATTGTCCAAAGTCAGCGTATTTATTTATTTATTCTGTATTGGTTCTGTTAAATTTTTCAGACAGGTGGTGGTCAAATATTAAGGATGTGAGAGGGTTTCAATCAAGGATACAGACTTGCACAGAAGAAATCTGTTGACACCTTTATGTTTTGAAATGCAGGGAATTCAATGTATAGGGTTTTGACATGAGATATAATAAATATTAATAATGGCATTGAACTTTGCTAGGAGTCTGCTGACCGTCTGCAAGGTGCGGATGAATGATATCAAAATTCATCATTTAGCCTGCTTTTGAAATTACCAGATGTGACTTTTGGTCTATTTAATGTTCACTGTTCATTAGACAATGGCGTAAACCCAAAATAACCACTGCAAATCGAACCACTGACTTTATTCAATGAATATCCAAGGTGACCATCACAGCAACTGGACAGTTGAGCTGTCATTATGGTGAAAAGTTTTCCTCGGAATTCTGAAATGGGTGATATTATTACACCACAGGAGGCGACTCTTGAATATCAATATACAGGGTGCGGCCAAAAAAAATACCCCTTTACGAAAATCGCGATTTCTCAAAAACCGCTGCTCATTTTGTTATAAAACTTCACCAGTCTATTTGACTCATATTTATCTACAACTTGGCTAAATTTAATGAAATTCGAATCATGAACACCAAAATGGTGCAACCCTGAAGTGAAACAATGCAATTTTCGTTTCAACAGACATTTAGTGACAGCAATAAGTAACAAAGTAACGGCGCAAACAGAAATGTAACAAAGTTCAAGGTTACTTATTGTTCTTGACAAGATTAGGCCACACTGCTAAGTTTTGTGCAATGAATGTTCGAAGTGAACACCGTTTGCTTTTACTCAAGCTTGCAGACGTTTTCGAAAGCCCAGAACAGACTTCTGAGTGGTCTCAAGTGGCAGGCCATTCCTAATGATTTGCAGCGTATTTTTCAGTTCAGAAATGTTCTTTGGCTTTGTGGTAAGTTTGTTGTAAGTCTCAAGCATTGCACCCCATGTCTGGGGTGCGTCGAGTGCGTTCATATCTTGGGAATTTGGCGGCCACGAATCCTTGTCGATGAAGTCAAGACAGTGGCTTAATGTTAACCAATCTTGGGCCAGCTTGGCGCCGTGAGCGGGCGCTCCATCTTGCTGAAAAGGGAACTGATTTCCCAAGACAGTGTGACAATCATCGACAAGCTTAGGCAAAAGATTCTCCACGTAGTAGGCTACTTAGCATTGACTTTGACCTTCTCGTCAATGAATTGTAAGCGTTCTTTACCCTCATAACTGACACATGTAGAAAGAATGATGTGGGGAGAGAACTTAGCTCTTTCGACCAACAGACGCTTGGATGGATATCGGCTTTTTACTTCTACGCACAGAGTGCCACAGACACGATTGTTTTGATTATTAATTGGTGGATTGATGTAAAAGATCTTTTCATCGGTGAAGAACACGATCCGCAAAGCGGAAATGACGTAATTATGGCACATCACAGGCTATTTTATGTAAAAATATGATTTCTTATTTCGTGAATGCTTTGTTCAGTTGAAAAAATGAAGTTCTTTCTTCTGCCTGATGTCTTGATCACAAAAATAAAGATACTGGCATAAAATTTTCAGAGAATGTGTAAAAATATGTTACGAATAAGAATGAAAATATTTGTAACAAAATATTCGGCGGTTTTCGAGAAATCGCAATTTTCGTAGGGGGGTATTTTTTTTGGCCGCACCCTGTATAAAATTCGCCTATGACTCTCTGTAGTATAGAATATTGCTATTGTCACACACTCCACTGTTGCTGACCAGTTAATGATAATGATATGTTAAAAGATATATGCTGAATGCAATGTAATGCTAAAAATGTCAAAAACATCAAACAATTTACGCTACATTTTGCAGTCATGAAATTAATACATAAAAAATATGGAAAAGTATGACTTTGCTAAATATATTTAGCTGCCAGTAAGTAACTGCTTATCTTACCAGTAAATGCACTGACATAAACTTAACTGCTTGCGCTACCAAATTCTCAATAGAGCTTTGAGGTTTTCAAAGTTATACAGGGGTATTGTTTGACGAGATTCTATTTTAAAAGATTTTGCAATTACAAGCAATCAGTGAATTTTGAGAGAAAAAACTGCACGGAAATAATGACTAATCAATGATTAATTAAACAAAGATTAATCAACACGATTTAATATTCCTATCAGACTTCAGTTCACTCATGATATCTTATAAAAAAACAAGCAACTCAATAAAATATTTTACTCAAATATCAAACAATTCAAACAAAAAAGATGCCCAATATATAAAACTTATATCACAAATGGCTAATATATGTTGTTTACCTTAGAGCTATTTCGAAAATGGTTACCATCATCAAAGTATAATGCACAATTTCGACTGTTTCTTCTCATGGTAAGACTGCTTCGGAGACGTCTGTCTTCCATTCCTCTGCGTCAATTCCACGGATTCAGCGAGCTGGTTTTCCACCTCGTACTTACTCTTCTGTATTCGATGCAGAATTATGTTATACGTTCCAGTTATGCTACTTCGAGATTGCTTTCCGTGAGCAGATCGCAGGTGATCGTCTGAAATTCCCATTTCTTCCAGCTTCCGTCGAGCCTCAAGCTCCTCATCCCTCGGTTCGCTTGCATCATTTGGAAGTATGTACGGTTCAACAGCTTCGGGAAATTGTTGACCCTCCAGCCAAGATGAGCTAATAATTTCCTGAATCGTCAACCTGTCTGCAGGAACCGGCCTAAGAATGTTACGTATGAGAAACTGACATTGGTCCGACACGTAATTCGGAACACTGTAGGAACCGTCGAGAATGCACTTCTTCAGTTTTCCTACGGTTTCTGCTCGAAATGGAAGCACACCGGTTACCATGAAGTAGAGCAGAATACCCAGAGCCCAGATGTCTACCACTGCGCCTGAGTAGCTGTCGTCTCGGAAGAGTTCTGGAGCGGCGTACGGAGGCGATCCGCAGAACGTGTTCAGCATCTCGTCTGCGTTGGAGCACGTGCTGAACCCAAAGTCACCGATCTTCACGACGTGAGCACTCGCAAAAAAGATGTTTTCCGCTTTCAAGTCTCGGTGAATTATATTTTTGTTGTGCTGAAGTGGAAGAAGAAGATGAAACAGATAATAATTAGACTATGAAACTGCTCTGCTCAGCTGTAAGCTGTTGTCAGGTTGTGCTTTATACCGAATTATACAGAAACTACAAATTCGTTTGCTCAGATCAATCATTCTCTACATTGGTTTACAAAATCTTCAGTCATATTTTATCTCTTGCCAACAGATTTACCTTCTACTACTTCCATCTCTATATCACACTCGTCATCATCATTGCCACCATCATCGTCGTCATCATCATCATCATCATCATCACCGTCGTCGTCGTCATTGTCGTCGTCATCGCCATCATCATCATCCTCATCGTCATCACCATCATCCTCATTGTCATCGTCATCATCATCAACATCATCATCATAATCGTCATCATTATCATCATCATCATCATTAACATCCTCATCATAATCGTCATCATTATCATCAACATCATGACCATCGTCCTCATCGTCATCACCATCATCGTCATCATCATCAACATCATCATCGTCATCATCACCATTGTCATCATCATCATTATCATCAGCGTCAACATCATTTGGTAAGTCAAACTTGAGTATGTTGAACTTCTGGTTATAGCAAATAACAATCAATGGCCTGGTCATAACCGATGTAGGCTAAACGTAATTCCTTCTAGAGGTTCATTTATGGCTAGCAGAAATATCAAAGCCACAGGGCCACTCTGTGTTATGACTTTCTATTATTGCACTGCTTAGTTGGAGGTGGCAAAATAATTAACAAATGTTCGATTTTCCGACTTGACGAAGGCATGCAATCTGAGTGTGAGAAGCTAACTGTCACAACAGGTACGACTGAGGTACGCGTGGTAACTGGTAACAGAAAGACAAGTCTGTTCGTGCAAGTGACAATAAAAACTAGAGCCTGTATGCTATAGTCATGAGGGTCTAGTGATTGTTATTGGAAATTTCCATGATGGAACATCAGGATCATTTACTTGCTCTTAGTTGCGCAAGATGTTGCTTTATTATTATTTGGACCAATAACTTGATGGTTATGGTTAAACTGATGGTCACATGCGCATGAAAAATGGTGGTGTGATGATTACAATGATGATGATGGTGGTGGTGGTGGTGGTGGTGGTGGTGGTGGTGGTGGTGGTGATGGTGGTGACAGTAATGATGATTGCGATTATGATGACGGTAGGGGTGATAATGATGATGATGATGATGATGATGATGACGATCATGATGGTGGTGGAGGTGGTGGTGGTGATAGCAATGATAATTGTGATTATGATGATGATGGTGGCGGTGACGAGGATCGACATACCATGTGATGGACGGCAGAGACTATTTGAGCAAAGAGCAGCCTGGCTTCGTTTTCTGGCAGACGGCCTTCGACCGTGATTCGTGTGAACAGCTCGCCATCGCTTGCATACTCGAGCACGATGTAGAGCTTCGCGAGCGTCTCGACAACCTCATAGAGACGGATGATGTTTGGATGATGCAGCTGCTCCATGCTCGAGATCTCGCGGGATAGCAGTCGCTGCGTCTTCGCATCCAGCTTCGTCTTATCCAGGATTTTCACCGCAACTTTTTCTACAGTCAAACAGAAGACTGCGACAATGTGCGACATTGAACATTTTTTCATTAATTTTTTCATTTATTTTATTTTATTGTAACCATCAACCATAAACAATATAGTCATAGTACAAAATGCTTAGGCCTAATGCACTTAAACTCCTCGTGAGCATTATAAGATGTCAATTGGTATACTAAATTCCGTAATGTGAAACTGGAAAGTATTTGTATGTATGAGCGCTTGTCGTGGCACCTTTTCAAGTTTACTCAGAGGCGCTCCTGACTACAACGTGGACACTGAATCAGAGTTTCACGCCGAAGCACATGAGCAATTGCGACTGAAGGATTTGCTCAGGGTCCCTGCGCAGCAACTTGAGGTGGATCTGCGCCTGCAACATCCGGCTCCAAGGCACCGAACATGCATCTGCGCCCCACAAAGAACCATGTAGTTTAGCACGTCTAGTGATACATGATCGAGTATTTAGTACTATTTACTATTTATACAACTTTTGCACAGTAACAAGTTCACATAATTTGTAAAAACAAAGCTACCATTTCAATATAAATAGCACTCGAATATGCCTTATTTAATGCATTATTTAGTCTACAAAGGGATGAGTTAGTCAACCTCTTGTGAGTATGTGAACACCAAGTTTGACTTGAGAGAAATTGCCGCTGCCAAGTTGTCCCCTGAGACGATAGAACCCGATTCTCTTTCCGAGCGTTATTTCTTTCTGGCATTTCCTGTCGTTGGCCAGTTCGTAGGAGAGGCGCTCGTACATCGTCAGGTAGCGTTCTCGCTGCGGTTCCACGACCAGTTTCGAGGTAGATTGAGTGGAAGCATCATACCTCATCACATCGTCCGACAATGATTCTGCCTCATTGTCAACGTCGGTCTTCATAATTCATGGACACCAACTGCCATAGCAACCAGCAAGGAACAGCTAAAGAAAAACATAAAAAATAATGCAGGAACTTAATGAGTCACTTAACAAAAGATATCATGCATAGAAAAACTGCTACTCACTTGTTATATCAGAGACATAAGGAAATGGAACTGAGACTTAAGATTTCAAAGCATAGCTTAATTCAAATGTCTAGTAGCAATTTGCACCTATTCATATTTATGTCTTTGACAGTGACAAAAAAGATGCAATATAAAATGCACTGATAAATGCACCAGCATGCCAACTTCTGAAACACCATTGACAAACTCACAACTGCACAAATCAATCTTAAGAGAGTACACAGGAAAAAGCTTGTCAATGTTTTGCATGAAACGCTTTCAAACAGCCCCTAACTCAGCCAGCTGACATAGAAAGAAAAAGTCCAAATTACTACCATTTAATTTTGTAAGCAAATGGACTTTCTGCAGGCGTTGTCAGAAACTATAATTCTACCTACTCCTTATGTGGCATCTGCATAATCTGCATATTTAATAGTGCCTTTGAAGCACCTCTCAAAGCCACCTGATACCATTGTCTTGAACATGTTTAGCTGCTGGCAACGTTTCTTAAACGAATAATTATCGGAAGGTATTATGAACTGGTTGAACTTAATAATGGTCAATGCTACGGTTATGTAATGCACTTACTTATTGATTTTATCTCATATTTTTGGAACATTAAGACGGCAACTGTAGTTCCAATTATCCTTGTGAAATGCATCAACTAAAATATGCCTCTACGTCTGATTATCATATGCTGCCCATCTACACTGTACAATGTGTACATGCAATGCAGTACAACTGTACTTTGATGACATGCCCAACTTTTTGCAGTCTTTTCAGTGGTTGGCCACGCATACAGGATAAACAACCTTCCTATTATAGGTCTGCATATTCTTCTAATTAAGGGCTCGACATGCTCCTTTCACAAACATCTGAGAACTGTTCCTTACTGGTGGAGGTGGACTGGGGAGCCACTGATATCATAAGGATCTTGGAGGGCTAATATCAGCTTAATGCATAAACTTGTTATTATGTTATTATGGTTTGCGGTCAGATCTTGTACATTGCTGGGAACAATAGATTTGATTCGATTTGATCTTAATTAATCAATGAAATAAATACATTTGTGGTTTCATCTTTTTTTCCTGGGTTAAAAACCAACTGAAAATTTGTTCTTAAGCTGCAAACCTGTAGACCTAAGCACACTTTTGGCCAGAAAACATAGAATTTCAAGAATAAAGGGACCTCTGCTCTAGTTTTATGTGCTTCACTTTGAGTGATTCTTAGAAAAAGGACTCCATTAAATGCTTTCTTATGTATGTAAATACAAGTATAATAATTAATTATTAGTATATGTGTATATAAACAATATACACACATAGACAAGTTGATTCATATAGATATCTACATACTGGGTACATACATTTATACAAGCATAGATATATTCAAACAGATAGCCATAAACACACCTCTTCATAAACAGTTACTTATAATGTAGACCCTTAAGGCCTGTACTAGAAGATTGGTAAAAATGCAAATGCACTCAGAAAATCCAATAGCCTGCAGCAGTCGAATTCAAATATGATTCTGAGTAAATTCTTTGAAGACCTACACATATATACATTTATACGAATATATAAACATAGATAAATATATACATGGATTCATACACAATTACACACACACACACACACACATATATATATATATATATACAGATATATATATATATATATATATATTATATCTATGGATACTCAGAAAAATGGAGAAAAATATAGAAAATAAAAGAAGCATTATATGCTGCTGCAGATGTTAGTATCATACCTTTGATATGATGATACCTTGTCAGCATATTTGCAGTGACGTAACTAGCGTTGGGCTTGGGGGGCTTAAGCCCCCCCCAAACGAAGCTGAAGCCCCCCCCCCAAATGAAATCAAGCCGTTGTATGCTTACGGCTAATTTAAATAGACTACCGCATGGACGGCGTACATGCAATTACGGACGACCAGCCATGACTGCCTAAAAATGGCTCCATTTGAGGTCGACAGCCCCCCCCAAATGAAATCAAGCCGTTGTATGCTTACGGCTAATTTAAATAGACTACCGCATGGACGGCGTACATGCAATTACGGACGACCAGCCATGACTGCCTAAAAATGGCTCCATTTGAGGTCGACACAGCCAAAAATGCGCTGGTCGCTGGGGCTCCGCCCCAGACCCCGATGGGGGGGAGGGGGCGGCTTGGGGGGGGGGGGGGCTTGGGGGGGGGGGGGCTTACGGTAGAGACAAAACCTTTCTCTTTTACAGTAGCAGTTTTATTTTTATTGTTATCCTGGTAGCTTGAGCCTTGCGACACTGAAAAACGACTTATTCATTACAATTTTCGCAACTTTTCCGTTCACAAATAGCTGGCAAACAAGAACCTTAAAATGGCTCCGTTTGAGGTTGACACAGCCAAAAATGCGCTGGTCGCTGGGGCTCCGCCCCAGACCCCGCTGGGGGAACTTACGACGCTCCCCCAGACCCCCCTAATCGGGGCGGGCTTCGTGCCTTCGGCACTCGCAACTTCGCGCCTTCGGCGCCGCCACTCATGACCAATTACAATACAGCGTCCTGGCACTTCTTCCTTTACACTTTAAGCATTGGTCATACTTAAGGCTTAAGCCCCCCCAAACAAAAAATCCTAGTTACGTCCCTGCATATTTGCACTGCTGCCTTTGCTAATTAATTCGCACTTAATCTTTTATAAATCTAACACATTTGTTAGTTTATCAGCGTATCCTTTTCTGCAGTCAGGCATCCTTCACAGTGCTTTACTATTTGTCAAAGCATTTTTTATATGCAGTATTGCCCACACATCTGCCCGTTTACTTGCAGCAATAACTTTCAGCATGTCTATTTTGAAAGCATGAAACTGTGCAATATGACTCGAAAACAAACAGCACACGCTAAAACATTGGTCTAAAACTAGTTTGTGAAGTAGTATCGTAGTTTCTGACAATGTCTTAAAACCTTATGGGCCCTGTGAATCATGCGATAGCAAATTTGGACTCATTCTTCCAGTCAAATAGAAAATATTCTTCCAATGATAGCTATTTGAACCACAGTAATTGATATACATGTGCACATTGTGTAGGACTCTGGCCATCTGCTCTTTAGTACCAAATTAGCCCATATTGTACACTAGTCTTATCTAATCTTGAGACTTCTCCATTAGAGGTGCATATCTTTTCTGAAGTCCTTAGGTCATCTACTGAATAGCTCCAAAGTTCTGAACACACGGGCAAACAATGACACACAGGATTTGTTGTTTGCTTTGCAGCTAACACAGGCACCAAATTTACAGCCTGTGGCAGAGACAAGTCTGTTCAGAAACCTTTCAAGCATCATAAATATGTTGCTGGATCAGCAGGATGAAATCTTCAGTCATTGGATGACAGATCAGTTTTTTAATTAGATTTCACATTAATTATTATATACTCATTCACACTCTGCTTAAGCAAATTTCTTCATTGTAATGCACACCATTTTAATTTTATTAATTCTTAGTAAACTCCTGCTCCTTTTCAACATTGAAATCCTGCATTTAACTGAAATCTTCACCTGCATCAAAGTTGTCATCCGTTCAAGTAAATGAGAAAATAACAGCGCGAGAACAAAGACAACAGACAGACTGAAAAGACAAAACAAAAGTGACACAGAAATCATGAGCAAGAAAATCAATTGAGTGAGAAATCAAGAGAGTGAGAAACAAAATTTGTGTGACAAAGGCAAGACATGATTTGGGTGACAATGGCAAGACTTGATTTGGGTAACAATGGCAAGACTTGATTTGGGTAACAATGGCAAGACTTGATTTGGGTGGAAAAGGCAAGACTTGATTTGGGTGACTTGGGTGACAAAGGCAAGACTTGATTTGGGTGACAAAGCAAGACTTGATTTGCATGACAAAGGCAAGACTTGATTTGGGTGACAAAGGCAAGACTTGATTTGGGTGACAAAGGCAAGACTTGATTTTGGTAACAAGGGCAAAACTTGATTTGGGTAAGTGTAACAAAGGCAAGACTTAATTTGGGTGATAAAGGCCAGACTTGATTTGGGTGACAAAGGCAAGACTTGATTTCTACCGAAACAGTAGGCCTATAGATAAAAAAAAATTGCGAACCAGGTTAGCAGCATACACGTACCAATGAACTGTCGGCTCTTTACGAAGCATTTAAAATTAACTATAGTAATCCACTGTTAAAATCCAATGGCGACGAAATCCGGAAAGAACGTGTTCGTCCTGCGTTTCATCGTATATCATCACTCGCATGTATGGACATGGTCCTTCAACTGCACGTCCATTACCACCAGCATCTGTATACTGCGACGATTGTACATTGGTCAATGACCATCATCAGATCCAAACCAAGTGCTGCAGCAGCAGCAGCGGCAGCGGAGGCAGCGGCGGTAGCAACGGCATCGATGGAAACAACGCTCCTCCTAATTAGTCACATGCTCCACACAATAACAGTTCGAAATCTCTGCGCTTTAGCCGAGTGGTATTAAAAATACAGGTGATCGTCGTGTATCGCTTCGCAGCGCTAGTAACCGCAAGCGCGTGTCCGCCTTAATGCAGTGCGGCTTCCGACTGTTGTCATTGGTGTCAGTGTTGCTCAGGACTTTCCAAATTTCCTAATCTTCTACGAATCTTGAAGGTTTGTAAAAATAACCTCAGAAGCAACGCTACAGATATATGACTACTTCACTGTTGCTTCTCTATGTGTGTGCGCCTGCGTCCCGTGTTCCGCGTTCTTCCGCGTTGCTATGGCAGCAGCGTCGCCTTGCGAGCACGTCGCTAAGCCTACAGCCTCGCTTTCAGATTTGGGTCAGCGAGATTGAGCGTAATGCTGCATTCCAATGGGAAATTAACTGACGGTGAAACGCTGCGTACGTAGATTCGTAGAAGCACCGTCTACACGAAACTAGATTCGAGGCAACTGGAATGCACCATAAAATTATGGCATTGGCGATCGACCGCAACTTCCGCAAGCATTATGGCATTAACTGCTCTTCAAAGCTTCATTGGAATAACAATAGCAAGCCATATTCTAAGGTTGGAGCCTGAATTAAAAAAAGCATTGTGTCTGAATGTGGAGACGATTAAAATTTTGTTTTGCATTTAGTCCTTCCCTGCAAATATAACAATTCCGGTAGTAAATTCTATAGACCCTACTTTGAATCTGATTTGATGGCCTTAATTTCTTAGTAGGCTATATATCAATGCAACACTGACGAATTATTCTAACAGGGAAATTCTACACCTAGAGATGTAAACAAGAGCTGAATTTTTCTGGGGGATGCGCTAATTACGTCTATCACTTTTTTTGAAGGGGGTGTGTATGGTGCGTAGCCTATATAGGCTACATGTAAGCAACACCCATCAAATTTGTATGCGGGAAATTTCATTCTTGCGGAGAAACTTCCCCCCTCAAAGACGTCTAGATTAAACGCTGATCACACATCTTCAAATTAAAAACGCCTACCCAGGTTCATTTGATCGGCCAGAGGTGTATAGTTAGAGGGCAGAGGGGACACTTGTCCCCCGGCTGCCGAAGGGAAGGTTCGTCAAATTGAGGGCCAAAATTAATAATTTTACACTTGATTTGTACTTAGGCCTACATGTAATCTATTCCATGTAAATTTATTGGATATAATTGTGGCTTTTAATATCCAGTGGCAGTTAGGCCTATATCAGACCGTTATCAGGCATATGCTATTGGAACTCCATTGAGCAGTAGGGCCTAGCCTATAGGCCTACGAGGCACCATGTTATGCTCGTTGCAGAAGTTAAAGTCAAAATGCAAGGTTGTTAGGACAATAAGAATCGTTTGACCATATGGAGTGAATTATCTGCATTCGCCTGCACCCATGGACCGGTGGCCGATGAGTGCGAGGGTGGCGTCACTGAGGTGTGCAGTTTGTTGACCCCCCCCCTCCGGTATATAGCCTACTCTTAGCATCTTTCCATTTGTTGTCTGTCAGAGGGTTAAGCTAGCTTGGCTCTTGGCGGCGCCCGTGGTTGCATCCATGTGAGAATTAAATGACCCAGTAATTTGTTTACCGGTACTTTACTTAACCAAAAGGTCAAGTTACCAGCGACCTTTCAATATGAGGCAGACTGTCTCAGTCAGGTCAGCCATCTTGGATGTGAATTTTGAAAAAATATTAGAAAAAACAATCAATTGTGTGCGATCCTCTATGCTAATTTTTATTATAAAAATATAATTATAGTATTCAATTTAAACAATTTTTCCTTCGCATTATATAACAGAGGTTACAAAGCAACTATATAGCTACGTTGTTTTCAAACTTTCCTTATTTCGTGCAGAAATTATTATAGTTTATAGGCATAAAAATAGGCCCTACATTATATAATAGGCTTATAGCCTATTATATAATGTGTGCGTATTTGTGTTTACATGTACACCAGGTTGTAAATAGATAGGAGAGAGTCACGTTACTGTTTTTGGAAATGTACTAGGCTAAGTGTCTGCCTACTTAGCAATCAATGAAAACATAGACAGATCTATATAGTTACTATACCAACATGTCATGGATACGACGTGTATACATATACACACAGCTTCTCTTTGTTGCGTTTGATAGCAACACTCGTCGATTCGTAATTGACGCAATAAGGCAACAGACGACGCACCACCGCCGCCGCGTCTTCCTGCGCGCAACAATGTAGCGCACATCAACCGCATCACTGACATTGATTGTTTTGCGCTTCAACTGCAATCAGCTGCCAGTGCCACCTATGTAGGCCTAGGCCTATGGCAGATCCTCGAGCTTAGTGATCGTTACAAACCGTTGTATGCGCTTCATAATAAGTCATTATGGTTTACAGACTCCGTAATATAAAAACGGTGAAAAAGACAGGGCGCGGTGCCTGGTTCAGGCTGGTTGGAAGTGGATGGAAAGACCTACCGACTTGGTAAATGCATCCTCAATGGGAGTATACGTAGCATGAGGATAAGGTTCTCTATTACAGTGGCGTATCCAGAACTCTTTCAAGGGGGGGGGGGCAAAAATCTTGAAACTTGGGACAGGGAAAAAATTTCGTCATTGGTCGTCCAAAAAAGTTGAGGAAAAAAAGTACTTTTCATCCGCCAAAAAGGTTGATGACCTTTTTTTAGTCCTCTGCCAGAAAACCAAATAGGGGGGGGGGCACCTCCAATGCGATTTTCTTCGTAGGGAGGCCAATATGCCATTTCACCTCATTCCTAGTACTAATTTCAAACCAAATGGGGGGCCACGTTCCATGGCAGTTTGAAATGGAGGGCCATGGCCGGATTGCCCCCTGGATCCGCCCCTGCTCTATTAATAGGCTAATCATCGTTAATTTGACTCGCTGGTCAAATAAAAGTAATTGTCTGTATCTAGTAGAATTTTCCTGACAAATTTCAGACCTTTCACCCACATTCGGCTCATGTCATGTAGGCCTATAATATTATGATATGTTGCACCTACATTTTGCACGCCACTTAGTAGTCCATAGCCTATGCCTATCCTAGCTCTTTATCTCCAAGTCGAAAGCCCTTGCATTGCAAGCTATGAGTCACTCATCCCGTATAATATATAATGATGATCATTATGATACTATGCAATGCAATGCTATGCAATGCAACTGTAGTTTGATTGTTATTGCACTCTATCCGAAGTTCAGAAGAGCACGCGAACGACCACATGAGTCACGACAGAGCATCAAACGCGCAAAGCAACTGACATGCTCATTGCTCAAGCTCATTGAGTCCATACACACTGCAATGGCTTTGGCCTCTGGGTGAGATGACCCTACCCGTTCTCTGCACCACCTTACGATCTGGACTCTACTCAACTGGCTGCAGTGGCGGCAACAGCATAGGCCTACCAGCACTGCATGCTGATGGTGGTGATGGTTGGTTCTGGTGATGATGGATAGGCTAATAGGTGGCCAGACATGTAGACAGACAGACAGACAGACAGACAGACAGACAGACAGACAGACAGACAGACAGACAGAAAGACAGACAGACAGACAGACAGACAGACAGACAGACATGTAGACAGACAGACAGATAGACAAACGGGCAGACAGACGGGTGATCGAGGATCGAGTCGAGTAACTAAAACAAGAGCGCCAACAAAATGAAACAGCCAGGCAGGCCCTGTTATGCTCAATTGCTCATCAATTAGGACTAGCCTATAAAAAGCGCGCGCTAGAAAACCAACCATGATTGCAAAAAGCCATCGTTCTCGGACGGTTGCGTAATTCATCAGCTCTGGCATAATTAATCAACCATGAAATAATTAATCAGCCGTGAAATAATTAATCAACTGTGTCGAATCTATCTCTTGATTGTCGCCATGGCATATGGACATTAAGTCGTTGCCAGTTCGATCGTCTCTATTCTGGGCTAGCCTCCAAAATTTAATTGGCGCAAGTCCGAATCCAGCGCTCTTGCCCGTGTACTGTGGGGTACCGCCGTCTGATATAATAATCTATAGGCCTAGGCCTACGACTCTTTTGTTAACATCTTGAAGAGAGGCCAGCTGGTGAATTGCAATAATTGTAGCTGACCAGTAAATAGGTTATTTCTATTTTATTGAATTTTCGATGACATGATCATTATACAACGTTAGCCTATATAGTTGGCACAATTCTATAATCGCAAATTCGCAATGTGTTTAGATCAATTCAAACTGTTGACTGTTTATGTTTCCTTACTTCATTAGGCTACATCGAATCATAGATGGCCTTGTCTGGCCGTGCATTCTAAGGGCGTGTGCCACAATGCTATATTGCGTGAATGCAAGGATATATATATAATATAATAGGCCTGTATATAATAGCCTACATATCACGTAAATAAATCATTAGAAATAGTAATAAATATAATCTAGTAGGTGAATTGTAATCATCTATAATAATACTCTATACGTGATTAGAGATTTGTAGCATAATAGCCTCAATCCTTTTAGCGATTATAAAGCGTATTTTGTGAGACCCTTTTGAAACATAGCCTACACATGCATAATAGCCTGTATGGAATATGACTGTTGATCAGATCGATAAAGTCCTGCGACTTATGCACGACTGTGACAAGTAATAAAGCAAATTATTCAAATAAAAGCCTTATCAGACTAATTTTTTTATTATTATAGCTGCATTTATTAGGTTAAATCCTGCAACCATATATATATATATATATATATATATATATAGGCCTATATATATATATTATATAGGCCTATATATATATTATATTATATAGGCCCATATATATGGCTGTGATCCATCGAGACAGAAAATGAGTTTCATTAAGTGGCATATATCGAACCAGACGGTCAATCCAAATATCCTGGAAATCTTCCTGCCGAGAATAGACCTATTATAGGGACCTATAGCCTATAATACTTATAGCCTAAGCTATACGCGACCATAGAGCTACGTCCGTATTTAATTGGCTAAGAATAATTCCAGATGAATAAGGCAGGTCCATGGATCGAGAGTTTAACTTCAGCTGCTGATGGCTTATGACAACAATTGGGCCGTTGCCGCCGCGAGAATTTTTTATCAAATCACTCTTTACAATTTAGGCAGACCATAAAGCTGTAGGCCTATACTTATAGGTCTATATTCTGCATGCAGGTCTAAACGACCCTTAACCGCACACTATGCATAGGCCTTTGAGTTGTCGCTGAGCAAACAACAATTATGTAGGCCTAGGCCTAGATGCATTATCGCGATGCTCTTGTGTGTAGTATTTGATTAGCAAGATTAGTGTCAATAAAATTTATACACTGCAGCATTCGTCGCAATCGATTTTTTTATTACGATCCTGAATTCCAATGTAGTTTTAGCTGCATGGTTTATAACAGTTATTTCACATAATTATTATTTTTATAGTTACAGCCATGCATGCTAATCAAGTCGAGTTCTTCGATATTTTGTGTTATCCAGGGTGAGAATTGCCGGGGGGTTGGGGGGGGGGTTCAACCCGCCCAGTCTTTTTTAGAGCCCCATGTTAAAGTATGTTTTTCATACCCCAATTTCAAGTTTATCATAGGCCAGCCCCCCCAGTTATTTTTCCACAATTCTCATACTGGTGTTATCCGCATCATGTAGGCCTAGACTACGGGCAATCATCAAGCATCGCCACTCATCAGCAACACCTGAACTAACTGCACTGCTGCTGCAGTGGATGGTGGTATTATACACACAACGGTGATGATGGATGGCAGCCGAACGAACGACCCTCCAGCGTCGTCCAGTCAATACTCGCCAGCCGCCGGTCGGTCCTCGGCAGGTGTGTTAAGTCAATCACCAGTTAAGACTGACTTAGCAGCAGCAATAGCAGCCATGCACTGCAGCAGTATACAACGCACCAAAGCTGCTGTTGCTACTTCAGCTTCAGCTGCTGCTGCTTCAGCTGCTGCTGCTGCTGCTTCTGGCTCTCCTCTCCAGCAACCTTGATGATGGATTGCTTGTATACATCAACTCCGTGCTTTGCAGAAATAATATAATCACCTTCTCCTCTCGACGGCCTTCGTGCGCGGCCTTGACGCACCTGAGTCGATCCACCGCGGTCGATACTCGATAGAGGTCGCGAAGATTTTTTCTATTCACAGTCACAGTGGCATCGTGAGCGATCGTGTTGCTTTACAATATTATTGTAGAGATTGCGTAATGCGTATACATAATTGCCACGCAATGGTTTAGGCTGCCTTCGCATGTTTGCTTTTCCCCGTGAGTTTTAAGCGAGATGGCCATGGGTTATCGGTTTCGTAGACGATTTTTGCGATATGAATTATCTAAGGCCTACACCCATCGACTGTGGCCTGTGGAGTGCTAATCACCATATGTTCTTATTCAACACGTTTAAGACTAAAAGGGCATAATTATGTATAAAATAAGCATAGGCATATTATAATAATTATATATAATTATAATGTATTATATAATTATAATATATATAAAGTCTGCTCTTTGCATGCAAACTAATTGAAATGATTAACAAAAAGGATAAGCAGGATAAGACCGCTTCAACAAATTATAGACCACGTAACACAGCGTGGTCTGGACTTTATATTGCTACACAAATTTTTATGCAAGTAACATAAAAATGTGACAACGTCAATTTAAACTAGGCCTACGTTCTGTTCGGTTAGTGCAGCTGGATGGTGACCATTCGTGGAACAATACCCAAACTATTATAGTGCGCCAACTCAACCTTCCATCGCTTTGTAGTGTGTAAATTAGTATGAAAACAGGCCGAGAGGTTTAAATAATATTACTCTGAACTATGTCACATCATGGGTTTCCGGTGGTAATGTCTAAGTATAAAAATAGTGCGTTCTATACTTACATTTTTGATCAAAAACAAAATGTTGTAATGAGTCACTAATGACAATTGAACAATGAACAGTTGAACAATGAACAGTTTTATATATCGCCACTCAAGGTACTAGCCTAGACTAATCGAAGGCGCTCTCTGCGCTAACCTGTAGCCTATAAAAAGTGTAAACTTATATGTTAGATGTTCATTATGCGAACTAAAAAAATGTTGATCGTTGAAAAATAAAGAAGGTAATACCCTTTAGAAGATCTGGCAGACGCAGTGGCAACAAGATCATAAACTATGTCTGCATCTTTTATCGTCTGCTGAAGTCCGGTATACATAGTGGCTTCCAGGGAAAGGCCTTCATTGTGATTTCAGCCCACTTACCGCCGCCGGCATCTCTTCTGTTGCCTTTCCGTTGTGAAATGGTGCAGCAGTGCAAAAAGCACCAGACAAGATTATGGCAGAGGTAGAGGCAGTTACAGAGACAATGACAGAGACAGAAGCAGAGACAGAGACAGAACCAGAGACAGAAACAGAGACAGAGGCAGACGCAGAGACAGAAGCACAGACAGAAGCGGAGACAGAAGCAGAGACAGAAGCAGTGACAGAGGTAGAAGCAGACAGAGGCAGAGACAGAACCAGAGACAGAAACAGAGACAGAAACAGAGACAGAGGCAGACGCAGAGACAGAAGCACAGACAGAAGCACAGACAGAGGCAGAAGCACAGACAGAAGCACAGACAGAAGCACAGACAGAAGCAGAGACAGAGGCAGAAGCACAGACAGAAGCAGAGACAGAGGCAGAAGCACAGACAGAAGCACAGACAGAAGCAGAGACAGAAGCAGAGACAAAAGTAGAGACAGAGGCAGAAGCAGAGACAAAAGCACAGACAATGACAGAGACAGAGACAGAGACAAAGACAGAGGCAGAGACAAAAGCAGAGACAGAAGCAAAGACAGAGGCAGAGACAATGACAGAGACAGAGATGGAAGCACAGGCAGAAGCACAGACAGAGGCACAGACAGAAGCACAGACAGAAGCAGAGGCAGAAGCAGAGACAGAAGCAGAGACAGAAGCAGAGACAAAGACAGAGACAATGACAGCTATACAGAGACAGAAGCAGAGACAGAGACAGAAGCAGAGACAGAGGCAGAAACAGAAGCAGAGACAGAAGCAGAGACAGATACAGAGACAGAAGCAGAGACAGAAGCAAAGACAGAGACAGAGGCAGAGACAATGACAATGACAGAGGCAGAGACAGAGGCAGAGACAGAGGCAGAGTCAGAGGCAGAGGCGGAGGCAGAGGCAGAGACAGAAGCAGAGACAGAAGCAAAGACAGAGACAGAGGCAGAGACAATGACAATGACAGAGGCAGAGACAGAGGCAGAGACAGAGGCAAAGACAGAGACAGAGGCAGAGTTACAGGCATAGACAGAGACAGAGACAGGGGCAGAGACAAAGGCAGAGACAATGACAGAGACAGAGGCAGAGGCAGAGACAGAAGCAGAGACATAGGCAGAGACAGAGGCAGAAGCAGAGACAGAGACAGAGACAATGACAGAGACAGAGGTAGAGACAGAGGTAGAGACAGAGACAGAAGCAGATACAGAAGCAGAGACAGAGGCAGAGACAGAGGCAGAGACAAAGACAATGACAGATACAGAGGCAGAGACAAAGACAAAGGCAGAGGCATAGGCAACAGAGTCATAAACAACCTATACATCTTCTTCCTAGAATCTTGAGAATTTCTGAAGCCCCCTCCGCCACTCGAAGCCAGTCCAACGGCAGAGCCCCCCGCCGATGTTCACTATATTTACCTCGCAGTAACTCCTGACCTTTTCAGCATCACAAGGTGACGATGTGAAGGCTGCATGACGTCAGTAAGAAGATACTCAAATGGCCGCTGGTGGTATACTACTTCGTATGCGGACCGCGTGCAGGCCACGCCTCGATGCTACAGCCTACAGCCACGAGATATATAATCACACCTATAGCTTCACCTCCTCCATTTATTTCAACCTGGTTCACCTTGTAAACCTACACTGCAACCATTGCCATTTCCAAACGATCCAATTTCAGTGATGGGTATAATGCCTACTAGACAAAATCCATCATACTCAAATGCATTAGTAAGAGATTAATAATTGCTATAGGGATATTTCTTTGAAAAAAAGTATAAAGCAGCAACTGCAGGCTCTATGTAATTAATTGGTCGCGGGATTAAGTGTCGCCGGGATTAGCCTAAATGTCGCCGGGATTAACTGTCGCGGGATTAATTGGTCACGGGATTAGGCCCAAGTGTCGCGGGATTAGGCTAAGTGTCATGGAACCGAGATTTCGACCTGATGACTAAAACGTCGTCAGAAATTTTTGCGGATTAAAATAAAAAATTTCGACGGAATTTTTCACCCCCCCCCCCAACTGAAATTCTGGCGCCGCCACTGGGTGGAGGGTGAGATGAGATAGGGTAAAAGTTATGGGAAAAGTGTCTTAAGTACGGTAATGATGGTGGAGGAACTGAAAATGATCGGAATTCAGCCTATTCAGAAGGCAGGTCATTCCAAAGGCGTGGTGCTGTGTTGGATATTGCTCGGTTAGAGAACCTGAGATGACTTGTGATCGTAGATGAATTAGTAACCTACTCTTGACGCTGGCCATCAATTTCTTAACGATTTGAATTATTTGTTGCAATAGTATAATTGTTTGTATACGACTAGGCTCTAATCAGCCTATGTGTGCAAAGCTATGTTATATGTTTATCATTTCCATGCAATAACAAAGTTTGTTAACATAATTTTGATTTATATGATTAATGCATCAAAACAAGTGTTCAACAACGCCACACGGAAGTGGCCATGCAATAATTTATAAGTTTGCTTTTCAAATACTTATCATTGAGTAATCAGCAACAGCGCAGGCCGTGGGAATTTAGTTTATGACCAAATGCTATTAATGCACTTTATACTTTCGAAATTTATTGTTACTGGCCTACTTCCTGCATTAAACGGCAAACCTCTAAAGTTAACAAAACATTCAACCTCATTTTGCGGAAAACTATCATATTGAATGAACCCGGTTCTTCAGTGGCGTAGCCAGGAATTTTTATGGAGGGTTTATGGTCTGGCCGGATGCCCTTCCTGGCACCAACTCAACAGTATTACAGTAAAAAAAGGGAATAAAGTAACAAAGAGAATAAAGTAAGAAAACCAATTGTCACTACAAACAAGGAAAATATTTTTATTTTTTCTTATTTAAGTGGATAAATAACCTTATGTAAAAACTTTCCTAAGCCAATGGGGGAGGGGTAACCCTAAACCCTAAAATCTACGTCACTGCGGTTCTTGCATTATTGTCCCTTTATCACACACTATAGGGGAGAATGTCCAGTTTTGGGACATGTCCTGAATTGGGACAGCGTGATATCATAACCTTCTGCGTATTTATAAAATCGTGTGGCGCCACCAAACGAACGTTTTTGACGTTGCGAGTGATCACGCGTCTTATGCCACGAAGAAGAACGTGTTTGACAAAAATATTGCAAATTTTCATTTTCAGGTAAAGAAAGTAAATTTTCACTCACGCATTCTCAACCAGTGCATTAAATCTTTAGTGCAGATTTAGCCTGAAATTTCAGTTAACTATTTAGGTAAGTATACTGCAAAGCATTCGGTGAAATGTTGACGTCATTTACAGCGTACATTTTTTAATAGTTGAAAAGTAAAGAAATAGCCATAGATGGCCTGCATTGGGACATGTGCTGATGGCCTGCATTGGGACAATCTCAATGCATGAAATTCATCATAAGAAATTAAACTTAAACGGTTTTACTGTATATTGTGTTAAACAGAATGCTATCAGGATGGGTAAAGATATGATACATTGCACTTATTTGAAATTGACCAGTAAGTCCAATTTTTATTATGATTGACAGGGTCAACGGAAGCTTGCTCGTATTGATTAAATTTTTGATAATATTATTGTTTAATCTACTCTAGTCACTCGTTTAGATATTGTCAACTGGAATATGATATATTGTACTCTATTAAATATGATTAGAACCAGATTCATTGTGTGTCCCAATGCTCCACATGCGTTGTCCCAATGCAGGACGCTATGGCCTGAATTGGGACACATTTTTTCACAACGGAAAATTCTAATTTTGGGAGGTTTATTTTTGTGATAAAAATGCAATAAAATCATTTTAGGGTCATGAAACATTGCTGTTTCGGACTATATCAACAATATACATGTACTACAAATAACACAGATTGTATGCCATAAAATGTAAAATTTGTCCCAATGCTGGACATTCTCCCCTACAACGAGTGGGGCGTGGTGGTCTAGTGGTGGCGTCGTTGCCTTGGAGCCGGAAGATCCGAGGTTCGAATCCACCTGGCCGCGTAAGGACCTTGGGCAAGTCCTTCACTCACAATTGCTCAGCGCTTCGGCGTGAAACTCCGATGCAGGGTCCGCTTAGCATCGGGAGCGCCTCTGAGTAGAGAGAGCTTGAAGGGGCGCTATAACAAGTGCACATACAAACAAACAAACAAACAAACAAACAAACGCTGGCACTGCATTGGAGATCACGCCGAAGCGCTTGAGCAAATGGGAGTGAAGAACTTGCTCAACGGCGGCTTGAGGTGGATTCGAACGAATCGAACCTGGAACCCTCCGGCTCCAAAGCAACAACGCCATCACTACATCACCGCGCCCATGCACATAAAAATTATACGTGTATACGGGTTCGAAACGTGGACAACATATAATGATGGCATCAGCTAGGCGACTGGTGGGGATGGCATTCTAAATTTAATGTGGATTTGGCAGAGCATAGGAAAATCAGTGGGATGAAGACCACAGCAAACAAGAATGGGCTGAAAGTAGCGTATATGGGAAGAACGAAAAGGGATCGACAGAGAAAACTGGATTGGTTAACTATACGGACCTCAGAGGAGACTCGCCCATGCAGCCGCCCTTGATATAAAGGACAACAAGGTTATAAGGAAAAGGACCAAAGGACTAAGACTCAAACATATGCTACAAGATTGAATGATGATGACAGATGGATATATTGGAAGCTTTAAAAAGAAGAGCAGCAACATCTAGAGGTAGGTGTGGGCGTGTGGCCCCATCGGACGTGTGAATCTACCTGATGGCATACAGTGATTCTGAAGAATGGCTACAGTGATATGCTCAATGCTCATGCCGCTGGCTTATAAGCGACTCGGCTGCGCTGCCTTGGCAACATTGGTGAACATAGTGCGCAAGCATTCACACCTGCTCTGCTCATATATATATATATATATATATATATATATATATACACTGTGTCCGGAAAAAAAGGGACCCATTTTGTAAATATGAAAATAAATAGTAAATATTAATCGATTTTCACAATTCAAAAACCGTTTTTATCCTAACATATTTCTCTAACAATTGTGAAAATATAAAAGTTCCAGTCCAAATAATGACGTCATTATGACGTCATTTGCACAAAAAGTCAAATTTAAGAGATAAATGCACAAAATCATCCACAATTTCAATATTTTTATGATGTAGTTTATCATAAATAAATGTAAGTTTAAGTTAATTTTTATATCTGCATTAATTTATGATCAAAGTGTACACCTTTGGCCTCAACGTAAGCTTCAAAACGGTGGCGCTAATAGCCAACAGCAGCATCGATAACCAGCGTATCAAAATCCTCCCCAGCAGGCATTAACAATTCGCTCTCACGGAGTTCTTCAATGTCTCTTGTCCTTGTCTTGTAGCATACACCTTCTCCTCCATCAGTCTCCAAATCTTATTATCAGCGGGATTTAAGCGGGCGGTCGTTTAGCGGCCAAAGATTAAGAGGAATGAAATCCTCAGTTAAACAGTTAAACATATTGACGAACTCAGTGAGCTGAAGCACCGTTTTGTTGAAATGTGTAGGCTATTGCTCCGAATACTCCCGGATATCAGGCACGACTTTTTTTATAAAGTAGACAATCCCTTTAATAAGCTGCATTTATTTTCACTCCTGGTTCTATTAAATGGATTTCCGTTTTACCAAGAGCCAATATACCAACCGAAACCATGCATGACTGGCCGGCTATATGAACTTTAGTGCAAATGACGTCATTATGACGTCATCAGTGTGACTGGAACTTTTATATTTTCACCAGTATTAGATAAATATGTCAGGATTAAAATGTTTTTTGAATTGTAAAAATCGATGAATGTTTACTATTTATTTTCATATTTACAAAATGGGTCCCTTTTTTCCGGACACAGTGTATATATACTGTGTCCCAATAAATCGGGCACCCTTTTTATAATGTGAATAAAACAGGTAAATCTTAATCGATTTTCAAAATTTCAAAACTGTTCTTATCCTGAGATAATTATCTTACACTGATTGATTCAAATATGAAGTTTCTGGCATGAATATTGACGTCACAATTACGTCATTTGCATCAGAGAATTCTCTAAATAACGCCATTCTCTAACGTTTTTTTGTTGACATTTGGTTTCGATATGTAAATTAACGACGTCATTATGACGTAACTTTTTAGTGAGGGCCGTTCATAAATTACCAATTTGTAGAGAATTTTCTCAGGATAAAAACAGTTTTGAAATTTTGACAATCGATGAATATTTACCAGTTTTATTCACATTATAAAAAGGGTGCCCGATTTATTGGGACACAGTGTATATATGATATCTCTAAACATATATTGCGTTGCATAGGGTCTATACTACACGACTTAGAAAGACAGTCCGACATGCATACAGACAGAGACAGACAGAATAGGTAAACAGAGTGAGAGTAGAGAGTAAGACAGAGCGTGTGTGTGAAAGGTATTATATATGTGTATATGACAGTGATAAATATATATTATATATACATACAGACAGACAGAGACAGACAGACAGAGACAGACAGACAGACAGGCAGAAAGAAAGAGAAACAAAAAGAAAAAGAATAAGAAAAAGACAGAGAAAGAGAAAAAAGACAGAGAAAGAGAAAGAGAAAGGGAGACAGAACAGACACAGATAATAATATTAGGCCTATGCAGCATCTTTCTTTTTGTTTAACCTTTAACTAAGACTTATACGAGCGAGATGAATTGGAAACTCTTAACCAACTACTGAATAATCCAGTTTAAAACGTTGCTTTAAGTTGATGAAATCTACGCACTGCGCAGAATTCGGAAAATTAAAATGACTTGATTTCAAGAAGCCAACCACGTATCCCGTTTCTTTTCTTCTACTGTGAAAATTGCCAGAGGGTCGAGCCTGAGACTTAATCAAAGAGGTGAAACGAAACCAAAAGTCGAGCAATAGAGGAACTGCAGCTTTTGGTAAAAACTTCAGATTGCAGACGATCGGAGGTGCCAACGTTAAAAAAGTCATCGACCTCTTCTATCAATTTCCATAGAAGTTCAAGGTAGCCAGGAAGCGAGTGATCAGAGGAAAGAATATCTTCACGAATCTTCTTCCACTATCATGACCATCCACAGCAGCCGGCCCGACATGCTGCATGCCTCTGTGGTAGCCTGCACGTGTGTTGGAAGAGGAAGTGTCTAGTGGTTCTAGGCATCAGCAGGTGCATCCGGTTCAGCCTTAGCAGCAGCGGCGCCAAGCATGCAGTGTTGGGTCGGTTGGCTCAGTATATAGTGAGTAGATGGCGGCAGTATAGGCTGGAAGCAGGCTCACCCTCGACCACAGGAACACTGCCAATGTCGCCTCAACAGTTACTGTTGGCTGCTACAGCTACTCCTGCTGCTGCTGCTGCTCCTACTCCGACTCCGCTGCAGCCTATATGCTGCGTTATCTCTCTTGAACAGATTTAGCCGCTGGTACAATATACGCTGATGCAGGCGTCCCTCTCTCTCCCTCTCTCTCTCCACGTTGGTCTGATGGGCCATAACTTTTTGCACCACTCGCTCGAACTGCGAGCAGACCGTGGGCCATATGTAGAGAGAGAGAGAAAGAGAGAGAGACAAACAGACAGACAGATAGATAGACATACAGACAGACAGAGAGACAGATAGACAGAGATACAGAGAGACAGAGAAAAAAGAGAAAGAGAGCGAGAGAACGAAAGAGAGAGAGAGGCAGAGACAGAGGCCTGTCAGGAGGTAGAGTAGGAGAAGTAGGAGGTGGAGCCTGCGATGCCATATTTTACCAGCCTCCTCAGCTGCCACCGATACAAACTGCTGCTGATCTCAGCTCGAAACGTTGTTCGACAGTTGCTGTTCAGTCGTTCCTTGGCACTGCAACAGCGCTCGGTTTCATCTTCGTCGTCGTCCTCGTCATCTCTTACTACCATGGGCAAGTTCAAGCGTGTCCTCGTTCTCGAAGTGGAGATCGCCAAGGATAAGAACGCGGAAACTCCCGGCGGAAAGTACCGTCGCGACACCCCATGGCTCGTCGAGGCGTTCAAGAAGAAGGGAGTGGAGTCGGAGATCCTGTTTATCACGAACAAGGACTCCGCTCAGAGCCTGAAGGAGAAATACCCTGACACGGCCTTCCTCGGCCGCGTCAATCCGATGGACTATTCGACGCTGTCGCTCGACGAGTACGTGAAAATCCTCAAGGATCTCAAGAAGGACGGCCTGCTGCTGGGTCCGGAAGCCGACCACATGGATCGCCTCGGAAGCAAGATGATCCTGTACGAGCTGAGAGACACAGGCATGGGAGTTGACGGGGTCCTGCTCCACCATTTCGACGACCTGAAGAAGAACCAGGGCGAGATCGACCGCATCCTGCCGGCTGGTGGACCATCTCGCGTCCTCAAGATGATGCGTGGATCCACCGGATTGGGAGTGTGGAAGCTGGAGAACAAGGGAGACCACATCCTGATGACGGACGCCTACACGCAGACGACGGAGGAGATCGGCCGCCAGGAGGTCATCCCCAAGTTCCTTGCGCTGTGCCAGGAGGACGCCATCAGCATGCCCTTCCTGCCCCTCATCAAGGACGGTGAGTTCCGCTTCCTCCTCTCCAAGCACCAGATCCTTGAGGTTGTCCACAAGCGCCCCATCGACGAGTCAGCCTTCACGGCGACGCTGCGCTCCGGCGCCGTCTACACGATCCTTGACCTGAAGGAGCACAAGGGCATGGTCGACACGGTCGTCAACTGGTCCAACGATCTGAAGAAGGCACTCAACCTGGACGACGTTCCGTACTGGTGGTCAGTCGACTGTATCGAGGAGGAGGTGAGCTCATTCAAGCCCGGTCAGATCCCGAGCAGCAACCCCGGTCGTCGACTCGTCCTCTCAGAGATCAACTGCTCCTGTCTTGGTCTCGTCGCTGATACGTCGGCAGAGGCGAAGCTCAAGGGTCTGAAATTCGCCGACATGATTGCCGACATCGTCTTGGCATAAAAGCATCAATGGTTGCAGCAGCTGCTGTTGATGATGCTCATGATGCTGAAGCAGACAATCGCTGTAGTAGCATCTCTGTTGTCTTTCTCTGCACAAACTCTTCATCTTCAATTCAACTGTCTACACATCGTCCTCCTCCTCCTCATCTTGAGCGCTTACTGCTCGAGGCAGAGGACGAAGCCATATTGCGCAACAGATAAATTACATTGCAATAATTAAGCAGATAATTTACAGGTAAATGGTTTGCGCACCGATGCATATTATGCATAACTTTTTATGCATTTATATCGCATAATTATAATTATATATGATGCATATATAGGCCTACATATTTCTTTCTCGCAGGTCCTATAATCAGGCTATTTCACTCATGGTTCAGTCTATAGACTATAGCCTAGTTATCGACCATCAGGACATTATATACTGTAGGCCTATTCGGCATAAACAATAAACAATCCATACATCTCGGACTACCTGCTAAGACGAAAGTAGGCAATTGTAGTAAATTATTATTCAGATCGATTATGTGAACGTCTTGTCTTTCTAGAATATTCTTCAGTCGGCTGTGTTCGTGTTAAAAGGATGTGGAATATAAAAAATATATATATGATAAGGATGGTTCAATAAGTTCTTTTTGCAAGTCTTGCAAACCGGCAGGAATGAGCAAACTCGGAGATATGTAGACTAGCTGAATCAGAAATTACATTTTGACATGAGATATAAATTCACATTACAAAATAGGCCTACATGGAAAGATATAACAGAATTTTTTTTAAATTTCTTAATGGCACGTTAGGCTACTCATTTCAGTTCCGTGTTTAAGACTTTAAGGTTCTTCGAATGTCGGTGCAAAGTGTTACAGCAGGGGCAAAGTGCCGTTCGACAGTCTTACAAAATTAGTCATTTTACAAAAACCCGCTCTTCGATAGGTTAACCTAGCCTACGTGGTTTGTCGGCTGTGGCGGGTCAGTAGGCCTAAGCAAGCACGCAACGTCGGTGAACTTAGTGAACTTAATGTTTTCTTACACTTAATAATTTAATAATTTTACAAATGGTTTAAGTAAAACTGAGACTCGCAAAAGTTTTGTTGCCAATGGCAACAAAACTCTTGGCTCAGGGCATTCGGTGCACCGCATCGAATGGACATATAGGCCTAATATCTTAAAAACGACCATGACTCATTTGTTGTTCTTGCCATCGTTCTTGTCGCTCCGTTGGTCTTTGCTCTGTGGTCAGGTCATTACATATCAGTCAGCTAGGAGACCTCCGTGGAGAACATGTTCTCCGATGTAACGCACAGAAGTAAGCTTATCATCTTTGGTCCACCCGAATGTTTATGGCCAGTTATAGCTTCATAACAAAGACGTCTTGTCAAAGGCGTGACGTACGTTAACCTCAAGGCACACGTAGGCCTAACTCACAATGTCCGCTTGTGCATGTGACTGATGGATAACCTATACACAGCCAGCGATCGAAGCACTGTAACATCATCGCAATATACACGATAAGTCCATCATCTGGCAGACTACAGCAGCAGCAGCAGCAGCAGAAGCAGCAGCAGCCGCAGCAACAGCAGCAGCAGCAACAACAACAGCAGCAGCAGTAACAGCAGCAGCAATGACTGCAGCCCGAAGACCAAGAGATTCATAAATAATAATCAGTTGGAAACTATAGATCATGTGCTTCATCCCTCAGGAGGATGCATGTTTCAAGATTGTTGCCCGCGAGGCTAGCATTGCTCCACTTCTGAATCCGCCTTATACACTAAACGATTACTATTATATAAAACACAATTCCTGCCACATCCCTATATAATTATACTGCATACACGGTTAGACCCTTAATACGCATATATATACACAATTATATATAATTATGTACAACAGTACATACATACATACATACATACACATAAATGAAGTTCATACCTGTCATATACTATTGAAATATCATAATAATTATGTTGTCATCTTTTTTATAATTTATTTCCTGATGCTATAGAAACGCAAGCAGCGGACCATTCGTAGAATGCCCTACGGCCTAGGCCTATAATTCCTAAAGCCTAAGTTGATTCTTAGTATATTATAAGCAAAGGATAATCTGTCTCGGGTGGGTTTACTCTCATATACTTCAGCGACGGAAGCAACCGCAACTTCTCTGTGCATAATTATAGGAAAGCTTTAAGACATAAGCTTATAAATGTACACTTGTACAGGCATAGTCTGTCTGTCTATCCGTCTGCCCAGAGCCTTCTATTACAGTAATAGAAGGCTCTGCGTCTGCCTATCTGTCCGTCCGTCTGTCTGCCTCTGTTTGTGCGTCTGTCTGCCTATGTGCGTCTGTCTGTCCGTCCGTCCGTCCATCTGTATGTATGTAGGCTATGTATGTCACTCTCTCGTGTAAAATAATGTATAGGTGCCCAATACTTTTTGATCGTTTGTTGTATTGTTAAACTTTGCATTTAACTTTTTTACTGAAATTCTTACTAGGCCTACTGCTGCTGCTACTTCTGCGACAGCAATTACATTAGCAACGTTAACAACAGACACGTGCTTTTTTAATGTCTGCCTATAGCGACTCTGCTGGAGGTCGTTGGCTTCTTGTATTTCTACCGCACGCCGAGACGACCAACGGAGCTATTTATGATTATGGCGCACACGCACACATTTATATATATATATATATATATACAGACAGACAGAGACAGAAACAGAGACAGGCAGAGACAGAGACAGAGAGGAGGGACCATAGGGTGCTGTATCAGCCACTCCTCCACCCTCCATCAAGCCACTCATCATGTAGCCTAATTCTAATCAAGGATATCGCGCTACGTTTAATGCGTCACTTCAAACTGCATTCATTGTATAATCTGGATAGCAATGGATCGCTGCGAATAATTAATTAAATGAAAATCAAAACTTGATCAAATAAAAAAAAGATCGTCGAACACATTCGTGGTGAAAGCACGCACCATCTCCATGCAATCACTCGCATTTGCAATGCATGCTAATTTTGGAATCCAATTATGCAAAGCCTATAACGTACGCAGGCCTATCCCTTCAGATTTATAGACGATGGTCATGTGTGTTCTTCAATCGGTGTTCCGGTGGCACCTTTAGAGGTTCCATAGTCCATACTCGCGCGCGTGCACACACAGTGTCACACACCCACACACCCACCCACCGACACACACACATACACCCACACACCCACACAAACACACAAACACTGTGACACACACACAATCATAATAAGAGAGAATACTGAAGACTGCTTCGTAGTTCAGCAGATGGCGTGCCGCGTCAGTGATGATGACGCACTCTGCCAGACTAAACAATCTCAAGAAATTTTTCCAGTTCGTAACAGATGGCTGTAACATTATAAGTCGTGGGGGACAAGCCTATAGATATTCACATGCGCTTATTCGAAACAGACTCGGTATAGGTAGGCCTATACCGTATAGGCTACGGTCAGACTCGGTTCCAGGTCAAAATCCAAGGGTCTATAGAGTAGGCCTAAGTTACTTATGCTAAGTGAAAAGTAGCTGAGTAAGCACGCAAGTAAGTAATCTGTATTGTTTATTCTCTTTCCGTCAGTCGAGTGACAACGATGAGGCTCCCACATGACTTCTCCAAATTTGTTTAGGTCAGTCATCATTAGAAGTTTCTTGGTCAGTTGCCTGTGGTGACCAATCCTCTCCTGGTAGGGTAAGGAGGCCGGTGGGTCTTCTGACCTCTTTCGCCCTGAGGTGTCCTTCCAACACCAGGCGCCTGCGTTGGCCGACTCTTTCAGGGTTCCTGGTGAGCCTGTCCACCGCGCGTAGCGCCCTAGGGGGTTCTTCAGCCAAAGCTAGGCCTTTTCCTCTGATAGCATAGCCTCGCCAGGCATTCCCCTACTTGGTGGTTCCCCCCCCCACCACGGTGAGGTGCAGGTCGGACTTTGGCACGAGACAATTAAACCTTCATACACATTCACAGTCACATAATTATAGGATAGCGGTGGACGGTTTTAGAATTGATGTGCTGACAGTGCTGTAAAAGGCTATTTTATAGGACATGAAATTAGGCAATGAAACAATGAGATCTATATCCTAATAACACATTCGTCTATTATAATAATTTGTTTTTATTGTAATCTACACATTCTACAGCTTACGCCACTGTCTCAAACTACAGCGTAGGCTATATAACTTCCAATCGAAACCCGCAAATGAGCTCGTTGATTAATTATTAAACACTTTATCGAACATGAGCTGCATGGGGCCTAGGCCTGTACCGATATATAGGCCAAGGCCGTAGCTATAGGGGGTGTTTTGGGTGTTTGAACACCCCCCCCCCATAGAAAAAGTAAAACTGAAATAATGCATTTACTAGCATAATGTAGGCCTAATAACTACAGTGTGTAATGTATTGGCACAATTGGCCATCCAGATAGGCCTGCTGTCAGAGCTCACGACGCTTCTCCAAACCTCTTAGTCAGTTTATACGTAGTACGGTTGCTTTTGGGCTTTCTCACCGTTGCTCACGGTCGGGTAAACACCCCCCCCCCCACTACAATAAAAATCCTGGCTACGGCTTTGATATAGGCTATAAGCTTATAGTTCCCAATCCCAGACGCGTTTAGGCCTATATGAGCTCTACGTCTAGGCCTATCGCCTTTAAAGTGTTATAGGGGTCTAAACAATTTGTCAATTTTATATTAGCCCAGTGTCACCATATGATCGACATCGAAGAGAGTATTTGAACTTTTTGAAAATTACGAAATTTAATACCAACAACATTTGAAACATGCAATAAGGCCTGACTCATTGTCCAATGTAAATTCTTGTGATTTCTACTTGCGAGTTCCGACTGTAGTTAAGCACGTAGGCCTAATCTAACCTGCTTCATGGCTTAGGGGTTTACGCCACGAGAGAGGCCACTATTATGACCACGCAAATACAAACTAATCGTAATCTCCAAGCTTCTAAAGCGCTACTCGAAAATCAAGCTCGAGACACCAGCTTATTCACGATCGAAGGACTTTAGCAAAGATATTAGAGTCGACTCTAATATCTTTGACTATAGTACGTGGGACCGAGATGAATGAAATATTGGCATATCAGGCATGCACCGTGTACGAAGTGCAAGCCTACGTATACAGGCGTATAGGCCTACATGTAGGATACCTTTAGGCTACCTTAGAGGCTTAGAATCTTAGTCCTTCGCTTGCAGATCTGCACATCGGGCAATGCAGTTTCTTCACTCCACGTGTCCAGGGTGAGAATTGCCGGGGGGGGGGGTTGGGGGGGGGGGGGTTCAACCCCCCAGTCTTTTTAGAGCCCCATGTTAAAGTATGTTTTTCATACCCCAATTTCAAGTTTATCATAGGCCAACCCCCCCCCCAGTTATTTTTCCACAATTCTCATACTGCACGTGTCTGTAAATACTGTCAAATCGAACTCTTATCAGACTAGACGTCGCCACCAATAGGCCTATAGGCCTACATTTGTGCACATAAGCTTATAGGCCTATACTATAGGCTAAGCTCCGCCAATGGCTGTTCTCTGCCAGTGCCAGTCCCAAGCCTGGATAAAGGAGGAGGACGACACTAATCATCTCTGATTATGACCGTGTCGTTAAACATGTAACGCTTTAAACAAGCTAATATATATATATATATATATATCATGCAGCGACAAATTACGAAAGTTGTATGATATCTTGTATTAAGTTTAGGCCTACAAGAAATCAATACAACACATTAATAAAGACTATGATCGAGTGGAGTGCGCGATAGTCTTAATTGCATGTCAATAATTAGGCTATAGTGCGGTAGACTGACAATCTCCAATATAGATTAGGCCAACTCGATCTAGGCTAGGCCTATAGGCCTATCTATGGTTAGTTTGGTGAGTTAATGGGCTACGTTGCTTCGGATAGCCTCAAAGAGTAGAAATTTAGCCAGGTGCATGGCACCATAGATTGAATATTCGAATATTATGAATATTAAGATTTTCAAATATTCACGAATATTAACGAATATTAAAACTGCCAACTTAATATTGTTACGGATCACCCCAGACTTCTAGGGTTCCTCCGCGACGAGGTTCAGGGTCAACTATTTACCCAGGACGACCCACCCTGAAACCTTGACAATGCCCGCTGGACCCGGCTCGGACGGTCTGTCCGAGTCTGCAACCGAAGAAAGAATTCAAGACGTTTTCTCCAGTTATCATCGGTTTTCTTCGACAAGCACAAAACTGAGCAGTTCACTTTCTCAGAATAAACAAGGTGTACAGCAATACCGTCATACCGTCAACAATATTAGCGATGGGGGTGTGTTCAAAGTGCGACTGTTCGAAGGGAGAGGGGGTACGCGAGGACTGACGAGGATGCGGACAGAGGAAGCACGTCCGCCGACGAGGATGCGGACGGAGGAAGCACGTCCGCCGAAGCTGTTGCGGACCGACGAGGATGCAGACGGGGGAAGCACGTCCGCCGACGAGGATGCGGACGGAGGAAGCACGTCCGCCGAAGCTGTTGCGGACCGACGAGGATGCGGACGGAGGAAGCACGTCCGCCGAAGCTGTTGCGGACCGACGAGGATGCGGACGTAGGAAGCACGTCCGCCGACGAGGATGCGGACGGAGGAAGCACGTCCGCCGAAGCTGTTGCGGACCGACGAGGATGCGGACGGAGGAAGCACGTCCGCCGACGAGGATGCGGACGGAGGAAGCACGTCCGCCGACGAGGATGCGGACGTAGGAAGCACGTCCGCCGAAGCTGGTGCGGACCGACGAGGATGCGGACGTAGGAAGCACGTCCGCCGACGAGGATGCGGACGGAGGAAGCACGTCCGCCGAAGCTGCTGCGGACCGACGAGGATGCGGACGTAGGAAGCACGTCCGCCGACGAGGATGCGGACGTAGGAAGCACGTCCGCCGAAGCTGCTCCTTGCAATCGTCTGTAGAGAGACGCCGAACCTCTAGACCGATGCTTCGCTCAAGGCCGAGTTTCAAAGTCTAACACCCTCCACAAGTGAATCTTTGCCCGGGTCTGCGTTCTACCGCTACTCGAACCTGATTTCGACTGCACCCAAACAGGCGTGCAAGCCTCCTTATATACCAAGCTGAAAGCGATGCAAGCGAAGCGATGCAAGCGAAGCGATGCAAGCCAAGCGATGCAAGCCAAGCGATGCAAGCGAAGCGATGCAAGCGAAGCGATGCAAGCCAAGCGATGCAAGCGAAGCGATGCAAGCCAAGCGATGCAAGCGAAGCAATGCAAGCGAAGCGATGCAAGCCAAGCGATGCAAGCCAAGCGATGCAAGCGAAGCGATGCAAGCGAAGCGATGCAAGCGAAGCAATGCAAGCGAAGCGATGCAAGCCAAGCAAAGCGATGCAAGCCAAGCGATGCAAGCCAAGCGATGCAAGCCAAGCGATGCAAGCGAAGCGATGCAAGCGAAGCAATGCAAGCGAAGCGATGCAAGCCAAGCAAAGCGATGCAAGCCAAGCGATGCAAGCCAAGCGATGCAAGCCATGCGAAACAGCTGTTAATAGCAAACAATAAAATAAATAAAATAAAAAATAAAACTATCTCTAGCGTCAACCAAAAACCGCTACAATTCCGGGCCACCAAAAGAACCCGGAAGTCCTCTTTCGGACACCATTAACTAAAACGACAGAATTCCTGTCCAGCTTCTAAGTTCAACTCAACTCAGAATTCAAAGCCATTCTATTCAAAGTCATGCAATATTAATTTCAAAGTCATGCAACCTTAACGCAGATTAGTTCCTCGTAGAACTGGAGTCCAACAAACAAATTACTCTTTGTCCTTGAAAATGTTAACGAGAGTCTTCTCGTGAGACAATCAAAAGTCCTTTGCAATTCTGAACCATACACTACAATTAAACAAAAACGGAAGTCCGAAGCTGGACAACACTAACCAAAATAACAAAGCCCTTAATAATTACCACGGTAAGGTATCAATCATCTAAGTCAATAACTACTGGAAGGTCCAACATATCCCCGAAGACTAAGGGATCGAACTCTACTAAAGGCAGAGGAGGAACTGGGTTTTCCACCACTGGAGGAGGAACAGCGACCACATCATCATCATCATCGATCACGATAGCGTCTCTAAACGGTTCCACTTCTTGCACAGACACAGGTTGGTTATCCTGGAAGCCCTGAGACACTGCTTCAATCATCCACGAAGGACATTCAGGAAATTCCTCTCTTAACTGCCGCACTAGACGCCTAGAGGAAGCTAACCATACCAACCGACGTGCTCGACGAATCACACCGGCAAAAACGGTCCCAACATCACATTCTGCACTATCAGTCGCTGGTTGAATCACTGAGGAAGGACCGGCCGACGGCGAATCAACCGCCGTGGTCATTACGTCACGTTTCAGAAGAACATCTTCCGATTGCGGCGGATCTCCGGTAAACAACACGTCATCGGACAATGGCCGATCGCCAAACATCGCACCCAGCAATGGATCGTGGTTCCAAGGCCTGTTAAATGACGATGTCCCTGCTTCGTTAGAAGACCAAACAACCGGTGACATAGAGTCCGTATGAGAAACCGCATCGGCCTTACGATTTTTCGTGACGCCCAGACATGACGATTTCTTATGTCTTCGACTTCTATGGCTTCTAAGTGTTCCATCTGCGTTATCACCGGTGTATCTTACTCCGCAGTTTTTACACTTAGCTTCTTTAACTGGACCCATACCATAGATCTCCAAAAATAATGAGTACCAATACAAACCCGACAGAAATCACTTCACACACACAACTAGCTGTGACAACTACAAGCGTAAAACGTAGAATGACAACAAGGCGACCGGTGGACACGAGCGCAGCACACGATGCCAGCCAAACCGATGCAGGCCGACACCAAACGATGCAAGCCGACAGCCGAACAAGGGCGGGCGAAGCAAGCGAAGCAGGCCTAAATGACGCAAGCGAATCAAGCGAAGCAAGCGAAGCAAGCGAAGCAGGCCTAAATGACGCAAGCGAATCAAGCGAAGCAAGCGAAGCAAGCGAAGCAGGCCTAAATGATGCAAGCGAAGCAAGCGAAGCAAGCGAAGCAAGCGAAGCAAGCGAAGCAAGCGAGCGAGGCAAGCGAAGCAAGCGAAGCAAGCGAAGCAAGCGAAGCAAGCAAGCGAAGCAAGCGAAGCAAGGGAAGCAAGCAAGCGAAGCAAGCGAAGCAAACGATGCAAGCGAAGCAAGCGAAGCGCCGGTCGGAAGCAAAAGCCAACATGAAAAGCAAAGCAAGCTAAACAACTAGCACAAGCCAACGGCGTCTAAAAGCAAAAGCAAAAGCAAAAGCAAAAGCAAAGCAAAAGCACAACGCTTTGCTGTCCAATATCAAAACCCTACAGCAACCTACTGGTAGCGATCAGGTTTTCTAACAACACGCCGGGGGCGAAGAGACGTTGAAGCCACGGGTGCTTCCTCATGTGTTGTTGATCCTCTTTCTTTTGCTCGATCGATAATTTCTTCCCACTTTCCTTTGGTTCGTCCATAGCAAGGACGCAATTTGTCCACATGTGCCACAAAAGATTTAGCTTTCTGCGTTCTCTGGATCATGTAATTAACCGGACCGCATACCTTTGTTATCATAAATGGGCCAGAAAAGTTTTTCTGCCATTTAGGTGAACGTCCCACGAATCTACGAGGTGTAAAATACCATACCCAATCGCCTTCTGCGAATGTCTTAGGCTTCACCCGCAAGTCATATCGTCGTTTGCGACGTTCGGCGGCCGTTTTAAGATTCTCTCTAACCACTCGGTAAGCTTGTTCCATTCGTTCTGACAACTCCTGTACATAGGATGAGTACGTTGGTCTTTCACTTTTCTCTTCTTCCGGACACCCGAAGACAATATCCAATGGAGCTCGGTTCTCTTTTCCAAAAATCAATCGGTTTGGGGAAAATCCTGTGACTTCGTGGCAGGACGCACGGTAAGCAGCCATCACATAGGGCAATCGTTCATCCCAGTCGCGTTGATTGAGACTCACCACTTTTCCTAACATTGAATTTAGGGTTCTGTGGAATCTTTCAATCAAGCCGTTACATCTCGGATGATAGCTTGAAGTCCTGACTTTGTCTATTTCTAGGAGTTTACACAACTCCTGAAAAAGATTACCCTCGAAATTTCTCCCCTGGTCAGTCAATATCTGAATTGGCGTTCCGTAACGGACGATAACATTCTCCATTAGCGCCCTTGCAACCGATGTCGCTTCTTGGTTAGCCAGAGGGATGGCTTCGGCATATTTACTAAAATTGTCCATGACGGTCAATATGTATACATGTCCACGTCGGCTCCGAGGATGGGGACTGGTAATGTCCAGACTTAGCCGTTCCCACGGCTCGCCACAGGGCACTGGCTGCAACGGTCCCTGTTTAGGGGGTTGCCCTCTCCTGTACTGGCAGCAAATTTCACATTCCTTGCAAAATTGCTTCACGTCTTTTGACCATCCTATCCAATAAGCTCTCCGGCGTATCTGATATCGAGTTCTTCGGACTCCTAGGTGGCCGCCCGTTATCCCTGTGTGTGCCAATTTCAAAAACCGCCTCCGAATCGTTCGGGGTATAATCATTTGTTCGAGACCTTCGGGAGTACGTCGACACAAGACATCGTCTTTGAGATACAAGGCATCCCTCTGGTGCCAATAGACTTTTACCTCCTCACTTTCGCATAACATTTCTTGCAGGGATGGTACGTCGGTTCCAAGCTGTAGCCATGAGCGTACTAGTCTAAGTGTATCATCTCCCTGTTGAGCCATCGCGACAGATATCTCTTCCGTAACATCAGCTGATCCAGTCGCCTCGGTTACTGCTCGGGTGATTGCATAATCATGCGGCACACTATCCATTCCGCATTGTCGACAAGGCTTCCGTGACAACGCATCAGCATTTCCATGACGACGTCCAGGTCGATGAACAATCTCAAAATCATATTCCGAAAGGCGCTCCAGCCAACGGCCCTGCTGTCCAATTGGTTCCGGCGTTTTCTGTAACCACTGTAGGGCTGCATGATCCGTCCTCAGAATGAAATGCTTGCCCAGCAAATATTGACGGTAAATGTTCATGAAGTGAACGACGGCTAACAGCTCTTTCCGCGTAATGCAATAATTCCTTTCCGCAGACGATAGCAACCGACTGCCGTAGGCTATGACCTTTTCGTCTCCTTCAATTCGTTGAGACAGCACCGCTCCGATGCCGACATCGGAAGCATCACAATCCAACACATAGACAGCCCCGTCTACCGGTAGACTCAATATCGGCGATGTCGTCAGTGCTACCTTTAGCCTATCAAAAGCGTCTTGACATTCATTGGTCCACTCAAAAAGCCTATCCTTTCGTGTCAAAGCAAAGAGGGGTTCAGCTAAAGACGAGAACCCTAAAATGAATTTCCGGTAATAGGCACACAAACCAAGAAAAGATCGCACGTCTCTCAGTCGTTCCGGAATTGGCCATTCTACCACCCCCCGAACTTTAGTTGGATCCACTGAAATCCCGTCGGCAGAAACAATATGTCCTAAGAAGAGCACATTCCGTCTCAACAAATGGCATTTACTAGGTTTAAGCTTCAGTCCTGCCATCCTTAGACGCTGAAAGACTAATTCCATTCGTTCCAAGTGTTTCTCCCAAGTTCTTCCAAACACGATTACATCGTCCAGGTATACAAGACAGATTTCGAAGTTCAGCCCTGATAAGACAATGTCCATTAGACGCTGAAATGTGGCCGGAGCGTTGCAGAGACCAAATGGCATTACTCGCCATCGGAAAATACCTCGTCGAGTGACGAAAGCAGTCTTATCCGCATCGTCCGGACTCATGGTTACCTGGTGATACCCACTTCTCAAATCGAAAGTGCTAAACCACCCAGCTTCTGAGAGAGCATCGAGACACTCATCTATCCTAGGTAAAGGGTACGAATCTTTCTTCGTCTTGTCATTTAGCTGGCGGTAGTCGATACAGAACCGCAGACTGCCATCTTTCTTTTTAGCCAAAACCACATTGGCAGCCCACTCACTCATGGCCGGTTCTACCACGCCTGCAGCAAGCATTTGATCCAACTGCTTATCAATAGTCTCTCTATAGAAAAGTGGCTGTCTCCTTATCGGTTGTTTGACTGGTCGGGCATCGCCTGTATCAATTCTATGCTCAACAAGAGTCGTTCTACCCAAATCCGATTCGTTAAGGGAGAAAACATCCTTATAACTTCCAAGAAGACATTCTAATTTATCCTTCGCCTCCAATGGTACATCTTCAGGCAGGTCTGCTATCAAATCGTGAACAACACGGCTCTCAGCTGGTGTTTCAATAGGAGGTATCTCCTTACCTTCCATTGCCACTTCCACCGGATGTAAGCCACCGATTACCTGGTCCTTACAGAGCTTAGCTGGCTGTTCGCTTAGGTTTATTACTCTAACCTGGGCCGTGTTTGCATTATCCTCCACCAAAACCCGAGCGACATAAACTCCCGGCACGACTTCAGAGGTTTCTGTCATCCATGCCGGTGCACACACAGCCAAATTACCATACAAAGTTCTCGAGGGAACATCACATTGGGACCTAGGGTTCACAACCATTTCTTCTGCTACAACCACACGTCGACACCATGAGGAGCCATTACCCTTGACCAATGGAATGCGCTTCCTCCCAATAAAGAGTGCACCATTTCCAAAACCAAGTCTACAACGATGTTCTCTTAGCCATTCCATACCGAGCATTGGCTCGAAGACCTGGTCAGACACTATAAACTGAGTGCTTACATCAAAACCACGCCAGAACTTTAACGGAACAACTACCTGACCAAGGACTCTTATCTCAGTACCATTGGCTGCCAAAAGAATGCGCGAACTAGGTTGCCATTCTAAACCTTCAACAAAGTCAGAGGGTACTATACTCACTTCTGACCCCGTGTCGATGAGGCAGTTTCTCGGCTGGCCGTTGATCGTAGCTCGAACGTATATGGCGTTGTCGGTGGCAACCGAGGATCGTTCTCGGGTTGTGTGATTCGTGACAACACCGTTTGCTGTACCGGATGTCGACGGACCAGGAGTCTCGTTATTGGCGTCTGAAGATCGACGTGGCTGGCGGCACTGACGAGCGATATGACCCTCTCGGCCACAGTTGAAGCAGGCCCGGTTCCGCCCACCGACTCCAGGAGTAGCAACGCGCGGTCGCGCAGTCAGGTTCGTAGTCGGAGACTGGCTTCGAAGCTCTTCCAGCTGCCGCTGGAATCGTTCCTCCATCTGCTGCTGCCACTTTCGCTGAGACGCGAAGAAGCCTTCCAGTTGCGTCTGTAGCTGATCACCAGTGTCCATCTCTTGCGTACCACGCACTCGGTTGGGTGGTTTGCGACGGTCATCAGAATCAGCCATCTGCTGATACGCTCCTAGACGCAGAGCCATTCTATAAGCCTCATCAATCGACTTTGGCTCCCTCTCCCGCACTTTGAGAGACAACTCGCGATCTCTGATAGCTTCCAGAAACGCGTCCCGAGCAACAATTTCTGTCGTCTCGCTTGAGGGTACTGGATATGCGAGTACCACCAGACGTCGGATATCGTGAAGCAGATCGCTCAGGCTTTCGTCTACCCGTTGTCGACGATAATATAGCTGAGCGCGAAATGTCTCTGCCTGCCCGTGGGAACCGTACCGCTGACGAAGTCGTTCGACAAGTTGTTCGTAGCTGACATTCTCTTTCGCACCGAAATCCCACAAGAGTTGTGTTGCAGCTTTGTCCAAAGCGCACCGTAGGAAGTCCACTTTATCGTCTTTCGTCCACCGATTGTGTCGGGCACACACTTCAAATTGTGCGAGGAAAGACTCCAAGGGACCGGTGCCGTCGAACTTTCCAGGCTTCATGGGAGTTTTTCTTTCACTCACCAGGCGGCTGACGTCTTCCAATACTTTTGAGTCCATGATGTTCCTGTCCGAAATCAGCACACTTTTACGCTCTTTCTTTGACAAATCTTCAAAATCAATCTTCTCAACAAATCGACTGGACTCTACCTCGTAGTCGATAAAAGAGTCGGTTCTTCGTCTGGCGGTTGGCGAAGAAGTGATTGGCAAGCCAGCAGCACTTCCGTCCATCTCAGCACGAGGGAATTCACCTGTAGCAGAGCTCCACTTTGGAGTCGCAGAGAACGCCATCCTCCGGAATTTGCTTGCAGTTCCAATTCGTTACGTGCTACGGTAGCTGAAGTCTTTTCTGAGTTCTCGAGTTCCAACTTGTCGAAGTCCACCGAAATTCACCAAAACCGCTCTTCTTTGGACAAATTTGTCGATGTCCAGCGAATTTCACAAAATCCCACTTCGAGGTACCAATTTGTTACGGATCACCCCAGACTTCTAGGGTTCCTCCGCGACGAGGTTCAGGGTCAACTATTTACCCAGGACGACCCACCCTGAAACCTTGACAATGCCCGCTGGACCCGGCTCGGACGGTCTGTCCGAGTCTGCAACCGAAGAAAGAATTCAAGACGTTTCTCCAGTTATCATCGGTTTTCTTCGACAAGCACAAAACTGAGCAGTTCACTTTCTCAGAATAAACAAGGTGTACAGCAATACCGTCATACCGTCAACAATATTAGCGATGGGGGTGTGTTCAAAGTGCGACTGTTCGAAGGGAGAGGGGGTACGCGAGGACTGACGAGGATGCGGACAGAGGAAGCACGTCCGCCGACGAGGATGCGGACGGAGGAAGCACGTCCGCCGAAGCTGTTGCGGACCGACGAGGATGCAGACGGGGGAAGCACGTCCGCCGACGAGGATGCGGACGGAGGAAGCACGTCCGCCGAAGCTGTTGCGGACCGACGAGGATGCGGACGGAGGAAGCACGTCCGCCGAAGCTGTTGCGGACCGACGAGGATGCGGACGTAGGAAGCACGTCCGCCGACGAGGATGCGGACGGAGGAAGCACGTCCGCCGAAGCTGTTGCGGACCGACGAGGATGCGGACGGAGGAAGCACGTCCGCCGACGAGGATGCGGACGGAGGAAGCACGTCCGCCGACGAGGATGCGGACGTAGGAAGCACGTCCGCCGAAGCTGGTGCGGACCGACGAGGATGCGGACGTAGGAAGCACGTCCGCCGACGAGGATGCGGACGGAGGAAGCACGTCCGCCGAAGCTGCTGCGGACCGACGAGGATGCGGACGTAGGAAGCACGTCCGCCGACGAGGATGCGGACGTAGGAAGCACGTCCGCCGAAGCTGCTCCTTGCAATCGTCTGTAGAGAGACGCCGAACCTCTAGACCGATGCTTCGCTCAAGGCCGAGTTTCAAAGTCTAACACCCTCCACAAGTGAATCTTTGCCCGGGTCTGCGTTCTACCGCTACTCGAACCTGATTTCGACTGCACCCAAACAGGCGTGCAAGCCTCCTTATATACCAAGCTGAAAGCGATGCAAGCGAAGCGATGCAAGCGAAGCGATGCAAGCCAAGCGATGCAAGCCAAGCGATGCAAGCGAAGCGATGCAAGCGAAGCGATGCAAGCCAAGCGATGCAAGCGAAGCGATGCAAGCCAAGCGATGCAAGCGAAGCAATGCAAGCGAAGCGATGCAAGCCAAGCGATGCAAGCCAAGCGATGCAAGCGAAGCGATGCAAGCGAAGCGATGCAAGCGAAGCAATGCAAGCGAAGCGATGCAAGCCAAGCAAAGCGATGCAAGCCAAGCGATGCAAGCCAAGCGATGCAAGCCAAGCGATGCAAGCGAAGCGATGCAAGCGAAGCAATGCAAGCGAAGCGATGCAAGCCAAGCAAAGCGATGCAAGCCAAGCGATGCAAGCCAAGCGATGCAAGCCATGCGAAACAGCTGTTAATAGCAAACAATAAAATAAATAAAATAAAAAATAAAACTATCTCTAGCGTCAACCAAAAACCGCTACAATATTCATAATATTCGTAAAATATTGTGTTCTTTCAAAAAATTATTTATTCGAGATCTTGTTCTTTCAAGAAATTTTTAATTCTTAATTCTTATTTTGTTATTTATGAAAATGTTTAACTTTTACTGAATGAATTGTACAAAATTGAGTTAGTCTACGCATAGACCTATAGGCCTACCAGTAGGCCTAAGTGACAATAACTTTAATAGATTTTATTGTAAAAAAAACCCTTCAAGGTCTCTGCTGAGTCTGGTCAATGGGCCATGCGGCATTCATATCACATTCAATACCTAAGTCACTTTGTCTGACTTCTGCCCCACCCCCGAACTGCCTCACCGATGGCAGTTGGCAAGACTATAGTAGCAGCAATAGTAGGCTAAATTATAAATAAACTTTAACTGCCTATTATGCCTATAAGCTTAATAGTAGCCTAACTGTATATTGATAAAGTAGTTGTATATCAGTGTAGCAGGATGAGTAAATATAAATGCCAACGCAGAAAATAATAGTGCCAGATTACAAGGAAAATGTATCCTGATCTCAGCATATTAAGCGCAATGCATATTTTAATTCAACCGTGCCCTGGATGCGAGTGAATGTCATAGAGACATAGGCCTACAGAAGTTTAAACTGCTTAATACCGAGTAACATTGCGGTTTCGATCGTTCACCTTAATTCGTTAACGAATATCAACGAATATTTACGAATATTAAAAAATCTTAATATTCACGAATATTTACGAATATTAAAACCTAAAGTCACGAATATTCAATCTATGCATGGCACTGTATCAGCACTCCGATTTTTGGCGCTGTCTAGAGCTATCCTTGTCTAGTCTTTTATAGTTTCCCGCTTTGACTACAGAACCATAGGCCTATAGGCCTACATGTCTATCTGTTAGCCTATGCATGGACTAACGGCTGACCGGATTGACTGTCTGTAAAGAGTCCTGCGCTTTAAATGATGCGCGACTTATTAAGCCTAGGCCTATTGGTCACATGATCCAAAAATATTGCCCATGTCTCATAATTATGCGGGATAACTTGCTTACCTCAAAATTTAAGAAGCGCTACATAAAGCCCCCCTTAGCCTAATAATAATAGGCCTGTAAATTGCTAGCAATAGGCCTAATTTGTAGTTTTAGGATGGCCTATATAGGCCTACAGGCCTAGGTGGGCTTTTAGACAATTAAAACTGACTCCAAATTAATTTGGTCCATGCCTTTTGCCTTTTAGCCACATGGCTGCAGGATAGCCTCACTTAGTTTTCTATTTAATATTTCAACTCAAGCCACCGCATGAAATGTCTCTCAATTATTCATTGGTAGCAGAGCCCAGAGCAGATTGGATACGGCCAGTTGATCTGACTTCTTCACCATCTCTTTCCCAAGTCTCATCTGTCGTAGTCGTTATAATCTTACCAGAAATAGCTCAATTATTGATTTCTGAAGAGAATGAGACAAGAAATTTTCTGAGAGCTTTACGTAGTCGTCCTCTGGAATGCGAACTGTATTCCTTCACTGGGATACGCTCACCAAAGACTATTAGAGCGTATGCCCAAAAGTATGCAAGGCCTGACGATAATGGACTCTACCGAATTCTAAGTTATTTCATTTAGTTTTATATCTCTACAAGTTGCACTGTATAGCTAAGCAATCTAATATTGTACAAAATATGCTAAAATAAAACTATTACAGCTAATAAAAATGCTTATTTATTGCAAATATGAAACAAATCGTTGTTTTCTAGTTTTATTTCCCCCTTCTCATGTGCATTGGTATCGTCCACGGGCATGCGCGTTGGCTGCCAGATAGAGGCTTCGTGTTTAGAGGGAGGGTCAAAGCACAGAAAGTTTTGTTGGTCTTCACGCAAAGTTTGAGCGAAGTTGGGAAAGTTGGAAACTCGACTCATTTTGTATCTAGAACTGACTGAAAATGTCTGTCACGGGAAGTAATAACTTGGGCTCGGAGATAAGTCTTATAGATCGCAAAACACCGGAGTATTTGGCGCAGCTATTAAACGATAAGAAGGCATTACAGGCCTTTCCTAATGTCTTCATTCATCTCGAAAAAATACTCGACGAAGGTATTACGGTCTTTCTATGTTTGTAATAACTTTGTCAGTTATTCATGGTTCTAAAAATTTAAACTTAAGTACCTGTCAGTATTGTGTTTTCGTTTTGGTAATAATTATGTGTAATTTAGTCGTAAATATACTGTGAACAACATACCGCGTGCCACCACGCGAATGCCATAACATGGGAGAAGTTCGATGCATATTCATGTTCATGTAATGGAATGTAAGGGTCAGAAGAAAGAAGTCAGCCTGCTCAAAAACCTTTGCCAAACAAACTTGACGGCAGTTAAGAAATGGGGCTATCACATCTGATGAGTTTTAACTTTTAAGTATTGTACTTTACGGAATACACTATCAGGCGTGCCTGTCTCAGCTGATATCAGAAACTTGTTTTTCTTTCCTACGTATGTAGGTATATAGGCTAGGTTTGTAGTTAGGTATGTATTGTATGTATATGGGCATTTTTTATAGCGCCTTACAATAACCTCATGAAAACAATTAATGTAGATACCCAACACTTCTAAGCAAGTGCACCTTAAGTGACTTTGAGAACATTTCATGAGATACATGCATTGCAGTATTGCAAATTGTTAATGGAAAGACTGTTCCAGCATTAAGGTCTAATGTATGAGAAGGCATGGTGGCCCTGGTGGGCCTGCATCGATGTATGAGAGCTCGCAACTATCATGCCCCCTCACGAACTTCAGAATGTTTGCAAGGATGGACGACCTGGTGAGTTGAAGATGGGAAGACAGAGCTTCCTAGTGTATTTTGTGACCAGACCAATGAACAACATTGATGTTCGTCTTTTGATGATGCTCTTGAATGTGATTCTGTCCACGACCGTGGGCCAATGCAGCATGTCATGCATATAGGTCGATATACGACTTGGGCAGCGAACTTGAGAACAGACTGAGGCAGGTGTATCTGGAACTTTGGGTGGGAGTCCAATAAGGTCAGCATTACAGAAATCCAGTCAGATCAGTACAAGTGGTGGACAAGAGGGGTAGCGGCTTCAAATGTATTGTGCGTATCACGAAGATCGATAACTTTTAAGGCTGGCATGATGGTTGTGTCATCAAAGCACTGGCCTTTGATGTACGTATTTTTGGTTCAAGTTCTGGATCTGCATTAATCAATAAATCGATCAATCAGTCAATATTCGTTTATTATTAATCGATTGAATTACATAAGCGCATTATTACTTACAGGGTATTGATTATGTATTATAGGTATGTTATATTGTATGTAAGTTACAGCTCTCATACATTTATGATGTTCACTATTAAATACCTATATACTTGATAAAGGAAGCAACTGTCTTGTATTGTATAGTATGAAATTATTCTCCACTTATAACCTTAAAATGCGGATCACCGCTGTATGCTAAATTGTAAAATTTAGTTTGTCTCCTTTGAAAGCTAGAAATAAAGCAATAATTATTGTCTCGTAACATATTGTAACAGTGATAAGCAGAACTGTGTATGTGAATATTACAGAAGTACTGTATCAGTCTTGGCTATGCACAATGTCTTGCTATTCAAGGCTATTAATAAATTGTGGTGTTGCTGTTTATATGGTTGTATGCTATGCTTTGCCAGTTCATTAAAAATATTAATAATTGCGGTGTTTTTAAGTTAATGTAAGTGTGGTGCTAGTGTTTGGTATCCTCATAGATTAATGATGCTTCTGTATTATCATATTTTTGTACAAGTACTCGTACTACTCCTCAGACATTCATTTTAGGTTCTAATTAAGTGCGGTTTTGACCTCTAACTGATTACTCACTATGTGTACTGTTTTTTTCTCTGTATGAATTTTTTATAATCGTTTGATGAAGCTTAAGGATTATGTTTACATGATTAAGTTTGAATCATGAGAATTATAATGTGATGTGTTTGTATTAAATCGTTTGAGTTTTATGCCAGTGACATGCACAAGCCAAAAGTATGTTTGTTTAGGATTCTCTGTGGAGCATTTGGTGTGTAGGGATCTTAAGCTAGTGAAAGGCCTTTGCATTCCTCATATAGTTCTTGCTCTCTACTATTGTGTTAGTAGTTGACTGATAGGATTATTTACCTTGGTGACATTTCTTCAGTGTACTTATATATATGCTATCATATTTTTGTACAAGTACTCGTACTACTCCTCAGACATTCATTTTAGGTTCTAATTAAGTGCGGTTTTGACCTCTAACTGATTACTCACTATGTGTACTGTTTTTTTCTCTGTATGAATTTTTCATAATCGTTTGATGAAGCTTAAGGATTATGTTTACATGATTAAGTTTGAATCATGAGAATTATAATGTGATGTGTTTGTATTAAATCGTTTGAGTTTTATGCCAGTGACATGCACAAGCCAAAAGTATGTTTGTTTAGGATTCTCTGTGGAGCATTTGGTGTGTAGGGATCTTAAGCTAGTGAAAGGCCTTTGCATTCCTCATATAGTTCTTGCTCTCTACTATTGTGTTAGTAGTTGACTGATAGGATTATTTACCTTGGTGACATTTCTTCAGTGTACTTATATATATGCTAAAGTCAGATGATGTTCAAGTTGAGTGCAAAAAGTATGTGCCTGAGGTTGTTTGCATGAAATGTCATGGTTGGCTGGAAAGAGGTTATTATATAGGCTGGCTATAAGCAAGATATCTATAGGTAGGCTTAGCAAGATTTAACCTGTTGAGAGCGTACACAGAGAACTAGAAGAATCAATAGTGTCAAGTGCTGACAGACATGTGAACCCAACCAACTAATTCCAATCTAAGTTGACAGATCATCTTGTTCAGAGCTTATCAAACTACTTGTAGAATGACTATAACGATGCGTGCAAGATTGTGGACCATGGCAATACAATTTCATTGATTTATTAGTAACTCATATTGCTAGAGATATAGGAAAACAAACATTTGAACTTTATTCAATAAGACATGCTGCCTAGAACTGTCAGTTCATCACTTTAAGTTGAATTCAGTAAAAGCAGCTGAATGAAGAAGACAGCTTTTCTAACTCAGAATTTTGTTCTAACTTAGGAGCCTGTGTGTATGAATCCTTTTACAATTGCTGTATTGAAAACTTGTTGTGATCTACTCTGATAGTGCCTCTTGATGTCTTTTAATACACAACTGTTATGCTTGCAAGAACCTAGTGTGCTTGGCGTCATTGCTTTAAATTCTGGAAATTCTTTTATGCATATTCCTTCTGCTGTGCTTGTCTTCATTACTAAGCACTAATTCTCTCATCTTAGATAAGTTTTCCTACATTGTGGTGAACCTTCTAATCTAGACCAAAGGTCACATTGCTGCTGCTGCCTCTGACTTGCCAATAAGGGATGCAAGGCAGTTCTTACGTTGATTGCTTTCTCAGCAGATTATTTTATGCTGCATTTTGTTCAATGCTACAGTCTTTGTTCACATTTTAAACGCGTGTTTATTTAATATTAGACTATTTTCACGAATGCTTTCTTTTAACCGGTTTGCAGTTAGTGTCTTTCATCTGAATTGTTAAATTAGTAACTGCTGGTGGCAGTAAATACCAAAGACTTGAAGTGACAGTAGTGAATGATTTAAGTGGAAGAGGCTCTATTCTGGTGTCTCATTTAGGTTTACCTTGAGTTTTGTGCTTACCAGACATCTGCTCTGAGCCTCCAGTTTATTAGTCCCACTTCTCTTCTTGTCTGGGGTGGTGGGGCTGTGCAGTAAGAGTAGTTGCTGTGACCTTTGACTTGGCTGTCTTTAGAGCCTTGGACCTTTGGAAGGGTGTGTAAGATCTTGCTGCAGGAGAGATGGGTGTGTGTAGTACCTGGGTGAGGGGTGACTTTCCTGATGCACAGAAGTAATTTATTATACATGTGCTTGCACATATATATATATATATATATATATATATATATATATAATGTGTGTATAATTGTATGTGTATCATTATATATATATATATATGCACATGTATACCTTTAGTTGAGGATAGAAAGAGCACTGTTAACTTTCAATCTTTTGTATATGGCACTGCACTACACCTGGCTTGGGAACCAATAGCAAGTCTCTGACTCATGGTATTGGACTTTTGCAGTACTTAGCCTTTGAATCCTTTTAGCTAATATATTGTTCAGGTCTTTGGAAGTAGTCTTTAGTGTTTGTTGAACTGCAGATCAAATTTGGCTTGCTCATCACCTTTGAATTTATCCTGTCATTTAAGTCTTCGTTCCATTCTTAAAGCAAATCTTGTAAGCCTCCTGTGCTAATTTTTTTACATGCTTGTTGATTCTGACTTCTTTTGACAAGTGCACATGGATGTTATTGAAGTGTACATTGATATTATTGGACTTTGTACTCCAGTTTGATTGGTGAGTGTCAAATCGTACAGAGGGTTTCTCTCACAAGTTGAAAACTTTTTTATAAAAAGTTTTCAGGCAAATACTGGGCTACAAAACCTTTGTGAGAAGTATATTTAGTACTGACAATCGTGGCAAGTGTGTGTTTTAGGATGTCAGTTGGCTAAGGCAGTAAGGGAGTACAGGTTCTTTGCTTTGTTCCTATGGATTTTCAATTTTTTTAGATCTACCAGTTAGCATGAATGACTATGACGCCCATAGACAATGTATGACATTATCTAATTAAATTATTTATTTTCGATTTTGAGTCTATGTTGAGCATCGTATCCTATTTACAGTACTTAGGTATGTGACCTTGGAGCGTTTTTACAAGGATATTGTTAGTTGGTATATACAAGCTAACCATTCTTGCAGTGTAATGTATTTGCCTCTTCTGCATAATTTAGGAAAATGTATTTATTTTTGCATTCATTAGAAAATATGGACCATTTTTTCCATTTCTGGCAGTTGTAAAACTGGAATTTCTAAAGGCTGGAAAGAGGTTATTATATAGGCTGGCTAAGCAAGATATAGACTAAAGGACTACCCTGTGAAACTCTGAGTGCAAGGCACCAACTTTTCAAGCGTGCCTGGAGCGACTTGTGTGACTAAGGAATTACTTATTGTGCTACATGGTGTTTGGTGGAGTGCTTGCCGGTAAATTGAGTGTTTTTGAGGGCTTCAAGTGATAGCTTATCACTATGGCTGTCAAGGGGCATAGGTAGTCCCCATTTCCAACTAAATGAACTATACTCAAGCCATGAATGCCCTATCTAATAGCCAGCTCTGTTTGTTTGTAGGTATTACTTTTAAGTGCAACCAGCTAGCAGCCTAGAGCATGGAATACCAACCACAGTTGTTGTCACCTGTCCCAATATTGGAATCTCTGCAGAATCAGTATCTGGCTCATTGGCTGAACTAGCTCAGTCTTGGAACATTGACTTTTAGGTGAATGCCAATTAACCATAATTTAGCCTAGTAACACAAATGAACTATTCTGATCCATACTTCTGCATTAATTCTGCAGCCATGGCTTTGTAAATGGCTTGAAACAGCTCTGCATTAAACAGAACTTAAAGCAAACTACACCCAGTCACCATTGCTGTGTACTCAAGTAGGGGTTTAGGGTAGTGTTATCACTCTGGCATAAAGAGCAGTATGGAAGCAGGGCTGCTTTCAACTACCCCCTCTTCCAATGGTTGATTCAGCCTTTCATTCAGCAGATGTTGCTGGTAAATGATGGTTGTAACTTGTAAGAGATGGACGCTCTGCATGGCTGCCAAGCTATAAATTTGACTCTTGCAGTAACTTGTGATTGTCCAGGCACACATGTTAGTGTGAAAAAAACCCAACGATTATTATTATTATATTTGATTGAATATTTGTATGCGTTTATATATGTATTTGTACCATATTATGTACCTTTTAAGTACCTAATGTAAGGGCTGCACTTAAGGCTTTATATAACTTATCTAAACAAGCTGAGTTTTTGGACTTAAACCTGTGTTTATGTAATTCTGTGCAAATATAGGTTTCTCTCTAATGATGATGAAGTTGTTACATATCAGCATATTTGCATGAAGCACTCTGTTTTAATTAAGTGAAACCCATATATTCTAAACAGATTCATTTAAGTTCCTTGCTTTGATTGTGATACTATATAACATCTATCTAAAGATATATAAAATATATAATGTAATATCTGTGTTGTCCCTTTTAGCCCAATTTTTCGTACAATGGCATCATAAAAATGTATTGAAAAACAAGGCATTAAACGAAGTGTTGCAATCTTTTATGTACAAGTGTAAAATTTGTCATTTCAACCAAATTTACCACACAGAAATGTGCAACAAAATTCTACGCTAATTTTGCCTTGGTTAAGAAATAATGTTCGTATAAAAAATTTATGCAAGGAGGTGACACACAACACTTAATATATATGGGTTAATTTTGACCAATTACGGAGTGAATGATATTGGGATGCCCACTCAGAATGTACAAAGGGCTGTAATGTACTCACATTTTGACATTCCTACGTACTTTGAACACTACATACTTAGCACTGGCCACAGATTGATACTGTACAAGACATTAATCAAATTGTTCATTTCCTGTTTATCTGTTTACAAGAATGCCTCAAATAATTCATGCCAGTAGGTCTTATCTTGCAGTATGTAGTGCACGTCTTCTAAATCATTTATCCTCACACGGGTTGACCTCATTCTTGGTGATTTTGTTGTAACCCTTTATCTAACATCTATGGTGTAAAATTTATCGTATACCAGTGTTGTTCTTGTCAACTGTACCATTTGGCCAAAGCAGTGCATTTAACCACGTACCAAAGAGCAATTCTTGAGTGTGTGGCTTTGTGACTGAAATCAGCTGAAGCTGTACTTTCCTGTCTTCAATAATAACTTGACCTGCTGACATGATTTCACAAGTGCCTTTGCTTTCTTTGCTGGCTGGCTGGCTGGCTGTGCCTTGTTGACTTTGATCTGGTAATAATTATCTTCTGTGCTGGTTGTTACGGTTGTTGTTTTTATACATGTGTTTTATTGGGCAATTATTACTGTATTATGTTTGTGGGATACTGCACAGCTTGTAGGTAATTCACAGTTGCTTCTGGGCTGGGAATGCAAATGTAAAGCTACCAATCTTTAAGCTTGTATCTTAAAACTTTGACATTGGCCCCAATTTTTGGCCAGGCGCAGAGCTAATATAAGCTTAAAAACACAAACATGTTATTTTCTGTTTTCTTTCATCCCTTTGTTCAAAGAATCAAACGTTACTGTTCCTTTTATGTATTTGCCATGCTGCCACACTGTAGGGTGTCTTGAAAGCATGTTGTTCAGTGTGAATCACGGTATTGCACACAAGGCAGGCTGTGAAAAGGCTTGCTTAACAAGAGTTAAGTGTTCATTTGTGTTCTGCATGCTTACAACAAACTGCACACTTCCTGAAAGGTATTGCTTTGATTGCTATTGGTGGGATAAAATCCAGATAGTGCTGTCCAATGAGTGTGGATTGATCTGAAGCTTTGTGGTGCTTGAAGGGCACTGATGGTGTGCCATCTCTGGTTGATGACATTGGCTTTCCAGCAGAAACTGAAGGGCATTTGTTCTGAACCACATCTGGTGCCTACTTCCTCCAAACTCCTTACAAGAAGAGAAAATATGTATAATTGTATATGATACAGCCACGTCAATTATCTTTTACCATAGCCTTCTGTACCACTTCAATGACTTTCTCAGTGGTGACAAAAGTTGGTCCATTCAACCTACGCCATGAATCAGGGCCGTAGCAACAAAGAGCGTGGCCCCCTACGAACATATATGTCCGGGCGGCGGGCCCCTTACAATGCAGAAACTGGAATGCGCTATTAATTGTATACAATATATGCATGATTCATATTATGCAGGCTACACATAGGTCTACAGTCTATATGAATTATTCAGTGTAAACTTACTTTCATGGTTTTGTCAGTAAAACTGACATGGATTGTGCAATAGCGTCAATAAATGTCAAATGCCTAATTATAACTTGCAAGTTTTTACCACTGTTAGGGAGGCCCTTTCCTTGCGGGACCCCCTCCGGTTGGAGGGTACGGAGGGCGGTCGCTACGCCTCTGCCATGGATGCTTTAAGTATAGATTGTAGAAAATTCTGTCTGATTTTTTCACGATCTGACCGCATGTCTCCTAAGTTTCGAGCAATGTCTTTTCAATTCCTGTACATTATACATTTTCCTTTTCAAATAATTCATTTCAGTTAGTTATATTCACTGCAAATCACTTCTACCAAGGTGGCTTATAAGCCTGATGTGACCTTGGATGCTCCATTAATTCCATTTCTATTCACTATATACAATGCCAAAAAATTAATGCATCACATGACCATCATTACCAGTAAGCAGAAGGATGTATTACTGTGATGCTGAGACAACTGTGAATAGTCTACCTAGAGGACATCTATACACAGCGTGACATTTGAGCTTAACCAAATTTAGGATGTGCTGACACGTCCCTGGCAGCCAGGGTGTTAGACTTTGGCTGAACTTTGATATTTTGCCAGAGCACTAAGCTCTGAGTTTGGAGAGCATCAGAATAGGAGGCGCTTATTCTGTTTATGACCTCCCATCTATTTAGCAGTTACTAGCATATATACACTAACGTTTAGGTTGCTGAACTTGAACAGAGCTTGAGGAGCCATAAGATTGCAGTCCCTTAAGCTTGCCCTTGGGCAGGCTTGGATAATATGAAATGTTAGTGACCAGTGACTTCATGATTTTTTAGCCTCGTCATATGAGGGGCCAGTCCTGTCCTTTTCCTACTCGTGTTCTAAAAGAAGTCTACTTATTATATAGCTGAGTTGACTTGGGACCCAACTGGACCAGATATCTTGAGAGAAATTGGTGGGGATTCAAATCATGACCTCTCAATTGATTGAATTGACAGCTCAGCATATTAAACAATGTACTAATCTAATCTAATGTAATAAAACATTTGTAAAGCGCTTCTCACAGCAGAGCTATTCAGAAGCGCTGTCAGCATGACAGGCCCATGAAAAGTTAAATGTACTATTGAGCAACCCCTAACAGATCAGAAATGGTCAGCAATGCACGGCATCATTTGGAGCTGACATTTAGCCGAAACCGAAACTGCATTGACTTACATCCGAAAGATGACAAAATTAAATGATACACGCATTGAAAGGACAGTTAATTATCCACTTATCAGTGAATTACCAATGATATCAGGCAATAACTCTCTGAATTTAATAATTTGGTAATTGCGCAAGACAAGATGTTTATATATGTTGAGTAACCGTTTATGATACTTATGTATATAACTAGCGTACCCGGCCACGCGTTGCTGTGGCTGAAAAGAGCATCCAACCATCCCTCCCTACCTTCATTGGCTTGTGTCATTTCCACTTAGTATGTAGGATTGTAGGTCCTTATCCTTCTAGCTCATTGGTCTGAAAAGCTGGCAATCAGAATATCAATGGAAGTTGACGTGTCAGCACATGCCTTCCTCCTTAATATGACATGTCTGAAATCAGTCATGGGCATTGGGCACAATTAGCAAGCTAAGGTCATTTTGATGCCTTCTGAGACTTATTCTATTCTGAGAACTACTATTAAGTAATGAACGAGTCCATGTTCTATTGTATTAGTGATGGTTATGCTATTAAAGGTTTTAGATGTCAAAAGTTTAGATGTATGGCTGTTTTGTCAAGATTCTCGGTACTGTTAAATTCCAGATATTTTCCCACTTGTCCTGGTCACTGCCATGCTGTGGTTCATTTGGACGATGGTCCATTTAACTTCATAAGGGTCAAAATTGTCACTGAAGGTCGAAGTTTATGTGTGATCATGCAAATTTTTTATGTATGAATTTTTAACAAGCCTGTCATGTATTTTTGTTTGTATGTGCTTGTATTTTTCAGGTGACAGGTGAAATATGATGGTGTGATTATATGTATTTTATCAAATTGTTGTTTACATTTTGTCAACAATTTCAATAAATTGTTTGTTATTACCAGTAGTACATTTCTTCAGTGTTGTTAGGTTAGAGCTAAGCCTATCTATCAGATGACTGCCTTTTCACATCTAATTTGCTAAGTAAGTCCATCTTTTTTGAATACACCAATGTTGCTTTAGTCAACACTTGCTTCTCCATTTCGGATGATTCTGAAATCTCCAATGGTCACTGATCAGTATGTTAGGTACAAGCATTGAATTTCATATTATATGGTCATGGTACACTAGGGCAGGGAGGAAGAAAGGGCATTGCCAATTAAGTGAAGTACCTCTAAGTTAGCTATAACTTCTTGTGTGTCATTGTGATAGATCTCAAGCTAGACATGTATTTCCTGGGAAAGTTGTGTTTTTCAGAGTGCTGAGGCATTTTTACAATTCCTAGAGCAGAAGAAGAAAATTGATAAATCCACCCACGCTTGTCTGCGTTGTTTACACACAGACAATGCTTGTACTTAGTGCTTGAAGCTCTACATTTTTGCTATGAAATTGTTAACAGAACTGTTGCATTCAATTACAATATGAGCAATGGTCTCAGACTCTCAGTACTATAAAACTGGGAAAAAACTTTTCGGATGTTTATGAAATGCATTTTTATTTATTTTTCACCAACCTTTTTATCAGAGATTGGCAAGACCATAGTCTATTTGACGTTACGTTGACCGACATTACTTGAACATTGGGTTGTGTTCATTATTGTTTGAAAAGTCAGATATCCTTAGTGTGAGTCGAATGGTACTGTCAGTACTCTTGGTCCTGCTAAGTCATAAACATGTGAAATTCTTCAAATTTACTCTTTGTGTTCAGATTACTAAAATCATATTCTAAACTTGATTCACTTTCCTTATCATGGTCATGAATAATCCACTTAAATTGAAACAAATCACTGTTTTAGGTCTTTGTCTCTGCCATTTCTCAAGTTTCTATAAATAATGATTCGAACAAATATGACTGATCTATTCTTGTTCTTGTAATTAATGGTGAAATAATTGACTTTGAATGGACTTCACTGTTTTACACAAGTTTGCAATGCACATGGAAAATTTCCAACGTCACAATTTTTCAACTGTGGATAGATTAGGTTAATTTTTGTGACCACCTCATTTGAATGTAATTTGGCCTCAGAGCTAATGTCTTTTACTGTATTAAGTTTGCAATTAAATCAATTTCACATTAATCAAAAATTAAAATGTTGGGTTCAAGGCTGAATTTGAACTAGAAATGCACTGAAAGATATGTAAGAGTGATAAGTACTTTGTTATAAGAGATGCATTTAATATAATAAGATAAAATTGCTTTGCTCTCTGTATACAATGGTGCCTTTTGTAAAGTCTTGACATTAGTCATCTTTGGTGCATTAGATTTTAAACTGCTTCATGGCTTCAACTTCTTGCATGACAACGAAAACCAGTCTTGTTGGTTTTCAAGCTGCCTATGTAGATATTTCTTTTTTGCTGACCAACTGTGAACTGTAGAACATTTATAAGTGTAAAGTTATTGTTAGCTTTTCACAATGAAAATGGATTTGAAAACTGCTGCACTATTGCTTCAGCCTTCAGACTGCATATTATAGTGGAAATGACCTTTTGTGAGCTTCTTAGTATACTCTTTGTTAGCTTGGGAGCCAAACTACACAAGATATGAACCTCGAGCATTTCAAAGGCTCCTTTTATGGTCCATAAGCTTTGATCCTTTCCATGGTTTTTTTTCTTGGGGCTATGAGCACTTTCTCCCAGTTGATTACCTCCTCCTCCTCTTCCTCCTCAGTAGTATGTATGGAATTCTGTTGTTAAGTAGCTGCTAAATTTTCAATCCTGTTCTCTAACACATCAGTGTTGTTATATTTGGCATTTGAGAATGTGGTTAACCAGTGATTCCATTGGCATAATTTCCTATGTATACCAGTGGATTTAAATTCATTTATTTCAATGTAAAACTCGCCAACATAGGAGTCACTTAGTCATTTCTTTCGATATTATTTATAATATAATGAGATATCATCCCATCTCAATAGAACTTATTTATAACAAAGATATCAGTTTAGAAAAATATATGCAGAATGCTATGACTATGAAGTTCAGAGATGTAATAAATTACAAAGAGTGAAATTGAATTGATACTTTTAACCAGGAAGTGCTGCTATTGTTTTTCTGTTTTGCACGTAGTTGTCGTAGTGGTTTGCATCTGCTGGTTGCACTTTTAAAAGCTCTGCGGCTTCGGCTGCATATTAAAATATCAAATGTAATGAGTGATTGTTTTGATGTACAACTTCCCTATTGTATAATTGCATTGTGATTTCAAAATGACTTTAATAGCTAAAGCTGATTTTACTGGGCTTTAAAGTAAATGTTATTCGGTTTTGCATGCTTGCTTTGTATATAAGATCCTAATACTAACAGTACTATGGCTAAAGTTAAAAAAACTTTTTCATGATGCTTACACTTTTCAGTTAACCTGTCTAACTTCTAGTTACCTTAGCTCTGTAATTCAGAACTAAAATACTTTCTGCTTTTCAGAAATTAACAAAGTTCGTGGCAACTTATTTCACCTCAATACTAACATAGAGCCACTGCGCTTGGCAGAGCCATATGGACCCACTGTCTCTCTGTCAGAAAAATTGCTAGTACCTGTCAGAGAATACCCGGATGTAAGTACACAACGCTTGATTTATCAATTTTTACCTTGTTCATAAAATTTGCATGCATCAGAGTTAAGGTGTCTGGTGCTTGTTTTTTTCTGATCATGCTCACTTTGCACCTGTTGCATATAATTATTTGCTGATGTTAGCTTAATCATATATCTCATCCTGTTAACATGTTTTTAATTCTGGCTTTTATTTTAACAGTTAACTGATGTATTTGGTATGTTAAATGTGCTAATGATAACTAGTGATAATCAAATTATGATAATCTTCATGGATACTTATGAGGATGATTGCTAGTTTTGAAACATTTGCCTTGTGCTTCTGGTTTGTGTTCTGGGAGACAATCTCATGGTTTGGGCTAAAAACTAAAAAAATAAAATGGCTAAAATGCTGATGACAGAGAGCTTCATTGTCTGGCTTATGGATGAAATATGGGCCCGCAGGTATTAAAGCCACAATTTGCTGATTGATATTTTCTAAACATTGCTGAACAGAGCAGATATGCATAGACCAAAAATGCTGGACGTTCTTTCATTTGTCAAGGAAGGTTGAAAATTGCTTGATGAGTTGAAATATGATTACTTGAATAGTACTTGATGTTCAACAGTCGCTGAACACTTTCCAAGTATCTCACCATCAACACAAAAAGTGATAATGTCAACCATGTATCGTCTATGGAAAGGTTATGGAATCACTTGCACTGGAAACTCATGGTGCTTGGAGCTGGAAAGGCTGGAGTGTGTTGGAGAGATTGAATGGATGGAACCCATGCATGATTCATTGGAGAACTACGTCTTTTAAGGGATTCAATGTGGTTGTCCAATAAAGAGCCACTCCATCTGCTTTTCCTGGATTTTACCTTTGTATGCTGAGCCTTCCAAGATGGTACTGCCATCATTGCTTTTTGTTGTTTGCTTCAGCTATAGGATCCTAAATGGTATTGTGAAAATACTAACGGTACTTTTATATGTTGATGTCTGGTTTACTTCACACACTCCTGCAGAAAGGCATCTGCGAACATTGCGCACCTAGAGATTGATTCCTGGGTCAGAATTAGTTTCAAATCCTTCTGCATGCAACGTATATGGGCTTCCTGCTTTCTTGAATTTCTAGTTTGCTTGATCATTCAGTGGTTAAATTGACTGTCAACCTCAGATGGGAGTTTCAGAATCCTCGCTAGAACACGAAGTTGTTCCTTTATTTCCATTCCACTTGTAATTCCAAGAAAATTCGACTGTAGAATAAGTTAAAAAATTCTGACTGTAGATGGTGAGGGAATGGATTGCATTTTTGTGGCAAATTCAGGGAAATTGAAAGTGCTAAAGCTGCGTATACCCATGGCTGTCCATCAGTTTTGGTTTAAAAGACTGTGCTCTGCTATTCTTTATCTGTATTCAAGTTTTTTTTTTATTGAATTGAATCTACTTGAATATGAACTTCACTAAAATAAGTGGAGTTTATAGATTTTGACCCATTTAAGGATGGATATGAGTGGACGGGATTTTGTTGTTGACCATAAAATGGTCACCATAACAATTGTGATTAAAATTTCAACCAGAAACGGAGGCTGGAATAGAAGACTAGTTAAGCCTGTCCTTATCCTTGGAGATGAAAAATATGAATTTGGTAGCTCTCTTTGGTCATAATTACCTTGGGGTTTGTGTAAAGGTAGGGCCACCTTCTTTAGGGGAATATATTCTCGTTAGTGAGCACCATTTTCCAACATGTAAAATTAGACGCAGCAACTCACAGATTCCTTTTTTATCTCTTGTTGTTCAGAATAACTCGAGATAAAGGAAGATAATCCTGGTGAATAAATGTATTTTGTGTTCAACTTATCAATTAATTAAGTAAATGAATAGCTATGATATTAAGAGTATGTTTGCCTTAAACAGGAATAATTCGCACAGTTGTGAGCATTGGATATATGAATAAGTAGGTGGGATAAATTGCAATCACTGATATGGATAACTAAATGCCATTGAGATTTATGGAGTGTACCGAATGTTTAAGTTACAGGGGAGTGAAAAGAGTTCAAATGGTAAGGCATGAGAAATCTATAGCGGCATCACTGCAAGAAAGAAATTACCAACGCCATAGCTTCTATTCTAAAATTTAGCTTCCATTTTGAATCCCACTTGAAATTTCAGGAGCAGAATGTCTGTTCGGATGTAAGATGCAAGATGGAGGCGAAGATGCTGGGAATATCCTTTAGAGGGAATGAAGGAAGCTAATTATTAACAGCTGGCTGACTTGGCTGCAGCAGCACCCTTTTCTACCCTTGGACCAACATATTTCATCCTATCTGTCAGCATGTCTGTCTGACTGTGGATTTGTGTAGGCTGCCCTGTGCCTAGGGTCAGGGCTAGACGCATGCAGGACTATCGCTGTTTACATGAGTGGGGTATTAGCAATGGTGCATAAAGTCTGCTGCTTGTATATAGAGCAATGGCTTTACTCCACAGGCAATAATATTGCTGCATTAGCATAAATTTACATAATCTATGAGGACTTATGTTTAGGATTGTTGACATGACTCTCTTGATCTATCTCTGATACATTGAGTATCTCTGCCTTAAAATAGCTGCATAAGTGTGATACTAGTTGGAGACATTTATGCTAAACAGAGTAGTACTGAGAAGTAACTGATAAATATAAATACAGAAATAGCTGATCAAGAAAGCAATGGCAGAGGAATTTTTAAACTTTGTAAATTAATATAATTGGATGATTCTCTGACTGGCTCATCTTTGTGTCAGTTTTAAATTCATACAATGCTGCAAACTGTTGCATTGATGCTTGTTTATCTTTGATGTTGGTTATGATTTTAGAATATTTTCGTTGAACTGGAAATAACATCTATAGGATCTTGTGTAGGGTCATAAATGTTAATCTCACATAGGAAAGCCTTAGAATTTCACATGATTTAGTACCATTGCCGTGTCTTGCATTGACCAAAAGTGGTTGCATGATAATTGCGGATCACCCAAACATAACACAATCAGAATGACATTGGAAATTAACGAATTCAAAGTTTAAGAGTACACTGAAAGTATTTGCTTCACATAGCATGTGCATGTGTAACATGTTTCCATAGACCCTGTCATTCCTTCCTAAAGAGATGGAAGTGGCTTATCGGTTATCTGGGTAATAATGTTTTGTATTAGTGAATTTATAGTAATTAAATTGTTTCTTTCACTTGTAGTTCAATTTTGTTGGAAGGATACTTGGACCACGAGGAATGACGGCTAAACAGCTCGAACAGGACACAGGTTGCAAGATTATGGTTAGAGGAAAGGGCTCCATGAGAGACAGACAAAAAGTAAGATAGCAGTTTCTTGAAATTCTTTTGAACTGTGTTCATAAGAAACGAAGTTTTAATATGCAATAACATGTCTGTTCTACAAACTATGTACTGTTCAGTTACATCCGTTATTCTTTTGAACCAAGGTAATGATTGACTATTACTGGAGTGTGCTTTTCTCATATACTGTGTATTTTCTCTTTTTTACAATGCAATATGACTATAATTTGATAATGCCGTCATTACAAATCTCAGAAGTGCGCATTGAGAACTACAAGTAGACTGGAACATTTATGTTTCCAGTTTATTTTTTATTAGCAATTTATAAATTTTCGTATCGTGCATAAATGTTCGAGGACAAATCTTTCTAGCGATGCGGTTCTCTCTTGATCTGTTCGTTTTGACTTTCAGTTTTGTTTGCGCATTTGATTTTGTTTTTGAAAACAAAGGATGTGCTGCGATACTGCTGTATATATAGAGTAATGTTGTTCATGTGGATGATGTTCTGTTACCTTCAGGAAGAGCTGAACCGTGGTAAACCGAACTGGGAGCACCTAAATGAAGATCTTCACGTTCTCATCACAGTCGAAGACACTCGCAACAGAGCAGAACTGAAGTTGAAGAGAGCCGTTGAAGAAGTTAAGAAGCTACTTGTTCCTGCAGTGAGTAGCAATATTGCATATCTGACCATTATGTTATATGTATGTCATTTCGTTAAGGTTATGTGAGTATACATGTACTATTGTACTTGTACTGACTATAAACTTAAGTGATAACGTGAGAACAAACTGCTGGTAATTGTAAAAAATTAATGGTAATTACAACACTGCGTTACATGCGGCCTGTTATATGTAAAAGGCTGTTGGCCCCTGGTATGATATATCTCGATGTACAGTACCATGATGTGGCACTTCGAATGTAGCATCATCATCACACGCTTTGTCAAATTTTAACAATTTTTTATGTCAAAAATGAAAATCAATATAAAATTCACTGTTTTTAAACGTGCGTTACATGCGGCCTGTTATATGTAAAAGGCTGTTGGCCCCTGGTATGATATATCTCGATGTACAGTACCATGATGTGGCACTTCGAATGTAGCATCATCATCACACGCTTTGTCAAATTTTAACAATTTTTTATGTCAAAAATGAAAATCAATATAAAATTCACTGTTTTTAAACGAGATAAGTTGATTACAGAACCTCTGCAATACTTTTTTATGTCGAAAACATTGTCGAATGCAATGAATCCCAACGGTCGCCATCTTTCTTCTAAAGGCTGCCTAGCTGGGAACAGCAGATTTTCTAGAAGGCCAATAAAAAATATGCCGATAATCCGTTTAAAATCTGATTTTTACAACCGATAATTGGTCTGCTAAAAACCACTATTTAGTCCCTGATTAGCTATTATATAATTAGAGGTATGACTTCAGGGTCATTATACACTGTCTGATATACAGACATCACTAGTGGTAGCCTGGGACAGCTTAAACTAAGTTTTTGATCAGTAACACGTGATGCTGCATGCTGTTGTCTGTCGGCTCAAGCTATCACACATGGACTACTGCAATCCAATACTAATTTTTTAGTACTTGTCGCCTTTATTACACTTCAGAACAGTCATTATTTATAGCAAGCAGTAGCACACTTGCTTATACGCATTTGTTCATCTGTAAAAGGGTGAGCACTGTCTTTGCCTGCCAGTGTGTTGTATGCTGTGATTTTTTACAAAGAAACTGCTGTTTTTGTTTAACTGTGTCTTATACAAAAGGGCAACATAAAGTCTGTAAATATTTTATTTTAAAATATCAACTTCTTTCTATTTCCTAGTATGGATTCAGTCCAAAGTTGCTTTTCTTGTATATGCAAAATGCTTCATGGTCTATCACCAATCAGCCTTCCTGGCATGACATTGTGTATTCAGCTTGTTAACGTTTCATCCCACCAGGACAATCTTAAGTTTTGCTTACTGTGTGGCCAGTTGTATGTCCCATTGTGTCAAAGGAACAAGACCTGTGGTTTCCATGTCTGTTGCACAGTGGTCCACACATATGGAATTTACTACCACTTCCTGCTCAGCAGGATACTTCTCTCAATGGTAGAATGGTTTATTCGGAAACTGGTTTTTTATTCCAGTGATATTCTGCCATCAATTTTTGCCGCAGCACTTGAGCTGTCCCAGGCTGAGTTCAGACTGAAAATATAATCCTTGTGCACAGCAGAGTGTTTGTGTTTGTAAGCCCTGTCACTGATCTCTGATTACTATAGGTCCTGGTAAAAAATGACTCACAACGACTGCATTCACAAGCAAAAATTAGGAGCTAATTAAAATATTTGGTTACTCGTCAGCTGTTTTTTTAGTTTCCTTGTTTGTTTAAAAACTGAGCTTATCTTCAGTAGCGAAGTCTAGCTCTGTGGCTTGGGTTTGAGTTTGGTTTAGGCTATATAGGTTCATTGTCCATTGCTGCTGGCTGTGCATATATTTGGAATGTTTGTTCTGGGTTTCGTATGCAGTGGGCTTGAACCGGTGAGGAGGCTAGGAGGCGTAGTAAACCTGGTAGCATAGGCGTGAGAAAGGCAACAGCTGAAAGACAGAAAGTGTATTTCTTTCCCAGGTTTAACTGAAAGCAGAAGCAGTCGCCATCAATCCATCAATTTTATGTTACCTTGGCTTAGAAACATTCCTGGTATTTTCCATTTTGAAATGATTATGATGATAAATGCTCGCAGATGTCGGCTGGAGCTGATGCAGGAAACATCACAACAGATCAGCCGATGATGAACTGTTGACTGCATGCATACCCTACCACCCCCACCCACCCCACCCAACCTCCTTTCAGTTAGAGTAGAACCTGTGGCCCATTATTCTCCCGCCAGTCAAGCTTAACTGGCAGTTTAGTATTTCTGTCGTCTCATGTTCCTGAACGTCTTAAGAAGCCCAGATGCGCATAATAAGTTATGATTTAGGCATTGTCAGTCTATTTTTGCTTCATCTCTGATGCTAAACAAGGATGGAAGTTACCATCCTGTGTCTGAGCCCATTTCTTGGCATTTGTGATTGACTGTGAGAGCTGCTCTTTTGACAGTTACATGCGCAGTAACAGCCTTGCAATGTTGTCTGGCAAGAGCTCTTAGATTCTGCTGCTATGAAGCCACACAAGATGTTCGTTACTTGCATGGCTGTTACCAGGGTTTTCAAAGGGAGGAGTTTGAGCATACATATGGTGATGATTTAGCAGTTTCGTGAGGTTTGTGGAGAACGTGATTATAGTCTATGTTAGGTTACCTGTATTTTCTATTTACAAATCTCAAAACTGTATGTGATAATATCTAAAACTAAATGTAGCTTTCGTTAATGGCTGGTATTAACGTGTAACTTTTTGTTGCTGGTTAATAAATTGCAGTCTCATTATATATTAAAAACTAAAGGCGTATTTTGCCATGGTGATATAGATTTTTTGTTTCCAGTTGATGAAGGGATAAGACACACAGGAATTTTATAGTTTTAATTGTATATATTTTTTACAATACTCCATTACTTGACTCATTGGACCAGAACTAGTTTTGCCCATTATCTTTGGCTGTGCTTTTATTTGTGTATTGTGTTATCTTGGCATCTACATTGTCGTAAACTTGGCATTTTCTTCTGCCACTTTGACCTGCTGCAGATATTGCTTGCAGCATGATGAAAGGAGCCGTTGTGTGCAAACAATTTGCCCAAGGTTGTTGTTATACTCTGTAGTTACTGGATCTGTTGGCAAGTGTGAATAAGAGGTAGTTGTCCGGATGCTCATGAATACCTTTGCCATTTGTACTTTGGCCATTTATTTACCTGCGTTCTTTAATCAATCAAGTATATAGCCAAGATTATTGCAAAAGGTAATAATTATACTTTAAATACGTGTATCACCTGCAGTGTCTAAATTGCCAGTTTATTTAGTTGCAGATTAATATTAAGGTCTGATAAGCTAAAGGTGGCTATAGTTACTGATTAATATCGGCATGGCTGGTAAGATCCAAAACTAAGGATATCTTAAGTCACTTATTAACTATGATTTCTGATTAATTACATATCCCAACTAATGACATCTGTTGTGTTCCTTGTACTGGATGTTCATTTGCTTTGAATGTTTGAACATTGGAGATCATAGCATTCTATGTTTAGAGCTGTTAATAACAGGACTGTTAGTCTTTAGCCAAGATTGTTTGACTTGTAAAAGTTGCACCGTCATCGTTAAGCGTTGATTCAACCGATTGGAATAGGAATAGAATACGAGAAACACTAGATGACTAATTGAAGAGGCATAATGGTCAGGATTTACTTCTCTTGGTTAGGTAAACATGTAGGGCAGTCAGAAACACGTTCGATCGAATAGCTCATATGCGGCATCAGTTAGGAATAGATTTTCATTGGGTGTTTATGTGCATTGGCAATAAACAAGCTATTCCTCCAAGAGATGTTATATATCTGAGTGGCTGTTAAGTTCTTCTCTAATACAATAAAAGCAAGTCTTATTGTACGGCATACCATTTCACCATGGACAATGTTACAGCATGCAGCTTAAATGTGTATGCATTTGCGCAGTTGGAACCTCTTCATTTTGTTCGTCATATGTACTGCTGCCCTACATAACTGTTCAAATAAGGTTTGCTTAGAACTGGGCTTCTAATGTTTCTTTACATTGAGGAAATGTTTTAAGAGCTCTCTATTTGCACAGATGCAAGTATTTCCTGCTGTTGGAAAGAGAAGCCTGATGTTTGTAGCTATAATAGTAAACTTACCTTGTAACATGGCTCTGCTATTAATGCATCCTGCCCCATCAGTACAGCATTGTAATTAGATTAACACATGTACCGGTACGGATAATTAAGTCTATGTGAAAAGGAAGTAGATTTATCACGTTAAGTGCCTCGTAACATTTGCTTGCTTGTCAGCTGCTTACATGCTTAGGCCTACTTTTCGATTGCAGCAGTTGTTTTGCTGATGCAGTTGATGATGTATGGCTCACAGTTATTGGTTAAATCTTGTATAAAAATCTCAGATCATTGGGTTTGAACTGAACAAGCAGTTAAGCATGTGTTGCACATATAAAGCCTTATTTTTGCCCTAATTTATTGTTCTAGATATCTGTATTTGTGTTGCATGCTATGGTCACAAAATGTTTAGAAACAACTTTGAATATTTGTGAGAATTTGAATATTTGCGTGTTTAATTATAATTAGGCTGACGGAGAAGATGACTTGAAGAAACTTCAGCTGATGGAACTGGCGATTATGAACGGCACATACAGAGACAATACTGTGACATTCGTTGCTGCACCTCGTAAGTCAATCGCCTTTCACTCTTCATGACATCTCATCCAGCTACAGATCGTTTTGATTCGATCATTCAATGCGCAGTTATTTTGCCTCATACGATTAGTTATACAGAGCTTTATTACATTGACAGGAACAGCACAATGTACTCTTGGATTTGTTTTCAAATGTGGTCATCATTTATTGATTAATTTTTATATTGCCATTATTTAAAGCACGTGACACTCGGTAGGAGATGGTAGATACGCTTATTCTGGGGTGATGGCAGGTTTGTGTTTGAGACTTCCTCAGAGCCAACAGAAACTTCCTCATGAATGCAAAGATTTCAGACCATTTCTGAAGTCACTGGCTTGACTAGTGGAGTCATAAATTTTCTTCATTTCACAGTGTTGGAATTTGGAGATGCTATATTGAAGTGTGCTTTGCAAACAACCAGGCCAATCTGACCAAGTTTGATGGTAACGTACCTGATGTGAGAACAAGTGACTGAAAATGACATCAACCCTTTGACAACTCTGAAAAGAATCACTCTGAGTAACTGAATTTACAAAGATTAGATATGACAACACGTCATGAGTAGGTTTTAGCATTCAACCAGGGCAATAGAAGTTGTGTTTGAATAGAAGTTGCATTTAAATGGTGTGACCTATGACCATTCTAAGGATTTATGCACTGGCATTGTAATGTATTATCATAATTGTATGTGCTCATTGCAGTGTAATATTGAAATGCATTAGAATGCTGTGGGTGAATCAATTACCGTGTCTGCATGCAATATATTACCGGTACTGCGTGATGTTTCATAATTTAGCATGTTTACCCGCATTGGTTACTTGGATAGAATAAGTAATCAGATACCTACAAGGATTTTAACACCTTTAATCAGGTTGCTGTATTTTAAACTAGAGCCAAAGGTTGCCCCTTCTTTATTTAGATATATTAAGTCTAAGTGCCTTCTAATGGATGCCAATGAAGAGCTTAGCTTTGTAAGCTTCGTGCAGGATGTTGCTTTTGTCTTTTTTATTGTGTTGCTATTATATTAATAGCTCTTCTTGAGCTGTTTAGTGATTTTGTCGGATGGCACTTAGCAGTGAGACAATTATTTCAAGAGAGGATTTCTGCTGCTGAACATAAGGATTTCTAACTGGATTTCTTAACTAATTTGGTTCAGGAACCAAAAGCTGTGAAAATAATAAAATAACGTTGTAAATTGAATTAAAGTTATTGTGATGTATATGAAGGTCTTAAATAGTAAACAAAAAGCAATTTATAATAATTTTCTTGTCGTGGAGGTGTTGCAAATGTTTATGTTAACGCAGGCACATACAAGCAAGCACACAACACTAATACTTTTATGAGCCTCTGGAAGAAATGAAGCACATTGCTATTTGACGTGTATCTGATAAGGCATAACTTAGGTAAAAAGATGATTTTGCACTGAAATCTTCAGCCGCATGCAATGTTTTTAACGCTTTAACGATGAGCAGCATCGGTTTCTCAGTCACTGTTAGTATACACTCGTCGCTATAGCGTTAACCCTTTCCCCTTCATTTTTTCCGTTAAGCCCATGTTTTCAGCGGATATTCTCGGGGCAAACGGGTAAAGCGTTAAGCAACATTTGTGTTTGTATCTGGACTTTATCAAGTGCAATTTAGTGCATCTGTACGCAGCTCTGACTGTTGTTCTGTTTTACAGAGGTTCAAAGAATGCTAACAGCTCCTGGACAATGTCAAATGGCTCTTTCTCCTATGCTGAGAGCACCGATGACGGCAGGAGCGCCGATCTTTCTGGCTCCACGGTTGCCTTCATCTATGACAGCTGTAACATCAATGCCAGGTTCTAACATGATGCCTACTGCGCCTTCGCCTTCTTTGGTGTCGTCAGCAGATGGCAGCAGCTTCTTCTATCAGTATGACCCGTTTTGTCAACCTGTATTCGAGTATTCAACAGCATATGAACAAAGTACACCAGGCAAGTCAAGACTGACGTACTTACTTACTGCACTGACCGAATAACTGACGAGCAGTTGCGGTAGTTTAGCGTTGGGTGATATTGGTATTTCATATGAATTTTGTATTAGTTGGGATTAAACAAATGCCTTCTTAGCTCAGATTACAAGTTATGCTCAACTGAAGCCTACAGACCTACAGACTTTTTGCTACCATCCTCAGATTCAACGCTATTGAGATTGATTACATTTGGTTGGTGTTGATTCATATGAACTAGACCAGGGGTGTCAAACCTTTTTTAGTGGCGGGCCAGTTTGAACATCTTCTAACAAGCGGCGGGCCAGTGTGAACATTTTCTAGCAAGTGGCGGGCCAGGGTGTCGAAGCTCCTGAGCAAAATTGGGTAGGGATCTGAGAGGGAGCTCCGGGTTTGGTCAGCCAATGCCAAGAAAAGTCCAAATATTGCGAAAAGATCTTGATTCAATGTCCACTTTTCGCCTCTTATTAAATTTTGACAACATTTTAAATAATTTTTAATCTTTAGGGAAGACTCCGCAGGCCAGAAAAAAATCGTCGGCGGGCCAGAAATGGCCCGCGGGCCAGCTCTTTGACACCCCTGAACTAGACACACTTGAATTGTTGTCTTTGTGAGCTATCTAAATAATCACCTTATAGCCTATTATCTTATTTTATGAAGTCTGTATCTAAATCTGAAGTAAAATTTTGGAAATATGTCCTGTATCTTGTTATAATATTAGAATAAATATATGTATTTTAATATGCTTGTCTTATGGTATATTGCAGGAATTCCATGTTTTCTTACACGACTTATGTTTGAATGTTATTTTTTCCCCGCTATAAGGAGGTGCAATGACGAAGGTGAGGCGGGCGGTAGCAGTTCGAGAACATCCGTATTCAAGGTCGTCTATTATGTAGTGTTTGATCGACAGATTGGAATGGACTGCAGAAATAAACAGGTCACTACAAAAATCAGTGAGTGGGGTACAATGGGTGCAAAGTTGGTTGAACACATTAGATCAGGATAGAATCTCATGTGTTTGGGCTTTTCCATTTTCTATATATTGTAGTAGTAATGCGACTCAACTCATCTTCACTACAGTATACCTACTAATCAACACTTCCTTTGTTTCAGCATCAGTAGGAATATTATTTTACTCATAGTTTGTGATTTTATTTTAACAATCACGAAAACACGAATGACTAAAACTTCATACCTCGGTCTTGAGCAAACCTTAAGCAACTTCAAAATGATGACACCATTTTGACTTTGAGCTAACTCAGAAAATACATTTTCCAAATATTCATGCAGCTTTATTTCATATTTTGCATGACTTCAGGCGTAGAATTGATTCTGCACTAGCAGGATCTCTAGCATGTTTGGCTTGAATTTCATTGCTGTGTAACAAATCTTTTTCTGTTCATTTTCCTTCGGCAGTATGTGAAAGCTGATACTCTGAAAGCTTCACTAGCATATTGATATAAGGCATATTTAAAAATTGTATGTTATATATATATTTATAATATATATATATATAAAATTGTGTATATATATATACAACTATGCTTATGTTTATACATAGCATGTTTAAATCTTATGAAAAAATGCAATGATGAGCAGTATTTGATATTTGTTGCTGTTTACTGAGATCCTGTCAAAATCTGATGCAGGGGAGAAAGACGCTGTATTCAGTGTAGTTATCTAAAGTTGTCTCTCCCATGTCGTTTTTGTGTAAGATGAGTCAAAATAAAATAAACAAATCAAATCAGACTTATTCACAGTCACAAGATGTTCTATTAAAGTTCTTAACCTCGCTTAACTTTGTCTATTGTTTTTAGAAATGACTACCCGGTAGTTTAATTTTTGTTTGTTTTGTGACCGTAGAAAATGTTAGCTTTAAAGATTGTTGTATCATTGCTTTTGATAGATAAATGTGCATTGTTTTAAATTTTGAATGTATTAACGTATCATGTATTTTTTTTATCCAGCTAACTCTTGACGTTCACCATATAAGTAACAGCCAGTCTGCATTATGAGCCAGTACATGTAAGAAGAGAATTTGTGTCATCAATCGTTTTCAATGTTGATGCTAACTAAGTAGCCACACTGGAGCGAGGCTACATGCAAGAGAGCTACCTCAGAGTTTGGTGTCATGCTGCTGTTCTTCTCGTGTAGTCCTAATCACCGTCGCGCTACACATCCGTCAACCTCTTCTCATTTTCTACATCATCAATTCTCTCGCCGGTACTCGTGTCGTACTTGTAATTTCTTAGATCTGGCATTGTTGTTGTTCGTTATATTTGGACTTACGACGAATAAGCATCACTGGTCGCAATGATTTGGAAAGCGAGGAATGCGAATAGATTCTGTGAGTGATGCATTTTTGTTATTTTTCTGTTACCCAGTCAGAATTATTTGCTGATTGTAAATTGAGCTGGAAATGTAAACAATGTTTTGAGCGGTAAATTAAACTTCATGCAGATCTATGTGTTAAGCAGAGAAATCTTAAATTGAATTGTATAAGAAACCTATTACAACTGATTTCTGTGCATAAAGGTCTTCATTGAGAAAGCTAAGCACTGTGTACTGCACTTAATTTATTTTTCACTTTACGCTGCTAATTGTGTGGAGAGCTTAGTTACTGGCCTGTGTTATCGCTCGTACGCTTTGTTTTAGATACTTGGACCAAATGTTGTTGGCCGTTTATAATTTCACGTGAATCAAAAATCTTGCAAAATTTGAGACTGGTTGCTACACATTTTTTCTGTTCTGTTTTTTCGTAAAGAGATTTTTGTTGTTTTTCTGCCATGTCTATTGCTGTTTAAAACGTGAAATACATGTGAATGTTTTGCTTAGACGTGTATCGTTTATACATAAGACTGAATGCTCAACTGACTTTGCAGTGCTGCTATCTTTGTCATTACTCATTTTTATGTTTAATTTGACAACTTCTTGGTCATGAATGTTCAATCATTTTGTACAGATGTTGTTGCAGTTAGATGTCAGGCATCAGCATTGCTCATTTTTCCACTTCTTGGGCTTAAAACTGGTTGTGGGTTAGAAGGATGTGTGCACAAAATCAGTAGTACACTGACCGACAGTTTTATTTGTTTTGGAAGGATGTTTAATGACTCTTGTGTGATATTTGTAGGCATGGTTTGCAGTGAGAGATTTCTTGGTTGCCGTATTTTCTGTTTTGTAGTTCCATATGAAGCAATATTGTTCTAAGGTCTTGTAGAAACTTTTTTCCAACTATGCTATGGCAAAGAAATTTTTGTAACCAGAAACTATTGTAGTATCTTTATGAGTCATCTTCTCTCACAACTATTCCTCTTCATGGCTGTCCCTGATCTGTCCTTGACATTTTGAATAGTTTCTCTCTATAGATGTATTTACTTTTTCTTTCCTCTGTATTCCCATTCTCTTCATCAAAACATCTTTCACAGTTTGTTCATTTAGTATATGTTATTTTAGGATCTTATGGTTAAGTTTCAGGTTAATTGTCTTGCTGTTGTTACCATTGGCTGGCCAGAGACTGCATCTGACTGCGTTTTGCTGTCTGTCTTTTATGTACATAGCATTTTGTACTGTGGCAAAAAGGCAGCTGCAAAGATTTGTAGGAGACTATTTTTGATGTTTCTAAACTGATTTGAAGTGCCATATGAACTGCCTGCATAGTATCTGGAGTGGAAAACATGATGGTGATGATCATGATGATGATGATGGTAATCTGATGATACTGTAGACATCTTTTTATTTAATGTATATTATAAGTCCCAAGGATCTGATTTTTGTTGCCACAGAACATGATCTGCTTCTGTTGGTTCTGATGATGATGATGATTATTACATATCTTTCTTGTTGAAACACAACTTGGATTACTCATATCACAGTCAGTCGTAATATTAGTAGTAGCAGTCGTAGTAGTAGTAGTCGTTGTAGTTGGAGTAGTTATAGCCATCAGCATATCTTCTTCCACTGTATAAACTGTTGTTTTGTAATAATTGGTCAAGAGATTATTGCTGTGATCTTAACTTGTGAACCTTGTGCAGCCTAACCAGGTCATGATACGGTAGTACTAAATGATCGGTACTGCATGATTCAGTGCCATAGTTCTACACGATCTGGTTTTGTAAGATGATAATTGTCGCAGAAGGCAGAAACAGAGTTGTCAATTGATCTTCTGGAATTGCTTAAAAAATTGATTACTTTTTTCAAAGGTTATTGACGGTTCCTTTTGAGTCTCTTGGTTTTTTTAACTTTCAAGTTAGGTGTTGAGGGCATGGGATGTGAAGGTTGGAAGAAAGGAGGTAAAGGTAGATCTGTTGCCTGCTTTAACCAACATTAGAGTGTCGATTTCATGGCATTTTATGGATGATCTCCCTGTCATCTACTAACAGCATTATTTAACGTTGCTTCTACCTGGCAGCAATGTATCATGATGCTTTCTTTGCTGTTCCTACTGAATTCTCATTGTTGTGTTGAGTAGAGCCTACCCAATAAATACTTTGAATTAAATTTTGAAACAATTTTCAGCTACTCTGCATTATCATCATACTTACTTTTGTTTTATTGCCTTGCTTGTAAGTGCAAAATTTTTGTTTCTTAAATTTTAAGATCCATAGTTTTGCTGTTGTCTTTAATTAAGCTCACCGTCTATAGTTAGTATAATATTAAATAAAATTGTCGTCACATTACCTTAGACCCGATAAATTCTTTGGATGATAAAGATATCGTATAGTTTGAATAACTTTGTTTCTAATTTTGCTGATGATTGAAATTCTTGCCAATTTAGACTAAGTGCTTCTTAGTTTTTAACAACAGTTAGAATTTTGCCTGTCTCCGTTTAGACATTTGATGAATCATCCGTAATTTGTAATTTCCCATAGCTTGCCTAGTGAAGAGCTACAGAAGTAAATTTTAAGACCAGACTTGCATGGACTGCAACGTTACCAAGTTTGCAATAATCCAAATAGTTTGACGGTGTGATAGAGTAACAATACAGCAACTCTAAGTAAATTATTATTAGTAACTATACAGTTATATTTAGGTGATTGTCTTAATTTTTGATTAATTTGGCACAGCATGGGCACTTGCTACATTTTTTAGTTTACTTCCTTTACATGTTGAAAGTTTCTGAACAATGCTCTTGTTTGAAATAGATACTCGTATCAAGTATATTACCAGACTAGAATGAAATAAGGTGTACTACTGCATAAAAATTATACATGGAATGAATTCACGGAGACCTAAGGTAATTGATTTTTCAGATTTGTGGACGGTTTTGTTCTGTCAGACAAAATTGAGTTTGACAAGAGACTTACAGCAGTAGTTTGGAGTGAACAGCTGATGTGCGTCTAATAATATTGTGTGCACGGATAACTGTGTAAAGTGCACAGTGTAAAATAAACGCACTCTGTTCTGAAGAGACTTTCTTTCAGGAGCTGCTGCCTTCTTGCTAACTCGGTTGTGTGTGTCATTGGTTAAAAGAACATTTACTAACAGCTGAATCTCTTACATATTTACATCAGATTTAACTAATACTGGCATTTGAGCTTTTTAACATGCTAGTTACGGTTGAAGCTTATAATCTATAGTATGATTTAACATTTGTTTGAAATTTTTTAATATGTTTGGATCTGATGGCATAAGACTCTCGATATATATTTTAATTGATTTTCTATAGTTAGATATATATCCGTTTATTATTCAGTGTTAAAGTTGAGTGGTTGTTGCTTTACCTAGCTTGAGAAGAATAACACCATTTGTTTACCAGCTGTTGTTACATGTAGATGATTTATTATGTTTGGAAATTGTGTAAGATTTTGTAACAATTAAACGCTGAAAATGTTCCTATCTGCCTTTTGATTTTGGCTTAATAATAATAGCTAACTCGGGTAAAAGGAATTAACTGCATGTTCTTAATACAGTTTCCACTAATCAAGCTAATTAATTCAGAATCTTAGTGTGCAGACAGATGAATGCAGCATGCATGTTTAGCTGATGTCATCATATTCATTGTCATTACTATCATCATTTTGAATCACCAATTATTATTATTATTATTAAATAAATTTGTAACGCGCGCGCCGCGCAAGGTTGCACCGAAATGGGAATCTGGTGTATTGATGATTAGTGGGCAGTTTGGAGAGATCAATATCAGCAGTGTCATCAGAGGTTATGAGGACAATTATGATCAAAAATCGGCTTGTCTACATATTTGTCAGAAAGCTTATGTGCATTGTGCTCGTATGTGTGATGTCTGTCAGTTGTTGATTCAGAAATGCCTGGAAGGGGTCGCAATATGGGTATGGGGGCTGATCCCTGTGTAGGGTTTGTGGGTAAAACCAAGGCAGCATCATTGGTGTGAGGGCCTCTTAAGGTGAAGCATTTATATAATTAAGAAATCAATTTAAAGTATTTTGAATTGGCTTGACATGTTGTTATATTTAGCTTAGAATTATGCCATTATTTAACACTCACGCCAAGAATACTTTTTATGCGGTATGAGAAGGTTATTTTCGAAAGCTGAGCTAAATTTCCAAGATCCATGTCTCTGATCATGTTATATCAGAGCTCTTTTATGTTACAGCGAAATTTGTTATGAGACAGCTGTAGTGCAAAAGGAAGATTAAAAATGAACCAAGTATTGGATTCATATGTATTAAGTTCTTGTGTTGCAAAAGCACACATAGTGCATAGAAATGTCTTTAGATCAAGCAAAACTGGCTTAAGTATCAATCGGCAATACCGTAATCAGTAGTAATTTTGATCAATTTTAATGAATTTTTGGCTTATGTTACTAATGTTGCTTGGATTTTTTAAATTTCTATCAGTGCACATCACTGATTAATTTTCATTTGGCCAAGGAGAGGGAAATTACTGTCCCTGAAGTCTGCACTAAATCATTGTATGGGAGGCCAAGCCGTCGATAATTCTCGGATGGGGCACATGGTGGGAATGGCCCTCTGGATCAGCCAGTGGTATGCAAAGAGAAATATTGTATGTGTGTTGATCATATGTATGTATACCATTGTATGTATAACATTGTACCAGTATATCGATGATGTCTGATGGATTTTTACAGATCATGATAAGTCAAATGGAATAATAATTTATGTATGATGCTGACAATGAAGCTGATAATTAATTGAAAAACTCTTTTATAGATGCATCCTGAGTTTGTTAGCAACCCAAAGAATTTGACTGTAGTCCCCTAGCATGAAGTTTAACGTCTCAAATGTCCATTCTCTTAGAAGGAAACCTTGTTTGATAATTATTATTATTATTATCAACTTTTCTCAGCTGCTTATTCAACCGATATTCCTCTGACCAAGGCCAGTACCAAAGATCCATCGTTTGTATTAAGTGGTCTGAGGTTTTTGCAATCTGCCACCTTCCACTGCAGCCCTCTGAAGTCAGTCAGATCTAGACTCGATATTTATTTTCCAGCTATCTTATCCATTGTAGAATCCCTACAGGTCTGTCCATATCCTAGAGAATCTGTGTAAAGCAGTACTGCTATAGACATTGAGGCGGCCATCAATTGGCCTGTTCTGATGGCCAAGATAGATAATGTTCTAATGAGAAAGTGTTTAACATGTTGACCGCCTACTACGAGTTAACTCGTAGTACAGCCAGTCATTTGGCATGGCGTGTAGGCCAAGCTACAGTGACAAGACAAGTGGCTGAAGTACAATGTCAGAGAGGACTATGAACATGGACAGCCAGTTGATTTGAACCAATTGTCAATTGACAGCCATTGTTCATTTATGTTCTCTGGTTGAGATTAAATTACAAATGAAAGAGCAGAGAGTGAGTAGAAAAGAATGCAAGGGTACAGAAGAAAATGTGCTTTAGTCATTTATGGTCTAAAAGAGAGAAATACGTGGCAGCCTTTCTAGCCATTACTGTATCTCTCGTTAAGAACTCACTCTTATAAACCTGCTTAAGGACGCTACAAACTGTTCAGCAGATGGAGGTTTGTTTGTACTCTACTAAAAAAAGGATTCTTAACTGGAATAAACTTACTAGATTTATATTCTGCCAAAGTGAAAGTTGCTATTGGTCTACTTTCGGCTTTCTGTCCTTTTAACGAGCAGCCGCAAATGATGTACTCCAAACATGGATCTACTAATGTTATCAAGTATGGCTAATTTATTTTGAGTGTGACTACCTAACGAAATCAGCTTTAAAATTCAACATTGAGGTTGGGTTGTTGTGAAAACGTCATCAGTTAGCTTTCTTAAATGTACCTGTAATAAACTTATTGCACTAGGTTATTAGGATCATTTTTATGTGATCTTATGATTTGCATTCTTGACAAGAATGAGGAAGCCTTTCTTATTCAGAGAGTTTTTCTTAGATTTATGTACTTAGATTTAGATTTATGAAAGTAGAATTGCAATACTCAATACCCTCAAGAAGATATGAAGTGAACTTCCACAAAGCTCTTTATATGTGGGACTGGAAGTTATGTTGTTAAGCTTTTCACATTGGAAAGTGTTACATTATGTGATTCAGACTAGAAATTGTTTTTACGAGAAAGCAATAGTTGATGAGTTAAAGTTGCGAGTGCAGTTGGCTATGTTTATCTATATGTAGGACGTAGTTGGTTAACAGCTGAAGAATCTTTATTGGCGTGCTAAGAATTTATGTAAAACAGATGGCCAATGTTCAGATGTGTTCAGGACAAATACTTTCTTTTTGTGATTTAAAATTTTGATTTTGAACAAAGTTCTCTGAATACACATGAATCTTGGAATGACAATGAAGATAATTTGATTTTTCCTTCTGCTTAGCTTTGTAACTTGCCATTTAGACCACCAGATTAAAGGACTACAATAGTTTACTTTGGACACAATAACCAGAGTTGGTTAGAGCACTTGGCCATTAATACAATGAGAAGGGTTCAAGCTTTCGTCAGATAGTGTCTGTGTAATATATTTAAGCGAGTCTTAATTGCTCCAAATTACATTTTCTGATATTGTGCGCATAAAACTGGAATATGATGATAGAACTGATGCAAAAGTAAAAGAGGAAGTGGCCAAATGCTCTGCATTATTTTGTGTATTTATAAATATACAGAATTTTGACTGAATTAATAATTTTCCATTGATTTTTGGTATTTCCCAGTGATTACTAATACTCCTTCGCTATAAATCCAGCAGATGGTCATTAAGACTGCACGCTCTCTTAGTAGATGAACCTCTCCTCCACTAAATGCTATGACAGAAAGTCTCCATTGTCACAAGGAACAAAGGTATAATGGTATGTTTATTTACTGAAAGCCATTACCATTTCATAACAGTATAACATGCAACCTTGAGCATGCACGACCAATGCTCTATAGTGATATTGGTGGCTGTTGGGTCCAGTTTATTATGAAATCTCAGTTAACTCAAATTTTTTACTTTTCGGGTGCGAGTTAATCGGTTTATTTGTTTGAGTTGAGTAAGAGGTTGAGTATTGTGCTTTTGTGTTGTCATTTTCACCTAGAAATATTGCTCATACTTAGTAATTTATAAAGTAGCCGTTTATTTCAATATGCATTTGTGTTTTTAAATACAGCATAATAAATATTTTAATACCTGTTACTGTGTTGGTGGTAGTACCTATTTTTTAACGTCGTGCCTGATCTAACTGACTTGATATTCTGCAAAACGACACTGTACACAGCTTGCATTTTTATGTAGCTCTATCATTAAGTGAAGGCTGTAGCATATATCTGGTTGTCTAACATTACTGCATGCATTATAGCGCATGGTTGGGTAGTCCTTAACTGACATCTGCCAAGGGATGGTGGGGGAGATCTACAAAATGTGGCTAAGGGGCAGCAGTTGCAGTACAGTATTTGCCTTTAACATCAACGTCAATCTGTCATGCGTCCCTTTGCAGTTGTTAAAGACTGAACGAATGTATTTCCCATGGCATGACATATAACCATGACACAATATAAACAGGAAGATGAACTTTTACATCATATTTATTATGCTCAACCAAGGTTTTCTAGCATGAAGCAGAACCATTCAAAAAACATAAAACTTGTCATAGACTTGTTATTTTAGGCTCTTGGCAAAGCCTAAGGCATATTCAACATCCAAGGCATTTGATGCACAAATACAGACGCCTTGTCATGCAAGCTGTACTGATGTCAATGATTTAACATAAATAGAGACAATGTTAACATTTTGGCACACAGCCAATACCTGAAACACATGGAAAGCTACTAATCAGCTGAAGTACTATACATTTTATCAGTTCTACTCGGCGAAATTGTTGAATGTACAAGAAAACAGTTACAGTGAACTTCAATTACACTGGAGACTTTTTATAACACACTTCATTATAATATGAATTCTGACCTAACATATTACAGATGATCCCAATTTAATTATTCCACTCAAAGTAACATAAACTTGTAAAAGTCAGTTCTTGATATGGCTCCCAAAATCAGTGTTCTAGCAAGAGCCTGGTGTAGTAAAAGCATAAAAACAGCCGCTTTGCGTTAACCTACAGCGTAACCCGTTGGCTTTTACTGAGATCATCTTGGTCATGAAATTCCTAGTTCTACCAGCTTGCATCTAAAAGGATATCGCCATCCAGCTGCTCGCTTGGCACCAAAACTGACCTCAACAACCTAGTCTTGAGACACTCGCCTGATATATAAGCTGGTCCCTTCAAGCAGTTTTTGTATAGCGCTGGAAATTCTTAGAGATTTACATTTACACCATGTGTAGTGTTTTGTATTGTTTCAGTAGTATGCTCATCCTAAGATACAACTTTCCAGAGATGTGGTTTTTTTGTTATGGTTGGAGAAAGGAGATAAAATTATTCAACACGTCTGCTCTGGTCTGCTCCTTTAGGACATGATTGGCACCACAACACAGCAACTACCATCAGAAACTATTAAAAAAATTCTACAAAACTTCAGACAATAAAAAAATGCTGAACCGAATGGACAGATGCTAAAAGGCAGACAAACAACTGAAACATTTTCTAATTAATTTTTAAAATTTTCTATGTTGGATGTCATAAAAAAACTTTTTAGCCTGTCATACTTCTTAGATTATTATGAAATTTGGACCAAGGGCAAACAGAAGGTAGACAAAAAATTAAAACATTTCATAATTAGTTTAATTTACTGAGACCATGAAAATTTTAATAATTGTCTTTTTGTGAGTTTAGGGAAGGTTATGCCACAGTAGTGTTTGGATCTCCTCTTGTATACTTACTCGGATTTCTTGACGCTGGACGTAGGAGCTCAGATGGTGAGGAGGGGACATTGGCCACTGGGTTCTGCCCTTGCTGTGAGTTATCAGGTCACCAAACTGATTGAAACAATAACTCCTGATACTGTATCCAAATGCAGATAATTACAGCCATCTGGTAAAATTATTCCACATGTAATAAAAGAATGCCGCCACAATTAACATTATTGGCCTTTACAATGAACAACAAAATTCAGGTTCGAAAGGCACTTGGCATTTCTACACTTCAGCTGGTGAGATTCATCGAGAGAGAATTTTCCCAGCTGACTTACTCTTCTCATCACTGCTTTACCAGAGTTTGGAAGACCTTCATTTTTTTTACTTAACACTTTAATGACAAGCTACATTAATTTAGTAGACTCGCCGCATCAATAAAGTGCTAAAGCCAATGGCTGACTAGCCACAGCTAAGATTTGCTCTTGGACGTTACAGAGATTAACAATGACACAATAACTACCGATTTTAACATTAGTGCCTTTCAATTTGCAAACAACATGAAATGTCATTTCATTGATGTGGGGAAAATTTGCAGACATGAGTGGGGAGGTGGAGGATATGGCTAGTTCCAGATAAACTTTTAGTTCCTGCACTTTGTTTCTTGTTGCCTGACTGACATAATGCAGAGGAGAGCAAGTATCCTCACATCTTGCCATATGAATCATTAATAATTATTATACACCTTCAACAGCTGAATTTGATTTCGTCATTTCAACAATCAACACCAATCCAAATGAAATCTGTATTTTTTATTGTTTACATAATTATAAATAATCATTCACACATACTTAAGTTTTTTTATGCTCTTTTCAAAGAAGCAACTTCACTTCTACCAGAAGTTTTCATAAAAAATTGGTACAAATCTTAAAAAAACAAAAGAAAACAAAATAGACAAGGCACGCACTGCTAGCAGCTGCATTGCCTTTTCACCCTTTGTCATGTCTCATCATTCAGAAGTCTTCTAAGTTGTTACAAGAACACATTTAATCAGGGTTTAAAGTGTGACTGGACGGTCATGGACAGCATACACATAAATATTTTCAAATCTGAATGCCATCCTGCCACTTATTAGGCCAGCACTGCCTGACAAGGTAACGAAGGGGCGTCCAGCACTTCTTTTTTACACTAAGCACTGTGTTTAATATCATACACAGAAGAATAAGTCACCGAAAAACACAGCAAACATTGATTCAACGTGATTCTATTGACAAAAACATAGCACTGCAACCTTCGAATGGTGTGCTCAGGCTTTGACTGCTCATGCTCATGCAGTATGTGCAGTGGTTGTTAATTGTTAAGTTCTGCAAGCCATTAGAAATTGAAAATCTGTTGTGCATTGACAATTTACCATACAGCCGAGATCAGTTAACCTGTCATGCTCAAAATCATTAACCCATCGTGCCTAACGTTTAATGGTTCTGATATTAAACAAAGATTCTCGTTCAGGCTCTGTGCAAGACATTCTATCTGTCAAATGAACTGTTACTAAATAAGCCAATGCCATGCAGAAGCCTTAACAGAGAACTAATTTTAGAAAGTCATGTGATAAATGGTGCTAAAAGAGTTTTTACATAAATTTCGATTTTCTCTGACTAACATTAGTCACTGAAGGTTAAGAGAACAATGCCATTAGACAATGGCGTGATCACTGCAGTATTTACCACGACAGTTGTACTGCACATGTTAGAGCAATTGTCTAAGACCTGTTGTTAGAACAGCTGATAAATGTAGGCCTGCGGCAAACAAAAGCAACTATTATTACAGATAACAGTGTCCATGAAATTATGCTCTGCACTATTGTTGCTGATTGTCAGTAGTGGTTTTAATTCACAGCTAAGCTAAGTAAAACCGAAAGAAGTTATAAGCATAGATAAAACAGCACATGCCAATAAACACATGTTAACATCATCCACTTTCCATTGTTAATACGAATATTTCTAGAAAAACTTGTACAGTACATAAAGTATGCAGAGCCTGATTTCTAACGTAAGCGTAATCCACAGCAACAATAACTATTATACAGGCGTGCACACAAAAACACACAAGTAGATGATGATGATCATAATACAGATTGAACAGCTATACTATATTATATGTATTGAGCACAGTCCTGTAACAAACCTCTATAGCTCATTTTGAACTGAATATAGCAATACAAACACATGCCAGACATAAATTTACATATTAGCAATGACAGCAACGGTAGCAATAATAAAAAATAATAATATATGTTAACTCTGCCTTGATATCCGACACATACATATATTCTACACATCCTATTGCATCAATGGACCTGTCCCAAGTCGGGAAATAGGAGGCTGGTTTTGCATAGACATTGCACGAACCAGGTGGTAAAACCATCTCTCAGCAGAAGTAACACCAAAAAAATCACACTTAAAATTACGTCAAAATTTATTATAAAACCACGATTCTAATGTTTGTGAAATCAAATAAGCTTAGCAGGTCTGATGCTTACAAATTCTAGCTCGTATGAACAATGAACATGCATCGATGACAATGTACCGTATAAGAAGGTGGCTTCAGATTCCTAAGCAATGCAGTATTCAGCTTCTTTTCAAAGCTTTAAAGTGTAATAAAAATAACAGAAAAAGCAAAGTTACAAACGACCTGTGCACAACTTCAACTGTTTAAGTGACAACCAAACAGACCCACAACAAACTGCAACATTAACTACATCTGATAATTTACAAAGTCAGGAAAATAAAACAATGAACAAGACTAACAAAATATCTTCCTAGTTCACTCATTAGTTTCATGCAAACTCCCTTTACTTGCAATCAAAAGCAGTTAACAGTTGTAAGAATATGAACAATATCTAAATGTTAGACAAAAAAACAAACAACTGTTAACACCATTCTTGTATCAGTTAAGGAAGGCTTCAAAGACAATTACTACCATAAGATACAAATACAGATATGTCTGATACTGCAAAGCCATCAAAGGAGGTTTCGTCAAATAACTGATAAATGTTTTAAACCAACAATTTTATGCTGTTGAAATTCGCAAATGAAAGTTTTACGTGAAGCAAATCATAGTTGAGGATTTATCAAAGAAATTGCCCTACTTGATCACCTACGCTCAGTTCTTACCTTAAGTGCCAAAGTTCTACTGTCCCAGCTAGTTTGCCTTGAACCCTTCAGCTATCTGCCAGCCTTGCCAAAACTCAAAACTGTTAAGTTGCACTCAAAATGTGACAAGTTTAAAATTGATGTCTTCACGCGCTCAATATTCACACTTTACAAAGATTGCTAATACTTGAAATGCAACTCACAATGTCAGACATTCAATTGGAACACCTTTCTGTGTCCCAATTTCTTCATATCTAGTTGAAGAGATATATTTGCAATAAACTGCTCTCACAACTCGTCAGTTGGTGTAAATCTCTTCAATACTTTACTCAGTTGGTCGCAAATCTCTTTCTTTCCATTACATCACTGCCTGACTGAATCTGACTTTATGTTGGCCACAATGCCACTCAGATATACAGCTATCGAAAAATGTTGTTTGCTGTAGAAGAAATAACAAAACATAATAAAAAAGACGATTTGCATGACACCATAGCAGGGCCAAGGCCAAAGGAAAAGGTGATGTACAACATTAATTCAAAAGTCATTGACAGTCATATAATTGTTTTAACCCTTTGACCAATCAATCATAATTTAACAATTGCCATGAACCAAAATTCATGGGAGACAATGCAGCTCGTCGTTAAAAAGATGCGCCTCTCTAAATGTATTCAGAGATGGCACACTTGTCACAGTCAGGAAGAAAGTCTTGTGACAGAGAAGGAACAGAATGTGACTGAAAATGCAGTGGCAAGAGAATAGGCATTTTTACCTAAACCAAAGCATTTGCAATTTATGTGTAAATCATCCAACCACATTGGAACGCATTTGTCGTTATTTTACAAATTGTGCATCGCCTCACTTAGATCTGGCTTTTTCTCAGAAAGTACAAACATCAAACAAAAACACACATCAATACAAACATACCATATTGCACTACAGATTCAGTGAAAATCTACATTAGTGAACTCATGAATCCCAACTTCTCATCGTCTAATATGTAATATCAAATCAGTCACAAGACTTAAACTCAAATGCACAAACAAAAAATACAAAATGAAGCAAATATGAATGGGAGCAAATGAAGCTTGCTCAATGCAGATTAGTTACTTAATACATGAAATAATTGAAGGAAAGCTAATTGAGGGAATTTTTACATCTGCTAATGATAGTTGATTTTTAGAATTCAAGCACACAACCAAACTTCAAGAATGTCAACGGACTAAGGTGGCACATATGCTACTAATAACAGGACATAAATTTGCATGTCAATGGAACAAAATAAGAGAATCAACGTTGAAAATATTCCTTTACCCACCCAACGAAAATGTAAATTTATGCGTGTAAATAACTATTTTTTCGCTTTAAATAAAGTTTATTTTTTCCAAGAAAACTACCCTTAAATCAACAGGAGATACTTTATGTTGAAGCAAGTCAGAGGCAGACATCTGAGGAAGAGGAAGTGACTGAAAGAGCAACAACAGAAAGAGAAGCAGGACATTATGAGAGAGAGACAAGCAGGATGAGGAAGAGAGTGAGAGAGAGAGTTTTGTTGAGATTCATGGAGCACATGAAAACAGAAATTTCAGTATTACCACATGGCAATTTAATTATGTCACAGATAGAATCCATTGTTAGTTCTAAAGAAACAATGGAAGGAATGTACAAAGAATGGAACGAAATTCCACATAAAAATCCCCTAAATGAAGCTGATTTACTGTATATAAAGAAGACTACAAATTTGTATGAAGCAATTTGCAAAAGCAGACAGCATCCAACACGTTTATAAGCATTTCTAAATAAATTAATATGGTCACTTGCTTTACAGAAAGCAGTCACTGAGGACCCGCATTCAAGGAAGTTTACAAATACTAATCACGCAAATTGCCTAGAATTTAGTCCCTCCTCGGTGCTGTAATGAGATACGTCACTATTATCATGCATACAATAAACATACATGTATGCACTAGAAACGAATCACCTAAAGTACAGTTGATACCACACCAATCACAGTTAAACACACATCGATCGAATAAACACTGATAAATTTGTTATAATTAATTAATTGCTACATGAATATTTTAGAATCCGATTACTGTTTAACCGACGGACAAAGATTAGCAAAAGAAAATAATTTATCACATGACAATCACGTGAACAATATCTCTAGATTTTCTAAAGGAGTATTTTCATAAATATACAATCTTCTGAAATTTTCTTCCAATCATACTCCACCCCAACCATGTTTGCATAGATGTATGTATGAGAACACCCAATACAGCACATTTTAAGTAATTGACAAATGTGCTATAGCTGCATAGACCTAGCAGAATGCAACGGAGGTTGCAACGGCTACAGTTTTGGGCTGCTACAGTTGTAAAGGTGTCAATCTCCACTTCTCCGTAACCAACTTCTATACTACTTTAAATCCTACATACGCAAAATCCTCAATTCGAAGCAGATGTCAAAAGCATTTTCCTAAATAATTTCACAATTTAGAAGTCTTAAAATAATTAATTAATTTTTTTAAAGTAATCAAAGAAACAAAATTCGTCCAATAATTTAAAAATCAGTGAAAGCAAATAATCTTTTTTATCAGACTGTTCAAATAAACCAAAGATGAATTCATTAATTTTAACATCTTCAGTTTTTTTAACAATATTTCGTCTTTGTCATTGTATGTGCAGGCAGTCAAATGCAGCATAGTGGCAACACTGCGAATAACCAAAGCATTCAGTAAACACCACAGACACAACCAATTTTCAATTTCAAAACATGATTGTTTGCAAACTTGGCATACCATAGATGAATAAAATTAATGATCAAGAGTCAAGCAAACAAATGTTTCATTTGAAGTTTCAGAAGAAATTATTTCTGTATCGTAGCGGCTTACAGTAATTCGTACGAGCAATAACTAACAAGTGCTTAACTTATTTATAAATAGTACATGAGAATGTGAAAGAAATCAACTCTGGCAATTGTAGCATCACAAATTTCGGCAAAAACTATAGAAAGCCAAGAGCATTAAAAGTATTTTACCAAATGAAAATTTTATTCTGCTGAAAATTGTCACTGCACCAATAGAAGCCAGAACTTACAGAAACAGATCATCAGAAACTTGCACAACAGAACAAACTTACAAGTCAGCGGCGTGCTGTTACATAACATGAGAAGAAAGCAAACAGCGAATTGAATTTTCAGAGAGGACTTGGTAAGTATTGTTTCTAACAACAGAACACAAGCAACCATCTATACGTTGATTGGCGTTTCAGCCGTTGCGAGTGGCAGCGCTGGAACCAAGAATCCCGAGTGTCATGAAGAAGATCTGAGAACTGGAACCACTGGACGAGAAAAACACCTAACAACAACAAAAGGATAACTGTCGTAAATGTCACATGCACAATAAATGAACAGATACAAAAACAGAAAATATAACATTCATTCATTCACTCATTCAATGGACTTAAATAGCGCCCCTTCAAGAAATCTACTCGGGTTGCGCTCCCAGAACAGCCAAAAAAAGAACTTGAAAGATGAATTAAACAAAGTTTGATCGGTCAGATGTAGCTTTAAAGGGAGATCATTCCAGATGGACGACCCTACAACCAAGAAAGCAAACAATTGGAATATTCAAAAGCCGTGGCTTCAGCACATTCATTCTCAAATCAAAAAATGCACCAATCTTCTCAATATGCTTGTCAACATGCAGTGTCAAAGTAAAATATGTCTCTGTGACTATTTATCATGACATAAAATTAGCTCTCAAGCCTATGCAGTCAAACCAACTAAAAGTCGCATATAGCATACATAAACTTACCGTTTCATTTCGTTGGCATAAGTACTTGAGTTTACTCGGTGTCTTGTGCACAAAGACGCCGTCCAATTCACCCGTTTCTAGCAGTCGGATCTCGGCCGCCTTCTGTCCCAATCCGACGACTTTGTTGGGGCCAACCAACGCTAAACAAAACAACCAACATTTGCACAACTAATCTTTGAAGAAAAGAACAGTCACTGTGCAGCTAATGTGCCTTATCATGCATCGATCACCTATAAAACAATTCATAACATTACACCGCGTGCAGCTCAAGAAACATTTTTGAATTTGTTAAGCTGCATCTGTTTCGATATGCTGGGTAGCTACGTTTAGCACCTTTGTGAGGTTCTTCTAAAAGAACCATATAAATGGCTATATATACATACACACATACAAAGTGCTGGTCTAAGACAATGCCATTAATCAGACTTGTTCTTGATGCAACTTGTCATAGCAAGTCGTTTTGGATGCCACAGCTTTTCTTATTTGATGCCTAAATGCTTTTATCAGTCCATTGCAACACATCTTCAATACAGCTTTGCAAACTCAAATGTCCATGTCTAATTCAACATCTTTTACGCATAGAGTACAATATTTTCTAGCTTTTTATTTAACCTAACAAAATTAGGTCATTCGATATCAGATGGATGAGGGAAACGACCAGCAAAATTGACCTGTGGAGAAACAAACTCGAGGTGAAATGACTGTCCAGTAAAGGTCCAAGGAAATTTTTCGGAAGAAGAGGACTCCAAACTACCATGGACACGTGTCAAAGCTACGACACCATCATAGCTTCGGTATTTTGCTATGTTTGCTTTTTTTAATCAAAATAGCCATGTTGTCATTTTTAATTATGCCCATGTTAAGTTTTTCACTATAGCTTATTATATTATAAATAAGCTATATAGTAAAAAAAAGCTTAACATAGTAACGAGTAAAATAACAACACATCTATTGTGGCAAAACACTTTATTATGAAACTTCAAACTGAAAATACGGGCTCTTAAGGATGATCATTTTTAAACTTCACTTTTGGGGAGAGTAACCTCTTATAATATAATGTTTCAATATTGTTAAATAATTATATCATTTAAGGATGAACATGTATAATTTCTGTCATAAGCTGTCCACACTCAATTTTAAATACAATTAAATATAAAAGTACATTCGAAGGCAAATGAAGAAAATGACTGACCAACTGAACTTGATGCGGCTTCACCCCATTGTAGAAGAATATCTTTGAACCTTCTGCCGTTTATATCGAAATAGACGCCTTCATCTAAAACAAGAAATCAACCGTGTGCAAGAAAAAGACAGAACTGACAACACGAACAGGACCTGCAGATTACGACCAAGTGCTAAAACCTTGCATTAGAAGTAAGATCTAAGTCATAAATAAAAAAACAAATACTGATCAAATCAACTATGAAGTACAGGTACAGAAATTTTATTCTTTACAATGCCTCCCATTACATGCGAGTTCTAGCATTGGGAGACCGAAGCAGTTTCTGATGTTGACAAACACTTCTGAAGTTGAATTATAGGTGGAGTAAGTACATAAAAAGGCCAGTGTCTATGTTTTTAACAGCTTTTCACAATTATTCATGAAATATAATCTTGAAGTCAGATGACCATCATCAAACCAATATCCTACTAATACAGATGACAGTTGGCTTACCATCGTAGCATAAGAGCAGCAGTGTTCCTCTACTCTCTGGAAGAATTATGATTGCCTTTGGTGTTATGGAACTACGCTAAAAACAGAGCAGAACAACATACAAGTAGAGCTGACCAATGCAATCTGAAAAATTAATTCCACAAGGATTATCCAAAACCAGAGAGTCAATGCGAATAGTAGAGACAAAATCATGAAAAACTGTTGGCATCTAAGTCGCATTAAGGCAAGATGCGTTTCAATAGAAATGTGGTTATGGTTATCCTGTGAAGTTTTAACATGTACATTGTGCCATGTCAACTTCAGCAATGCCAATTAGCACATTGATAAGCAAAATGAGCATATCCTTAGATCACCAGACTGGTGGCATCACCAATCAAGTATTAACACCAATCAGTCAGTGGAACACTAAAAAAGTGAACAACTGCTGAGATGGTCACTAACGCTCTGTGGCATGTAGATATCGGTCACGTTAAACGTATCCAAATCAACGCAGTGAAAACCAAGACTTGAGCCGTAGACGACTTTCAACATGGATGCTTCTTGGACAGCCATGTCAACCAAGAGCGGCTTGTGAGTCAGGCTAGGGATAGTCTAAAAACAGAAGATCGAAAGGTAAAAAAATGTGAAAATCAACAAACACCACAGTGCAAGTAAATGACCCTTGAAACAAAACTGCCATACAGTTCACAGATTGTGTTGACGGATGATGATTGCCTTTCAATCTTGGCACATAAGGCTTGAATCCCAGCACACTATCCATTACAAATATATTTTTGTACTATGCAACCAGCAAAGAAAGGTAGTGTGGACTGTAGGGCCATTGCTAAGCTTGTGGTTAGACATATTAGTCCTCAGGACGAACATGCTAAAGAGGACTACGGATGATAGAGCAACATAATAAATAAGCAGTTATCTTACTCAGCAAGACAAGTTTCTGCGCACCGCACAGAATATACACATTAAATAGCATGATACAACAATCAATTTTGGAAGCACACCTTCAAACTCATGCATAAATAACTTTAAATTGTCTCTAAATCCATTTAAAATGGCATTTCAAAGAGAAGCATAAATTGTAAATGGTCCACAATTTTGAAAGATTTCATCAACATTAATTCAATGATAAATTAAATGCGCACTAAGTAGTAAACCAACCTTGAAGGACATGAATTTAAGGTAAGGCTTAGGAGCCCAGGCATAGACTTCAATACGGTTGCCTGAGGCCACCACAAGGAATTTGATTCGATCAAAGAAGACTGAAAAAAGTATTACATAATACATCTATATATACACATACCAGGCGCTCTCAGACATACTGAAAAGTCAACTTACATACCATATTTCATTCAAACAGATTTCAGATTAATTCATTTCAATAATTTATATAGTGCCACTTTAAGAAGCCTACTCAGACGCGCTCCCGGACCAACCACGGTCAAAACAATAAGTCTTAAGTAGCCATAATAGCTTAAATAGCACAGTCAAGTATGTTGATTATAAATAATCTTAATTTATATTATAATCTTAATTTACAATATGACCTAAAAATATAGCAGACATCTTATAAAATGGTGCTTAATATGATTTCTAATGATAGGACAAGTTTCAACAAGCTTACATAGATCAAATTTAAAAATAATTCAAACTAGCTGCATTTATTAAGACTATAGTACTTAACAAGCTATTGACACACATTTAACAAGTAAGCAGATACATTAAAGCAAACTACTTGCCAATTTTGAAGTGAGAACATCCCTGAAGTTCTCCAACACTGACCCACACAGGACGATTGTCATTCTTGGGCTGTTTTAAACACAAAACACAGATATCAGCTCTCATCTAATTATATAACACTTATAAATACAACAACTAATTATACAACACTTAATTATATAGCACTTAATAATATAACACTTGATCACGCTTGCATCTCTGAGTCAGCTGCTTTTCTGCAAACTATTCTTTCAACCTTTCTACTAGAACCTGCGTCTTTGGAACTCATGCCAAGTTTGTTTCACATCTGCAGTCAGGAGCACTGATGATGATGATGATAATGATGATACTAACAAAATTAATAAGATACGCGAAAGCAGAGTGGGTGAGAGAGAAATAGAAGAGATGGTGAGAAGAAGAAGTGGTTAAGAAAAAAAACTGAGATACTGGAAGAGAAATAGGAAGGTGGGAGGAGAGAAATTGAAGAACTGAGATGAGGAGACAGTGGGAAAATGGATGAAGGAAGGAAATGCAGGGAGAGAGGAAAAGGACAGAAAGGTCAATACAGGAAAGAATGCAGATACACAGACATACAGGAAGAAAAGCGTAAAAGAAGGCAGAAAGGGAGGTCGACAGGTAAGAATTTCTCTTTGCTATTCCCTCTCTCCTTCTGTGGGTAAAAAGGTAGAACGTTGAAGAATGAGAGATAGGAAGACAGACAGGAAGTGAGGTAGACAGAAGGGTAGTTAGGGGAAGAAATGATGGGTGGAGGGATATGAGGAAGGAGAGAAGACAGGGAAGTAGACAGAAAAAGCGACAGTGAAGCATAGGTAACAGTGTAGCAACAAGATACATTTTAGCAAATGATAGCATTTTAACTTTATAACAAAAAATAGTATAGTAGATGGTCTGCAAACAAGATGGACGAATGTAGTGATTAAGACTTCAACATTTGCATAAGATGACAACCAGCTTCAGACCTCTTCCAATTTAAGGATTTTTGATTTGAGATGCGAGAGGAGATACACGCGAAGTTTGTTCTTCTTGCCCGAAATCGTCACCAACAAATTAACAGATTCAAGTGTCTCTATCTGTTGGAACCTTCGACGCGTGACTACTGGATAAACTGACAAAAAAAGAAACACAGCACAGCAACTAAACACAGTGATATTTGGCTGCTTCAATTTAATGTGAAAACATAGTCCAGTAAAAGTAAGAAGATAACTTTCTCACTACAAAATGAAGAACTAAAGCTTCTCCACATTGGACCAAGATCTGAGAATATCACTTTGTCCCTACAGACCAAGAAAATCAAATTTTCATAAAAATAAAATATGAACATAACTTGTGTAATTATGTATAACAACATAATGTCAAAGAAACAAAAAATCCCTTCGGCATCATGCAAAAAGTTCTTCATTTACAGAATGACAACAAAAGAAAAGCAAACATTGTCTCTTTGCTACATAAGCTGCCATGAAAGTATCAATCATATGTTCACATAGCAACTGCACTTGGAAAATATTTTCAAAATGTTGGAACATGGTGATTTTTAAGCAATAAGTCGATAATTATTCCCAGATGCCAAGCCAAACATTTCATTGCTGCCAAGTATCAGAAGGTAATGAAAAACAAATTAGAGGTGCAAAGGAATTTTAAACCTCCGATTCTCCACCAAAAATGGAGGACAGAATCGATACAGACTCTGTGACTGGTAATTATCCAACCATTTAATAAGTTGACTTGCAATCCATTCATTACAATACGAGTTGCAGTACTCTTAAATTAATCACCTATTGAATATTAATAATGACAAAAGTTGCATCGAACTTTCAAAAATGTGAAAACATATTAGGCCAAACAATTGGCACATGTGCCAGCCACACCTATATCCTCAGTATTTACGTTAGTCTCAGGTGGGCCAAGTAGAAAGAGTGTTTACATTTGTATGATTTGTTACATTACCTAAGATGAAGCAAAACATTTTTGGATGACACTCACCTTTGCCCTGTCCACTTCGGTCCACTAGAAACAGACCACTTTCAGTGCCAACCAATAGGTTCACCCCTAAGCAGCAAATAGTAGCAAATATAGTCCAGACAAAGGTAGAAGCAATGTCATCAATTAAAAGGGCAGTCACAAGTGCGGTTTAAATTGCTAAATGTTGAAAATTATGGGATTATATGAAATTACATAGTATCTATAGAGTATTTTTCAACTGAGTGGAGTGCAGAGTATTTATAAAAGAGGATGATGCATCTAGAGTTCTTTCTGATGTCATTAAAACTGGGATAAAATTCTATCTTTTCCAGGTCTCTGCTCCATCGATCGCCCGATGACCAGCTGTGAACCCAAAAGATCATTATTTCAAAATATGAATGTCCTCTGACTGATAATGCCTTGCACTTTCAATAAACGACACTAAACGTTTGCATCTATCAGATTAAATTTATCTACTAACCTAGATCACAGCAAAGATAAAATAAAAATAACAATTTAGCAGTCATTTGAAATTCAGGCGATGATGACAAAAACCAATCGCAATCTAAAAGAAATGATCAATAGTTACCCCACATGGCGGCACAATGAATCTCCGTTTTGAAACTCTTCTTGTATTTGCGAATCTCCGGCATCGCGTCGCCTCCGAAGACGCTCGCTGGAGCAACGTTCACATTAATGTTCGTCCGAGAAGACATTCTCGTCGAACTAATGTCTGATTGAGAATCACTCGCGGCAGCATTATTTGCGGCACCAAAGCCAAAGGCAGTGAATGAGTTCTTGGAAGAGTTCTTGGCCACCCGCTTTCAACACACAAAAGAAATAAATGGGTAAGTTCCTTGATATAAATAAACACAATAATACAATTCATACATATGTACTTAACAATGACTTTTTGTGGAATCCACATAAAAGCAGTACCGTATTTAACTAACAAGGCTTCGTGAATTAAATTTCATGCTAATGTTGCAATATGTAAATTCTGACTAAATTAAGACTGTGTTCTAGGGATGCAAATTATGACAGTCTACTGTGTGTGTGTGTGTGTGTGTTTATGTAAACAGAATACGCCCTCAGACTGAGCACATGATCGTATAGTGCCGCAAGTAGAAACTTTAAGCAGACGACTGTTTTGATCAAAATGATTTATACGTCCTAAATATTAATTACAACTTTCAACAGTTATCTTTATATATGTGCACCGGAATGCGTTCCAGTCAACTGGTTCGAATAAAGAATATACTTACTTACTTGATTGCATATACATACACAGTTGCACACAATACTCAAGGCATATACACATTGCCCCAAGTTTTTAATAGTAGCCATTTGCTCAAAACAGTCAACATGAGATGAAAAAGCAATGGATAATTGCGAACCTCATCAGCCACTCGTGCAGCTGGTTTAGGTACAAGAGGCATTGGCTCTAAGGCTTGGAATGACTTGGAAGATGGCAGAGGAGCTGGTGGCTTCCCAATCCCACGAGACGGCGACGCTTCAGCTTGACTCTCTACCTTCTAGAATTTACCAACAACTCAAATTCAAATAATCATCTAAATGAGTACTGATAAAAATAAAATACGAATAAAAGTTGTTTAAAAAATAATACATTAATGTAACACTACTGATCTATTCATTTGCCTCGATCAACTGCAGAAGATGACACCAGTTGCACGATGGAGTGACTACAGCAAATATGACATGCAAACGATTCTGAAATAACAGTAGGATTCATGGCAATCCTTGACAGTGGGAAAGGATCCACAATCTGCTACAGCATATCAACAAAATTTACACTTTATCGACCAAAAGCGTAGTAAACGGTATGGGAATCAAAACATCTGGACGATAAAAGGTCAAAGAAGCCCAGTGAAAAAATTGTAGAAAATTGTAGCAAGAACAGTGTAAAAACAGAGTATGACTTGCCACTTGTCCACCAGCCACCCTTTGAATACCATGAACCGAAGGTCGACTACCCGCAATGGGTTCACGTGGCGGCAGCTGAGGCGGGGCTTCACCTGTGCAAACACAATCACAGTTCTTGCAATCACAGCCAAACCGACAGATAATGCCTTTGAAATTTATATCATTAAGCAACAAACAGCTCCAAGTCATGTTCTGTGCAGGATGCGTTTCACTCTGTGAGGTATAATTCAAGTGCGAAAAGAGTTTAACTGCTAGTCACAGTGCGGTAGCAAAAATTAAAAAATGCTTGCTGCAACATGAATTACCTTTAACCACATAGACAATTTTAAGCAGCCTGTCCCTCTGTTTCTATTACATAAGAACCTATTCAATAGAGTTTACTGTGGATGCATGCAGGCCCGCATTAAGGTAGGTGCTAAGGGTGCTGCAGAATAACACATATTAATCTCATGCCATGTATTGTATTGTATTTGTATTGTATTTAAACATTTATAAAGCGCCTCTAGTAGGGTGAACCGTTCAGAGGCGCTCCCAGTGCGCAAGGCCCCTCGAGAAGAAACAAGTTTTGAGAAGAGACAAAGCAGAGGAGAGACTACCAGAGAGAAGTGTAGAGCGAACAGAAGGAGAAAGGGCATTCCAAAGAGAAGGACCAATTGAGACAAATGATCGAGACTGAGCCATAGCAGTTCTAGACCGAGGAACCAAGAGGTCAAATCTGGTGGATGAGCGAAGTGGACGGTGGGAGGAAGCCGAGTGAGGACAAAGTAAAATATTAGTCAGATATTTTGGGGCAAGACCCCGTTGAGCCTTAATGATCAGAGTGAGGATCTTAAATTGTGTGCGAGCACAGAGAGGAAGCCAGTGAAGTTCATGAAACATAAAGGCAGAAATGTGAGAGTACTTGGGAAGGCGGGCAATCAATCTAGCAGCTGAGTTGAGAACCGACTGAATCGGTGAAAGACGAACTTTAGGAAGACCAACGAGGAGAGCATTGCAATAGTCAATTCGTGAACATATAAAAGCATGAATTAAGGTAGTGAATATGGAGGAGGAGACAGAGCGACGAATGACTCTGAGACGTCTTAAATGAAAATAAGACGAGCGTGTAACATTGGAAATATGCTCAGTAAAGGTAAGTGAGCTATCAAGTACAACACCCAGATCCCGCACACTTGAAGAGAAGGAAAACAGCGGGAATTTTTCAGAGAGCAGAATGAAATTAAGCTTCTGGAGCTGCTGGGGAGTACCTAGCCAGATGAATTGAGTCTTTGAAGTATTGAGTGAAAGGCGATTAGAAGACATCCATGAGTGGAGATGATTAGTAAGGGATTCAATAAGCGCGACTAACAGCAGCTGGGAAGATGAGGGACCATGGACAAAAGCCTGAACATCATCAGCAAATAGATGGCCAGCAGCACTACAAATCCGAAAAAGAGAAGAGATGTCAGCCGTGTAAAGAATAAATAGAAGAGGTCCAAGAACAGAACCTTGAGGAACACCCAGATTAACATGAACCCATTGGGTTCGAGAGTCACCAGATATAATCATTTGAGTTCTTTCAGAAAGGTACGACTGGAACCAAGATAGGGGAACATCCTTAACACCATAGGAGGTTTCAAGACGCTTGAGTAGGATATCGTGATCGACCATGTCAAAAGCTGAAGAGACGTCATAGAGGGCCAAAAGAGTGACCTCAGACTTATCAATAGCAGAATAGATTTCAGATAATAGAGAAAGGAGAGCTGTCTCGGTGGAATGATGAGCCCTAAAACCAGATTGATTTGCAGGAAGGAGACCAGATTGCTCAAGGTAAGGTAGAAACTGTAGAGAGACAAGACGTTCCAGTGTCTTAGAAAGAAAGGATAGATTTGAGATAGGCCGATAATTTTGGCAAAGGTTGGTGTCAAGGTTAGGCTTTTTGAGGGAAGGAAAGACAAGGGCCCGTTTCTGTGAGGGAGGGATGCAACCTTCAGAGAGGGACCTATTAAACAGGTAGACTAAAAAGGGGCTAAAGTCATCCAAAATGTCATTGATTACAAATGGGGGTAGGGGGTCAAGTTCACATGAGTTTAAATTTGCAGTTGTAAAAGCTAGCCGAAGGTCAAACTCAGTGATAGGTTTAAATTCATCAAAAACAGTTGAAGTTGTGGTACAACATTGTACATACTTCAGCTTACTTGGTGCCTCTGCACAATAGGATTTTAGTCATGAAGTTTTGATCTGACACATGCACGCACATTCGCACGCACATAGACACACACACAGAGACACACACACAAATGCAGAAAGAACATTCACACTGTGGGATTCAACAGCACTGCAGTAAACTTCTTAACAAAGCATGCTTTGCAAATGCTGTCAATAGTTTACACTACCTTCCTGACGCACCATGTCCTCGAGGGTTGATCGGTTAAAATTAAGCGGCCTGGAAAGAAGAAAAAAACAAACAACATCTTCGTTAGAGTTTACGTTGACTACTTTATCTATAAATGCATTAATTGTCAACAATTGATTAACTAATTGAAAGAACAGGAGGACAAAGAAGAAAACTTAAAAATTCATAAACAGACTGAGCAGATGTTCAAATGCATATAAAATACACCAGCCAGACTAAAGTACAGGAGTTGCCATTCTCTTTTACTTTTTCTTACATTCATCACACAAAATGATGTACAGTTGTACACTGTGACGTAGCTTTTGAAGAAAGCTTCCGTCAATCACCAGTTGACAACTTGGATCAAACACAATGAATGTGATGCAAAGTGATTCAAGCATTCAATGACATTGCAAAGAAAAATTAAGTGAATACTGACATAGGTCTTGGAGGAGCAGAAGCAAGAAGCGTTCCGTCTGCGGCAACTTCGTCGTCAGAATTATCCTCTTCACCGATCACAGAAAGGTTATCTGTAGCCGAGTTCTGAGGCTCCAAAGCCAACTGCCGCAGCTGAGCATCGAATTCCTTCAAAGATCACACAACTTCACATCACTTGTCGATTATCCATTACAACATCAGTCTCTGAATCTGCATTTAATGACAATGCTGCTCGCATCAGAACTGCTTCTGGAATTCATTAATAAAAACATCTGAGGTGTTGGGATGCAATTTCAATATTACCTTTTAGATGTCCAATCATCACCAATCTTCCACTCAACTAATAGGAAGTCGGATGGTACTGGGACAAATAGCAACACCCAAGGTCATCTACCGCATCTAAAGATTCATTTAAGTTCAAATTGCAGAGGATGCAAGACAGTTATTTCTTAGTAATAAAAATAGCAACAACACCAGACAATAAACTCTGCAAACAAGTTAAATACAAAATAGATTCTCCTCTGTCACTGCACTTAATAAAACTTAATAAACACCATTCAAAACTACAGCAATCATCAGAAAAACATAACTACGAAACGAAATAACAAACAACAAACCGCAACTCTGTGAGATTTTTCAACTTGTGCCTGTGGTGGTGCTACATCTGCAAAACAAAGAACAATTCACTCTCAGAACCGGTAGGTGCATGACTGCAGCATAGGCATAAGCAACTACAAAGGGCAAAAAAACTAATTCAATCCTAGTTACATGGCCTTCATTGTTTATGCATAATTCAAAGCATTTTTATATGTATGCATCATGCACACTTGTGCCTTATTTTAATCTTAAGTATGAGTATTGCATTGTGTTACAGTAATGTTGTATCATGACAAAGTCACATTTTATGGCAGAAACAGGTTCGGTATTTATCTTCGTAACTAAGTTATACCAGAATTTACATTAACCCTTTAACAACAAAAGTATATGCTAAAATATATGAGAAACCAATGTACCCGGTAGTTCATTGTTAACCCTTTAATGCCAGAGGGTATAGGATTTCCCATACCATTTACTACCATCTTGGCATTACAGAGTTAAAGGGGTAAAAAAAGATGCAGCGACGACCAGAATAAATCTAATTTCTACAACAAAATAAAAAGGATATGGACCTCCACAATTTGGGCTTCTGCAGAATTAAGTTGGTGGGTGCTCATCATTGAATGTGCTGCAGAGATCAAACCAGATGAGTCAGGTATCATGGCTTGAAATCAAAATTTGTCAGACGACACTCAAGCGATGTTCCGACCTTTTTCTTCTATTTAGCAAAACTACATTTAACCCTCTACCAGTTCATTTTTAAATTTTAAGCCTGTTTTCAACGGATATTCTCGGGGCAAACGGGTACAAGATTAACCACAAAATAAAGCAATATCTTACACGAAACCTGAAACCAGACATGAAACCTTTACTTACAGCCAGGTTTTGCTGGGCTAGCCTGAAGCTGAGATTTGGCATTTGCTTGCTGGCTTGGGTTGACTCCAAAAGATGATACTGGGTTGACGATGGGTGCCGGGTGAATATGCTGATTGAACTCCGAAGAACGTGATGACGACGGCTTCTGACGATCTACCTCTGACCCCCTCGAGTTTGGCGCGTCTTGTTTAGGCTGACGTATTTCAGCACGGAAGTTGGCCACCTTAGGAATCGCGTTGGGTGCTGCTCTGTCCGCCGGGACAACGGTGGATTGAGCTGGATTCCCTCTCGTAGGACTCGGCTTTGCCTCGTGTGATGGCTGCATCTTCCTTTTCTCGCCCTCTTGGATCTGCTGAAATGTCCTTCTCAACGTAGAATCACCACCAATCACCATCACAGACCTACGGGAAACAACAGTTCGACACGGTAACAGTTACAGGTCTCAGTCACACCCGTAACTTATTCTAAAAACCTACGTCTAATATGGTAACATCTCAGCCATGCACCAAGAGTCACCACCTTTTCATTTTACCATCTATCATGCATGCTTATCTTATCTCACGTGCTTTAAATCGGTGGAAAATCATTATGTAGCATTATCATAAAAAGACACCATGCATGCAGATTTTATTGTTGCAATAACACAAGGGTGACAGTTACAGGTCACAGTTGCACCAGTTCAACAGGTCATAGTTACATCCGGTCACCGTTACACCAGTGACAAAACACTTCAGCAAGAACAGAAAGTTAAGCAGCTTGTTTTAAATAATAAAATGAAAACACATATTTTAATTCAAGTGTTCCACCACATAATTGGTTGATTGATATATTGTTTCAGTAACAATTGAACAAACAAATCTCAATTATGCTTGAAAATAAAACTAAACCAGTATGGGACATTTTTATTGTTGTTCATTGGTCTATGAGCTAAGGAAATGTGATATACTGGAAATACTGGAGTACTTGACCCGCAACCAAAAGAATCATCATGGACAACATTGTTGCTATTTAAAACAAAAATGAAACCAATACCGTTACACTTTGCCATGTACCAAACTATTCAACATATAAGCACAGCCTTCAAAATTGTTTGATGCAACACAAGAGTCTCACAAGGAGGAATGGAAAACCATTGTAGTACACCATGACAGCAGTCATTCATTATTCATTAGCATACTTGTACTTGCCCTGGGTCTCCATTGTCGACATCTTCATCATCTTCGTTATCACTTCCCATGCCATCGTCTAACTTAGTCACAATTTCCTCAGCTGTTTAAAATGAAAAAAACAAAAACACAAAGTTCTACAACTTCAATACTACTTTCATAACTAAGTTTTAACTCGTCACCCATACTAGTTATCTATTTAGAAGTAGACTACTTTCAAAATGCTCTAAACCTCCCAACAATTCTATCTTAGAGATTTATAATATTATAATCAAGAATCACCTCACAATTTGTGCCACAGCGAGGTGACTTTCTGAAACCGACTAAATTTAGGATCCCTATTTTCACTTGCGTCACATCATAATTCTTGCTATAACAAAGTGTACTAAAAGACGCTTGTAACCACAAATAAAACTTAGCGCTACCTATTGGAAATGACAGACCTGCGGTACTAGCTTTACACATGAAGTAGACTATCACCATAAGGAGCAAATAACATAAAGAGGTAGACAATCTTCACAAGGAACAACTCCTGATCACTATTATTCCAAGGAAAACTGTCAAAGAGACGGCAGTTGGTTAGTTGCAGTCTCATGGCACTGTGACATAACAAAATTATTAGCATCACCCTCCTCCTTTATTCAGGCGTTGGACTGGTACCACAACAGGTAGAAGAACCTGCTTTTAACCCTTTAATGCCGGAGGGTATAGGAATTCTCATACCATTTACTACCATCTCGGCATAAAGGGTTAAAGGTGTGTGTGTGAGATGAAATGAAAGTAGAACAAATGTCCTGACGCTGTCTGCTCTTCCTATGCCGGTCGATGTGGTCCATCAGATGGATGCGAGACTGACGCGCTTTCGGCGCATCTTTGAAGAAAGGATGCTTCAGCAGCTGCTCAGTGTTTGGCCGACGACTGTGGTCCTTGATAAGACACACTTCAACAAAGCTCAAGAACGTCTTTGACCTGTTGTTTCAACAAAACAAATATATTAACAGAAATACATATCACAGCCACATTGAAAGAATTCTTATAAATTACTTAAGTATACTTCCAGAAATAAAGTTACATAAAGAAACTGCAATTTACGCATTACAATCCAACAAAATATATTATGTAACTAGTAATCATTGCACAACAGAAACCTCTTAAAATTACCCCCAGGATAGCCATGGGCAAAAAAAGCTCTAGTAACCGTATATGCTAATTTCAGCATATGACAGGGGTCACCAGTACATAGCTGACGCACCCTGCTACTGTAGTTGATTTCATGAAGAGACACCTGTGGAAGTGAGACATTGACGAATCTTTCTAACTACTGATCCATGAGTTGACAGTTCCACATGTTAGCCACACATACCACAGCATGCTGTATTATAGGCGCCGTGAGGTTGTTTTTAGGTACCCGTAAATAGCCAGATACATACAATGTCATACATACATATATTCATAATGGTAATAAAATTAACAAGCATATGCCATGAGACATAGAGCGGAATGCTGTTGGGCAGACTTAGACTCAAGAAATCAAAATCACTGTAAACAACAGAACCCAAAGTGAATGTTTACACTTAAATACAAACATAACCTATACCAAATGTGGTCAGTTAAAAACTGTCACACAAGATGCATACATTTTCTAGGCACAAGATAGGTTACAGGTACAGAAATGCTTGATGAGCTGGAGTGGCTCTAGGGCCTTCTAGGCACACACAGGAATGCCAAATAACAAGCAGGGTTAGGGAAAAGGAATGCCTGATGTGATGGAATGGTTAGAGGTACAGAAATGCCTGAGACGGAGTGGCTCTAGGTACACAGGAATGCCAAACAACAGACAGGGCTAGGGAAAAGAAATACACAATGCGATGGAATGGAATGGTTAGAGGCACAGAAATGCCTGATGAGATGGAATGGAGTGGCTCCAGGTACACAGGAATGCCAAATAACAAGAAGGGTTATGGAAAAGGAATGCCTAAAATGATGGATGGCTAGAGGCACACAAATGCCTTACAAGATAGAGTGGCGACAGATACAAGAATGCCCAGTATGGTAGGTGGTCATAGGCCTGATGAGATGGCATGGCGATAAGTACAGGAATGCCTAACAAAGTCTGCTCAGCTGAAATCCGACTATACGTGGAGATACACAGATGGCACAAACATTGCTGTAGGCCACAGACTTTACAAATGACAGTACTAACATCCTGGTCACTGCACACTGCAGATGAAAAGCAGACACAGGTTTACGTCTGAAGAATTTATGAAAACATGGAAAATGGCCAACAACTGTTAACTGGCAAGCGTGAGATAGGAAATAGCAGTGTTGACCGCATCATATGCTTCAACCAGAATAATGATAGGCTCGCATATAGAAGTTAAAGAACCATTTATACTAACATCCATCTGAGATGCAGGGTAAAATTTCAACTACACTGCATCCTCTTAGGTCCTCTGATAGGCATGACCTATTTGTACCCCGCCTTAGGACAGCCGTGGCTCAATCCAAATCATTTGCTTGCATTGGTCTTACTCCAATGGACTTACTCCATCCGCTTGCTCTGCCTTTCTCTCGGGGTTGCACGCATAGGGAGTGCTTCTGAAAGGCTACTGCTGCATTAAGCGCTTTATAAGTTGTCCGATACAATACAATACAATAAAGTTTAGTGCAAGATGTGTGTTCATTTAATATTTTATTAGTTATGAGCTATATAAAAAATGCACAGCTTACCACTTGCTGCTGCTCTTAAGTTTTGGAGCAGGGTTTCGTGGAATGAGAAAGAGCGCTCTCATTGGGTGGTACTCATGCAGCGCTGAAGCACAAACAAATCCAATGAATAATTTTTTATTTAAAAAAATGTGTACTTTCATTGTCTACATTTTAAAATCAACTTTAGGCAATGACAGTGATGATGATCAGAGAAAAACAAATTTGGCAGTAATCAAGAAAAACTATTGTAATTAATAAAGAAAAAATTACAGGTTGGTCATTAATGTACACATGAAGTCTCTTCAAGTAACAAGACTGATCTAAGACACAACAGCACGCATGACAATATAGAGAAGAGATCGCGAAACAAGAACATACGTGGTTTTCCTTCAGCCATTTCTACAGCAGTTATGCCGACAGACCAGATATCACTCTGCAACAAAAGACATCACAGGTCATCATCAACTACACATCAATACTTATTAAGCAAAAATACCACCCTAAAATTAAAATCTCTAGTTTTGTTTAATCATCGAAGTGTAATAGCACATTCAAATGCAAATAATAAAATCTGTATTCTGTATATAAAATGGCTTTAGTCAAAAACCCACAAAACAAGAAAGTAAGGAAATGTTCACAAAATCCCAAGTAATACAAATCTAAAAAATATTATGCAAAATATAGATCTTTTAAAATGAAAAAATTATTTAATAGACTGTGAAACAAACATATTGATTGTTTTAGTATTTGAATAACTTCTCAATTTACATCACATGATCCATCTCAAAAGTTTAACCAGATGCTCTGATCCTAATCCACTAACTGCACCTAGAATGGGATATGGCATGATTCCATCTCAAATGTTCAAAACAGATATTCATGAAGTTTATTTGTTAGCCCCAACAAGGCAATTTAGATTTTTATATTTGATGGATACAGTCCACTATGAAGCACTTGGTGATAGACTGAAACCTGATCTATAACAACTGATTATAAAAGGACTCCCAGAAGAGGCTACATTAGATAGGCCTCCTGATTACAGTAGATTAAAACTGGATGCTGACAGTCAGGAGTTTTTAGTTCTAGCTCAAGTTACTTCAGGATTTACCAGACCTGTGATAGCTATCGACACATGTCTGTGACCTACTTTAACCATTTATATTTTATCTTATCTTATCTTATCTGACAATTTATAAAGCGCTTCTTGCAGCAAGAGCCTTTCAGAAGCGCTCCCAGTGCGTTCAACTCCGAGAAAAAAGGCAAGTTTTTAGACGAGAGAAAGATGAGGATACACTACCAGAGAGGATGGCAGAGCGAACTGATGGAGGAAGCCCATTCCATAGGGAGGGACCAATGCAGGCAAATGATCTGGATTGCGCCATGGCGGTCCTGACTCGCGGGACAAAGAGGTCAAGTCGATCAGAGGACCTAAGAGGACGCAGCGAAGTGGCAGAAATGGGGCGATGTATCTGATCACACAGATACTTCGGAGCAAGACCCATTTGAGACTTGATGACCAAAATTAGGACCTTAAATTGTAACATTAACATTTCATGCATGTCCTGACACAAGGATAACTTAGGATATATGTATGTAATTGCACACATTTTGTCTATATCAACAATATGGCCTTGACCTATCTAATTTAAAAAAAATTATTTTATATATCTCTTTTGAAACACGTATGCCAACTGTACACTGTAAATGTAACCAATTCTACAAAAACATATTTAAACAGTCGATGTGAACATCTCTTAAATGCTTTATTTATAAGTCGGTTAATTGCATAGGTTCAAGACAATCTCGATGCTATACACCATATCAACTGAACACAGATAGTAGATACCCTGTTATCGTAAGTAGATCCTGGATCCTCTTCACACGAAATAACTTCTGGTGCCATCCTAAAAACAATATTTTTTAAAATTGTTATCTACGAAGGCCAGCCAACTCTAGAAAAAAACTTGTTTAAAGCAGTAGGACTAATGCAAGTTGACAGAATCATACAAACAATGCATATGAAGCAGAGTCTGAAGGAAAGGAAAACAAGGAAAGACTAATAGATGACTGTGACTGAAGATAAATGACCTTACAGATACAGTTAAACTGTGACATAACAAGACTTGGATTAAAGTTGCAAGGAGCACATGATTTGACAAATGACTGAGGATAATTGAAATCATTTATTTACACTAGACAGCAACTCAATTGGTATCAAGAACTCGTGATGATGATAATGATGATGAAGAATTAGATACAATCTGCTGGATATTTCAACTCACTTCCTTCTATTAATGATAAAACTGACATCCACATTAATTTTTTATACCTTTAAAAACTGAAGCTAACACTTATTCAGCTAAGATTAATCATGATATCAGCCATACATTATTGTATAAGGAAAGGATAAAATGTATCGGTAGCAAAATCCAGTGATTCATGCAAAAAACTGTTTAGCACAATACCATAGAAGAATAGATGCAGCCTATAATGCATATTATTATGTAATAATTGCAATGCAAATATTCATTTATTAAGGGCATTTCTGAAGTACCACTCCAGTAATTATAATTTGAGGCACTAGACCAAATGATGTCAAAATAATGTCATTACAAACAGAAATTTCATCAGTAATGAACTTTGCACAGAAAACCAGAAGAATTACTAGCAGAGGGCTCTCATGCACAATTGAATCCAACCAACAAAGTATAATTCAGTTGACAGACCACACCATGTTCAGAATGAATGGACTAATTTCAGTGAAAAAACGTGAAGTCATAAAAGCCAGTAACGTAAGTGACTTGTGATAATGCCAACCAGTGCAGTCCCTAATTGGTGGATGATCACACATGCCCGGCTAACCATTTGACTACCTGTTACGACGTATAGTAGAGGTATGTATGTAACCAGCAGGCCCTCATTGGTGGATGATCATACATGCCCAGCTAACCATTTGACTACCTGTTATGACATATAGAGAACAGGTATGTAACCAGTCAATTGATGGCAGATCACAGAATCACTGATGACTAACCGCTCTTCTTCTGCCAAGATGCAAATACCCAGATGCAGATGACATAGTACTAGACTTTTAAACAAACATCAAGAACCCTGGGATCCATTCTCATGCAGACGCATAGGCCAAGTTGAAATGGAAGTATATTTGCACATATAAAAATCTTATAAATGCACGCATCTAACAGATCCAAGAAATAGCTACCCACCAGTACGGTGTACCAATGAATGTGCGCCTTCGACCAAGAGTCTTATCCAGTTGAGCACTAACTCCAAAATCGACTAAACATTCAAATACAAACAAACATTTGAACAACCTCAACCTTTGTAATATCTCTACAATGAAAGTCTTAAATTTATTACCCAGCTGTCTGGGTTGTGATGGCATACGACAGTTCTATCTGGCATATAATATGAGAAGCTCCTATGAGTAGGCTTCTTGAAAAGGAGCTATATAAATTTTTGGAATGAACGAATGTTGTAATAAGCAATTTCTCTATGATTAGATCTATCTAAATAACTATAAACAAAGATTGTTCACAAAGTGAAAGGCAAGGGTACAGCAATATGCAATGCTAGGAAAAAGAGCAATGTAGGTGCCATCGTTATGTTTCTTTAACACACTCTAGGGTAAAGTTCTCAGTCACAATGGCGTTTGGCAATTGCTTTCACATAGCAACATAGGATTTCTCGAGAAGGGACATTTCGCAGAAATCCCATCATCCATCAAAGGAGAGGCAGATCACCAAGATTTCATCAAGTAAAACTCATGAGCACTGATCATTGTAATCAGCAAGAAATAATCAGCATCATCCAACATTTTTGGGTCCCTATTGTGCAGCTTTGAATCACATCCCTAAATAATAACTCAGTTACCAGTCAGAATCATTAAAAAAATCTTGAATTTTAATCTAAATATTTACCGTAAAATTCAGAGTATATTCTTAATAAAGTACCAGTTATCACAGTTCAATACAAGAACCTTGAAATAATAATATATTATATACTAGTGATAACAATAAAATCTGAGTAAATCCGATCCGCTATTGTAATCCAACAACTGCATGTATCGAGCACAAAATGAAATTTTCAGAGAAATTAACGGTCATAGTGAAGGACAACTGACCTAGCTTGACTTCTGCGTTGTCTGTAAGTAGAATGTTCTGTCCTTTGATGTCACGATGAATGACTTTGTTCGCATGAAGATGACCAATACCTTGAAGCACCTCATGACACAGATAACAAATCCACTCCTCGCTAAGTGAACCGCTCTTCGTCGACTTGAGTAAGTCAGTTATCGATCCAGCTCCACAGAACTCCATGACGAGCCACAGCCTGTCATCCTTACGGTTATTACTTGGCTTAAAAAACGCTCCGTAGTAGGTGGCGATGTTACGGTGATTGGAATACTACAACAAAATCAACAAACCACTGCATCAAATAATAATATTACGATATATCTTTTCTTTAATTAAATGTCTGCAAGACGCACTGCGCTTTACGTTTAGAACAGTGGTTCTTAACCAGTGTTCGACCGAACCCCTGGGGTTCGGTGAGCCAGTGCCAGGGGTTCGGCAGAGGTCCTCTGAAATATACACATATTCAGTGAAAAATCCTTTGCTATTTTATTTTTATTTTTCGACTTTTATTTAATAAATTTTGTTTGAAATGGATTTCTTACCAGGCCCTACCTTATGAAATTTAAAGCTCTTTATCCTGTTAACAGTTGTCTTACTGCACCTCCTGATAATTAACACCGATAAGATATGTGGGCCTTAATTTTTCGTTGTTTTTCTGCAGATATAGAATCTCACGACATACACTAAAAGCAACTATTACTCTTTTCTTATATATATTCATGCAACAGAGTATGTCGAGCAAAAAATTTAAAAAAATTGCTCAAACTTTAGAGGTTCGGTGAGTGGCCATGGATTTCTCTTGGGGTTCGGCTCCCTTGAAAAGGTTCAGAACCACTGGTTTAGAAGTTATGCAGTAATCTTAATTAAACTTAACTACTAACTGAACAGACAGCTTTGCAATTACACGGCGCTAATAGCAGCCTACAAGCATATCTGCCCAACGAGGCTCGAACTCACTACCTCTCGCACTCTATGCCAGCGTGTCATCCATTGCACTACCGGACCCCCAAAATATCACATTTACAAATCCTCTCAGAATAAACTGAATTAAGGTATTGAACAATCATGTGAAAAACATTATTTACCCGGAAAAAATGCCTGTTGCATACAAAAACTCTGTGACAGATGTCTAGTAGTCACTAATGAAATATCTGGATGCTTACACTACGTTGCACAGATAATGTCTGTTAAAGCCTCTTTGTAAATGCGCTATAATGTGTTAAAATGAGTGCTACAAGAGCAGTTAGAGCAGTGGTTCCCAAAGTGATGGTCCGGGGACCGGTGCCGGTCCGCGGAGGTATGATCGCCGGTCCGCGGAGAAGAGTTAAAAATAAAAAATAAACTGTAATTATTAGTTCATTTGTTTGAAATTGTGAAATTATTCGAATTGTTCTCAAAAATTTATTCAAATTTCTGTCTTAATATTTAAAAATTTGAAATAAATCAACGCACCTTATTTTAACTTGCCAGATGCCGATTTCAAAAAATTTAATTTGTTCTAAATTTACTACACTGATGACTGCAGTCAGCTTATTGGTGTTGATCATCGCCATTAAGGCCTAAGTTAGCGGTCCGCAAGCTTCACCAAAAATTATTGCCGGTCCGCGGCCTACTGAAGTTTGGGAACCACTGAGTTAGAGCACACAGCAGAGTTGTGATAACTTTACACTTGATAAAACCAGCATACACAAAAGTTTGAACACGGTCATGCCACAGTCTGAGATGCAGCCTTTTTCTTCACATATGTAAATATCATTAACATTTAAGTTTCATATACCACTGAATGTCAATGCACAAAAGGCAAACATTTAACTTTACAAAAGCTCATGAATGCTGATCAGTGATATTTCCATATCTGAAATTACCAGGTACACACACCCCTGAAGTACCTGCATAGTGTGTGGACAAACTTACCATTCTTAGAACGTTAATTTCAAGCTTGAGTTCATTTTCTTCTTCCTGTAAAAATAATCATCACATTAGTCTTTTAGAAGTTGTGATTGATTATATTTGACTGCACATGACAAGTCCATAATACCAGCAGTTAATGAAAGTCAATGAAGGTGCTCAGCCATAAAAGTTGAAATGTGAGAGAAATGAAGGAGACGTGCAATGTTTCTTTTTTATTCATTCTATCTCTAAGTGCAATGCATATGAACAGCAGAACAGGATACTAGAATCAGCTGAATGTAACCTCAACAGCCACGTCATGTGGCATAGATATATGAATATAAATAATACTACCCCCATATGGGCTCCATTATATGTCCTACATCTGGCTCATATGTAGGCCCACATGGAGCCTATTTGAGAATATCGTCTTGCTATAGATAATCATATCTTCCGCATATGATATGGGGGAAGCTAAACAGGAACGTATTTGACCTCTGAACTGCCTGCATGCCAGATATATCTGGTACCCAGAAGAAAATGCCAGCATCTTACCACCTGCCGATTATTCCAGCATACACACACCGGTTCACTGACAGTGCTGCTAGGGGAAAGTTCATTCTTTGTGACATGCATTGTTTACTGTATATCATATTGCACATACTAGGTTTGTATGACAGAACACAATTTAAAATTTTGCTATGTGATTCAAAAGTTATTTGCGTCTATAGGTCTAATGGCTGCTGCATATGATTTCAGATTTTTAAACAACACAACCTTTATAGAGCCATAGCACCACATAAATCTCTCTTAATATTTAGTATAACTGCTTGCACATCAGATATATACAATTGACAGTGTTAATGACTGCTGCAGTGCTCAGGCCTAAAAAAAATGTTGTGTTTCCGGTAACAGAGCTAAAAAAAATTGGGTAGGTAGGTCGGAAAATATTTTTATTTTGTAAAATATTTTTATGCAGTGACTATCCGAAAAAGTATACCCCACTAGTCTTTTTTGCACGCTGAAACAGAGTAAGTGTTCTAAGCAAGTATAAACTGCCTATTTCCCGACTGTCTGCACCTAAAACTGCTCTAGAAACAGTCCTATTAATTTAATTTACAAATGTTAAAAAAATATTTTTTGAAAAAAAATTAAATTTTTTTTTGAAAAAAATATTTTTTTGGGAAAAATTTTTTTTAAAATAAAATTTGTTTACAAAAATATTTGGGTCGCGGCCGTAAAAATGGGTCGGTCGCGTTACCGGAAACACAACAATTTTTTTTACGCCTCATCAATAGGCATTGTGCACACTTGAAATTCTCACAACATTTTTCGCTTATTTCATATGGTGCCAGGAATTTCTTCTAACCTGCATTTGCATCTACAGGTAAATGGTCGGTTGCAGCACGTCCATTGTCCAGTGATAATATTTCAAGTATAAAACTCAACAGTTCTGTCACTAACCTCGTTCACTTTCATAACTTTAATGGCAGCCAGCTGTCCAGTCTTTGTGTGACAACCCTGGCAGAAACAGAAACATCTGTTGAAAGCAGCCTACATCTCAAACTGCCATCAGACCACAGAATACAAGACCATAAAGACTTGAAGTACATGACTACATTGTAAAATGAATCTGGTAACGTCCATCATGCTTGTGTCTAATGTACCGTACAACAGTTATGTGCCAGAAAGGATTAATTACTCATTTATGCAATTATATGATAAAATCTCTACAAAGAGACATGCAGAAGCACGTACACCAGAAATTCATTCTACTGCTGCAAGTCTGCCATACTGAGTTGGTTAACTACTACCAAGGTGATTTTGGCAGGAGTTCATTTTCTATCTAGGTTAACTAATTTTGTAATTCGTGAACCTGAATATGGAATATGGCATTTTACAGATGAACATGAAGATCTATGAGGAATATATGGTATTGCAATCATTCAAGAATACATAACCTTTAAAAAGAGTTTACTTGGATGCATGTCGATACCTGGTTTTTACCGTTGAATCATGAAGTTCTAATATTATGGTTTTAAGAAATTACACTTTCAACAGTTACTAATGGCATCAGCAAACATAAATTGCTGCACCATTTTTTTAAATGTTCACAGTCACTTTTCCTTCAATATTGTTACCAGGACTGCATCAGCTTACTTGTGTACTCACCCAACCATGACTGGTTTTCCCAGACATGACAAACTAGCCAAATGAAACTGGTTAGGCCAGGTGGGTTAGCTTTTCAGATAAGAATAAATCACATTAGACAGACTATACTGTGAAAAAAGAGTCAATAAAATTGCAGACATGTGAAAACAGCCCCATGAAACGTTATTTGGATCAACTTGATCATGCAACAGTCAATAATAATCTTTAGATTTGGATCCCCATTTTTCACATCAACTTGAACACTCTACCCTGACAACAATCCCTTGAGACCATTCTTTTTATGACAGCAGATGCCAAAGGAAATAAACATTTCCTCAATTATATACATAATATAAACATTTCACTTTTATATAACATCAATTTTATAATGTAAAACTATTTTCGTTTTCCATACGAAAAAGGAGTATTTAAGAGCATCACAGAGAACAGCTACTTAATAAGTCCTATTCATGAACCAAAAAAGTATATACTGCTTGTTGCTATCGTTAGATGACATTTCAGCAGATATCACCACAGGTCATCCCAACATCCATAACGTACACAAGCCAGCATAGAAGCTTTGAACACTGTCGTAGACCCATCTTGAATAAGTTGCCTAGGAACCTGTGGGGCAATTCCATCGTTAGGGACGTGACATTTGCACAAAATTGTGCATCTATTACTAAAAAAATAGCATCATAATATAATGATTTTTTGCAAAGTCAATGTTTCTTGGCAATTAGGATGAGAAAGTCTATATCTCTGTCAAATTTCATTACTCAGTGAGTTTTCTTCACTGAACTGCACATGTCTGAAAGTGTTGTTAGGGACGTGACAAGCCGCGGACACCACTTCTACGGTCACTCAGCAATATAGTAAAACTCTGCTAATTGTAGCATTTGAAAAATTCCAAATAAATATGACTAATACACAGATGTGACTAGTATACTTTAAGACCAATATTTTAAAAAAAATAACTCATGCAAAAGTTTTGGCATGATTTTTGAAGCGTTAGGGACGTGACGGTTTTTTGTTAGGGACGTGACGGTGTGCAAATTGGAATATGTGCTGAATTTTATAAATAATTTTGTAAGGTTAATAATAGTATTACTGGTATGTGAAGTTCATCAGTTTAATGTATTCCACTACATAACATGTTTTACTGTGTATTCATTAAATATTTTGATCCCCCCATAGGCTGGTGCCAGGCATCATCCTTTTAATAATAAAAACTTAGATCAACCATACGTATGCTACATAGATCCAAAAGCATGCATGACTGGTTCAGCCTAGTTACTGTGCTTTAGCCCTACATACACTAAAACATATAAATATTGCAGTTTTTCAAAGAAAACTCCATCTATTTGATGTCTCAGTGCAGTAACTATTCAAGCACTTGGTTAATCACTAAGTACGGATCTCTCATGTGTGTCACGTAGTCGATCTCATCCTGTGGAAACTTTAAAAGACCAAATGCTGGTTTACATAAATTGGTCCACTTCTTAGAACACACAAGATCTCATCTCTGTCAGAGGTAGTTCCTCACTTTGTGGCTCTAATGGTAACAGCCACTTAAAACTGTTTTATCATTTCAAGGTATCCATGAAGTCTCTTCTCCAAATCTGCTTTCATTCTGCTTGTTTATTGTTAAAGTCAACATTGCCTCAGTGTTCAGTTGCATAATAATAATAAAAAATTTCCCTTTGAAAAAATTAAAAGACTGTTTAATCTCTGTTTACTAGATTTAAACAATTGGTCATAATTTGTTTTTTTTCTTGTTTTTTGTTTTGTTTTGAAATCTGTGTGTCATTTCATTTCAGTTTACTTTTGTTTCATGTGTAAGATGTTGTGCTTTGCACTGTTTTTTTTACAATAGCCAAATGTTATTGAGAAAGGAAGGGTCAATCCAGCCTCAGCGGGTCCATACGACCTTTTTGGATTGACCCTTTGACTTATGCACCGATCACTCGAAAGTCATTGAATTTGTACTGATTACTGCTCTTTTGTACGTGTTTGATGCTTTGTCAATAAACGGCTTACTTATAATCTTGCTGTCTATGTTCAGTTGTTTTAGCCATGATGTCTGCACAAAACAGTCAAATAAATCACAGGCCTAGAGAACAAAGAACCATATATGTTACTGAGCACTGGACCACAAATTTATTTGCATTCATATAAATTTCAATATTTAAACCATGTTTGATAAATTTACATTATGTAATCAAATTAAATTTAGACATAGCCCAATGAAATGGCTGTAGCACAGGGCTGATAGCACTTAGTGATCACCACAATTTTACAGTGTTCTTAAGACTGTTCTGCTCAACTTGGGTTGAACTTGGAGCGCTCCTGAGTAGTCAACCTTGAAGGAGCACTATATCAAATTGATGTATTAAATAAAGTAAATAATAATCTTGGTATTCTGGTCTTTAGACAAACATTTACAAGTGTAAAGCTGGGATTGCTCAGTATGTATGAGCCTTAGCAACCATGACATGAGTAACCAGATGATGATAAATTGTATCTACAGTTTAACGATGTGCCACAAGCTAACAGTTGAGGTTCAATGCCAATTGTACCGGCCAACTCAGAGAGGTCTTCTGATTTAAACACAGTAAGGCAAATTAAAACCAGCTGGACAATTGCACATTGTGCTAATTAACACAATTAACTATGGAAGTTTCAGTCCATACACCTCTCATATATGCAGTAGTTTCAGTTTTATGACACTGATATTAAAGATCATTAGTGTCGCTCTCCTTCTTCATCCAGTCTAGGGACTGGCACTGCCAGAATATGAACATTTGCAGGGTTTGCTCATGTCAAGTGCAACATTCTAAACTATTTCTTACATAAAACTACAGCTTGGAGTATTAGATGGATTCAGAGTTTACTGACAGACTATGACAGCAAAGGTCATGGCCGTCAGCAGAAATTATTGATTTATATTTGCCGTCCCTTTGCTTGGAGTATTCACTCACATTTTTCTTGAACTTTATAAAAGGGTATCAATGTACACAACTGGTGTTTTAAACTATCAATCGAAAAAATAATACAAGTCCAATGAAATAAAATGCCGATGTTAAACCAATGCAGATTGAGATTAAATCTGTTAAATTTATTACTGCACGGCAATAAATAAATTATTACATAAAATCATGTAATATAAGATATTTAAATTAGACAATTTGGCACTAAAAGCATCATCTATTGAATGACACATTGGTGATTTAATATTATAAAATTTTGATGTTCATGAAAATATTATTAAGAGGCTTCAATGAAAATGTCACGTCCCTAACGTCACGTCCCTAACGCTAATATGTCACGTCCCTAACGCTGTATCTATTAAACGAGCAGCAAAAATTTAAAAAACTCTACCAAAGTTTAAAGTACTAACAAAGTTAGCATTGCATAAAAATAATCAGAATTATACCTGTAGTCTAGTGTGATTGAGGTAAACTATTATGAAAAAACGTTAGGGACGTGACAACGACATTCTGAAAAACGCATAGTTTGTTCAGACACATGCTATGACAAAACGGTTCATTATAGAGACATAATTTTTTCAGTGTTTTAAAGAGAATTGAACACTGTGGAGGATATATGTTTAAGATGCTTAAATTGTACAGTCTGCTTTGACTGTGGTGCCTATGCACTTTATCAATTTCTCATTAAAAAATCTGTGAAATTTATACTTTTACGCGTCTCTGCCATTTTGTGAATCTGAGCTAGTAAATCAAGAAATACTAAATAAAAACTTTTCACAGGTGAACTACAAGCATCATACTATTAAAATATGAAGACAACCAATGCTTATACTGAATTTTATTTTTGGAGGTATGTGTCCCTGTTCTCATGGAATTGCCCTGTGACATCAACTTCATAGTACTAATAGTTCATAGCCTGCTTTCTGCAAATGCTTGAAAACAATTCTATTCAATTGATCATGGTTTTTGTACAGTCAGATCAAGAATATATCTCATCTGGTGATTTTCTCTTGCTGCAGTGTTACATAAATTCCAACCTGCACTATTAGTGTCAATCAGCATTTTCAGTAATAATTGCTGCAGAGGAACTATTGCAATGCTCTGTGCAGTCTAGAACTGTCATCTTTTGATTTGTTACCTAATGCTAGTTTATAGAGGAAAAGCAGAGTCTTTATCAGTCTAACCTTGTACACTTGTCCATAAGTTCCACTTCCCACAACTTCAATGAGTTTGAAAATTCCTGCAGGATCCTTGAAAAACAAATACAACAATCGTTATTAAGTTCTGACAAAAGACCGAAAATTTCTATTGATTGACACTGTACACGACATGACAATTGGAATACCTAAACATACAGGTTACTAAAATACTGTAGCTCAACAATACTGTTAAGGTTAAACAATAAACAAGAAAACAAACACGTTTTAGAGCATGCAGCTGATTTAGTTCTGGCTTTCTTCTGAAAATACAAGAAATGTCACGGTCATACCATGACACATCAACACAGATTTGGTACAACTACACATACCTCCATTTTTGCTAATAATTATTTGGCAGTAATTTATCTAGAAAAAAGCCCTCACAACTAACTAAATCTTAGATTTTTGGGTCAGATCTAATTTTAGATCACTAATAATGTGCAGAAACATGTCAACCAAAATCTAAACAGCACTTAGAACGATAATTTTTATTAAAAAATTCAAGAATTGCTGAACTTTGGTGTCTCAGTATCTCACAGCGATTTCAAAGCAAAAGCTGAACATATCAAATAAATAAACTTTAATATTTATATTCAAAAATCACTTAGCAATTTTTTACACTTTAAACATCAAGATGCTATTAGCAAAATTGTCAAAAATCTCAGCACTGACACTCTTGCAAGTTATTCAGTAATTTGTTGAATTCAAACAGCACTCAACATTGTTGTCAAGACATTACACAAGAAAAGATTATATACCCAGGGCTAAAGATGACTCGTTATTGGAGATTTGACAAAGCATTATAGCTTTGTTTTCCAAGAAGTTGAGTACTGAGTACTAGTGAGTAGCCATACAACACACGTTCAGTAGTCAAAGTGGACATGCAACAGTCCATCCACTTGAGTGCTAATACAAAGTGCCAACTGAGGAATGTGACAATGCTGAGCTGGAGTAGGAAAGCTTTGTCATTATTAAAGAGAAATATATTACACAGCACTGATACAGTATGGTCAGTACATCATGCCGCACAACTCATAACCTGATTTTCAGAGGGCAAGTTGACAAGCCAATATTGAAAATAATCTACTTCCAAGGCATCTGTCTGAGCAGCACTGTATCAGAAATGCAAAAACTTTGACAAATTGTGCTGTCATGAAAATAACTGCATGTCTGTTGAATGTCATTTTCAGCAGCATCACATGACAAGAGGCAATGTGATGCAGTGCAAACAGAATGTTCAGTTAAACGATATGCTGCTCTGAAAAGACCACATGAGTATCTAATATCTAATCAAGACTTCACATCAGTTTTTCTTTTTGCACAGTATGATGTACTGTCTCATCAGTTTATGGTACTTCACAGGATAACGAAGAAGCTACTTTTTCAGAAATTTAACATACACTCCACTAGCTAATAGTCCAGAATCACACTTGCCATGCATTACTGACAAGATAGCTATAAACAGGAAGGTATGACCATCCGTACGGTGTGATGTGTTCTGCAAGCACACTTGATTACACTTAAGACGTTCTTCTGTATGTGTTGCGTTTAGATTTTAAAACTTATATTTTCAACTACAGCAATCATTCCAGTGCTAAACATGACACATTCCTGAATGAAACTGTTCTAGAAAAATGGTTCAGTACACATGAAATCAGTGTGACCAAACCACAGACACAAGAAGGCAGAGCATAGTAAAACATTTGTCTAGTAGCATGGGACTATCAGATCATAAAGGCTGCAAAATACAGTGCATGTCAAGCCAGCTGACTCAACCACAGGACAAAAAAACTCCATGATGTCATCTGGGGGGACAAAGTGACTCTAATTAGAGGCCTATAAGAATCTAACCTTGAATTCAATTCTCACATCCGCAGAAAGCAGTGATGGTTCTTGCAAACAGTTCACGGTTACACAAAATTAAATCAATAACACAGTTCTATCAGCTGCCTGCAAATCTACAGTAGAAATACGCTTGTGGCAGTTCAAACTGGACCTGCAACTGATGCTTTGAAAAGTACTGATAACACTAACTGCACAGTTCTCAGAACAATTAATGCCAATCCTTAATATTAGATAACCAAGTGCTTTACTTAAACATGACATCATAAGATGAAACCTGCTACACAGTAATATTCTTCAAAGCTTGATAATTAGGCCTTAAAAAAAAATGTTGTGTTTCCGGTAACAGAGCTAAAAAAAATTGGGTAGGTAGGTCGGAAAATATTTTTATTTTGTAAAATATTTTTATGCAGTGACTATCCGAAAAAGTATACCCCACTAGTCTTTTTTGCACGCTGAAACAAAGTACGTGTTCTAAGCAAGTATAAACTGCCTATTTCCCGACTGTCTGCACCTAAAACTGCTCTAGAAACAGTCCTATTAATTTCATTTTGTTGACGTCTCTTATGTTATGTCAATACAAATGTTTTTTTTAAAAATTTTTAATAACTTTTTTTACAAAAATATTTGGGTCGCGGCCGTAAAAATGGGTCGGTCGCGTTACCGGAAACACAACATTTTTTTTTTACGCCTTATTGCCCTTTCAGAAGTAGTACAAATACCAACAGAAGAGTTGATTTCCCTCTCTGACTGAATAAAATGCAAACAACAGTTAAAGTTAAACGCCTCTTCAAAACTAAGATGACACCTTAACTGTAGTAGTTTAAGCTTTGAAATGCTTGACGAACTATAGTAGCGCCTAAACAAATCTTGTGTTTCCGGTAACAGAGCTAAAAAAAATTGGGTAGGTAGGTCGGAAAATATTTTTATTTTGGCAAAATATTTTTATGCAGTGACTATCCGAAAAAGTATACCCGACTAGTCTTTTTTGCACAAAGGTACACGCTACAACAAAGTACGTGTTCTAAGCAAGTATAAACTGCCTATTTCTCGACTGTCTGCACCTAAAACTGCTCTAGAAAACAGTCCTATTAATTTCATTTTGTTGACGTCTTTTCTGTTATGTCAATACAAATGTTTTTGGTTTTTTTAATTTTAAATGAATTTTAAAAAATTTATAATTTTTTTTTTATTAAACTGATAAATTTAAAAATCAATGACTCATACCTGCACTTTTAGCAGTTAATTCTCTCATAGGGCCTAAAGATAGCTTTAGAGGCCCATCGCTGCTTTGTGTTTGGCCTAAAATTTCTGTTGCTGCCCTACAGAGCTGCAGGGGAATGACCCCGTAGATTATGATGTATAAATCAACAAAGATAACTGCTCCAATGTATTTCAGCACTTCACACTTCAATTCTTCACCGTCAGCGGGTTTAAATCCAGTTCTAACTCAGACTATGAATGAAGGAAACTGTATAACGTCAGCTGGAGATGCAACAAAAGCGCACAGGACAAAAGCATGCAGACAAATGCGCGCAGTGACAAAAGCGTGCAGGACAAATGCGTGCCAACGAAATGCTCAGTAGAATGGGTGCAGCTCAAATTTCTGAAAGCCAAATCCCCCAAAAGAATTTTGGCCAGATAACTGAAATTGTATTTCATGCTACCCAATTTATTTAGATGCTGAAGCATGTTATCAACAACACTAAAAGGAACGTTATGTCATGTATGATGTATCTATTTTAACTTCAAGTAGTTTTCGGGAGTTTGACCGCTTCTAGAATTTTAAATAGTTTAAGGAAATCAGGCTTTCATGTATTTTCGGGGATTTGGAATGGCCCAGTAGAATATCGGTAACGCTACAGCAAATCAGAAAATCCCAAACATGCAGCTTAGAATCTCATTTCTGCTTAAAGTAAGTCACTGAAGCACCAACACAAATTAAAATACACGAATTGTTTTCATCAAAGCTGAATTTTGACCGGATCCCCAAATCAATTTTAACAAAATCTAATGATTTCATACACTAAACTATGTTTTCAACAACAATTAATAAGTCCATCATTACATGTATTCAGTGTAACTCTGAAAAATTTGTGGTTCGGCCGTTTTCTATTATAAACCTGTTTTTTGGTAAATCGGGCGCTTGTGTATTTTCAGCGTTTTCGGGGATTTGGGTTGACCCCGTGTTGATGTTATTATGAGACAACACTGGTAACTACTGTAAGAAAAATACTTCTGTAGTAATCTCCCCTGTATACCGGAACACCGGACTTGTAAATTATACGCAAGCCTGGTGTTTTTAAAAGTGATCATTGTTTATTTCCGAGTTACGAAACCATAAGTACACCACTTGAAAAAGAGAACACATTTCATACACAATGAACTTTAAACCACAACTAAACAATAGGCACACCTTTAAATCAGATAAATCGAAGTCGCCTAAATCCCCAGTAGCCATTTTTCACGAACGAACAGGGGGTGCTCCAGTCAGGTTTTTAACTGCTCGTAATCGTAATCTCCAGATTAATTCTTCAGCGCCCCCAAGATCCAAGAAGCAGCTTATTCACAGACGCTTACTCAAAATCGGTGCAGCAGGTAATGTTTTATCTTTATAACGCCAGTATCTTCTTACGCACTAACTGATTTGACAAATGCGACAAAGTTAACATCGTAAATAAATTTCTCAATCGGCCTAATTTCCGGCATTAAAATATTAAATTACTTAAATCCATGCAAAAGTAACTAATATTCGTCAAAGAGACCAGCCTAAGCACTTCCTACTCATAATAGTTGGGCGTACATGGAACGATACTCGTTAATAAAGAATCGAAATTATACTATCGGTACCCGTTTTTCAATTTCCAAACCCACGTTAATTTTAGAACCCTTATAGCGCCATTAAAACCACAATTTAGCCTATGCAATAATAACGCACTGAGCATGAAGTCGAAGACTCTCTGAAATAGAGACACATGCCCACGTGATCGTAACTGCAATGTAGGCCTAATATCGAAGCTTCAACAGCGCCATTCGAAAGCCAATTGAAGTGTAGGGTAGCTTAATTAGGCCTACCATCAGGGCTTAAAGTGTGGACGGACGGTCATGGACGGCGTCCATGCACTTATTTTAAAATCTGAACGCCGTTCTGCCACTTATTGGCCAGCACAGCCTGGAAAGGTAAGGGGCGTTCAGGCACTTCTTTTGGAAACATAAGGGGCGCCCATGCACTTATTTTCCCTCACTTTAAGCACTGCCCTACCATGCAGCTTCAATTCAGCTTACCGGTAGGCCATACATGTCTTATGCCTACCCCGACAGTGCTGGCATATCACAGATTGCACGTGAATTGTTGCTAACTGTGAATCACGGAAACTGATTTTTGTTGATAGCCTTTTTCGTGTCTAATTTGAATTTTTCTGTCTTTTCAAATGCAAAATAGGGCCTACCAGGTCATCTGCATTCAATGTGCCAGAAATTACCATATTAATATGCCTATGTATATGGGCCTACATGATTCATTTAGTTAGGCTTAGTTAGGCGCAATTGCACTTTTTGTTCTTACTGTTTTGTTATACTGTAGGGTATACGTAGTAACGCAGGGCCTATATATATAATGCCTATCTATACCCTGGGCACAGACATAGCCTATATATGGGTTGGGGCAGCGGGGGACGATCCACTGCAAAGTTTGTGGTGGGGGACATCATCATCATCATCATCATCATCATCATCATCATCATCATCATCATCAACATCATCATCATCATCATCATCATCATCATCATCATCATCATCATCATCAATATCATTGGGCTCACTGCCCGAAAGATTCCGACGCCACTCTCTGTCTGAGTTTGTCTCGTGCCATGCTGCTCAGCTTCAACCGGTCCGGTCAGCAGGTCTGCTCCATACCATTAACATCTTGGAGCAGCTAAACCACCTTAACTGATTGAAGATATATTATTGGGAGAGAGGCATGAAGGACAACCTGGGTCAATGCCCGCATGTGTCCCACGTACGCTCTCTCCCGACTCTCTCCGCCGGTCTGTCCTGTCCGGCCTGTGCAGGTCTGCTCCACATTATGACACCTTGAAGCATCTGGGTCGCTCTCTGTCACTTGTGTGAAGTTGTGTCGTGGTTTCTGCGAATCTCAATCGTCTTGGTCTTTTCCTACGCCACCCATCTGGCAAACCTTCCTCCTTTGCCCGGGCTTAGGACCAGCACAGGGACGTTGTTGGTTCCCTGTGGCGAAGGATGGATGCCCGTAAGAGTGCGCCACTCTCTGTCTGAGTCTGCCTCGCGTCGTGGGGGACGGAGGTGCTTATATCCTATATCCCTCCCAATATTTCAGAAATATTTAATGAATATCATCATAAATTTATGCAGTTTTATCCAGGGCTGTTTTAAAGAAAGTTTTAGAACTGCACAAACCCCTCCTTTGCCTCATGGGCGGAAACCTGGGAGAGACTTGGGGGGGGGGAGGGTACGAACGAGTGGCCGAAGGAAAGACGCGAGATTTTTTTAGTCATCTGGCCAAAAAGTCAAGAAAATGTTCTATTTTCACCGCCCAAAAAGTTGATGAACTTTTAAAAGTAATTTTTGGCCGAAGAATACCGAAAAAGTAAAAAAAATCTATTTTCACCGCCGAAAAAGTTGATGACCTTTTTTTAGTCTTGACGCTCCTCAACGATTGTGGGGGGGGGACAAATGCTTGGGTCGTCCCCCCAACACCTCCGTTGGGGTGACCGTCCGCCCTTTCCCCCTAAGTTTCCGCCCATACTTTGCCTTCCCATATCATCCATGGTAAATTACTCGCTCTCGCTGGACAATGACCTTTTCACTAGTTTTAACTGCTGGGAACTGCACAGATTCATTTAGAATTGCACATTTTGTGTACAACTGCATGCTAAAAAAGCCTTGGTTTTATCCACTGTTTATCCGGCCATAATGAGCAATTTATTAAGATGACAGCTTATAAAATGCTGCCGTAGGGCATATAACGGTACGAAAATTTAAAAAGTGAAAAATGAAACAATGGGAGGAGACATTTAATTAGGCCTATTGAAATCTTAAACCATGTATATTTGCGCAATGAAATTATGAGAAATTATTTTGAGATGGCGACTTAAGAATTCTGAAAATTTTAACAATGGTAGGGGACGCTTTTGAATTTTTAAGCCACAACTATCAACACTGAAATGATTGAGCAATTTCAATAAAATGACGGCCTAAAAATATATATATATATAGGCCTAATTACAGTTTTCCAATTAAAAAATTAAACAATGCATGGTGAAGGGACATTTATTGAAGTTTTAAAGCATGTCTTTCAGCAAAGAAATAGGGCAATTTTTGAGTTTAAGAAAGTCACCAACTTTTACAGCATGCAAATTTAAGAAGAAGAAAAGCTTTTGAAGTCTTCAACATCGAAAAGACGAGCGATTTCGAAAATGGCAGCCTAAAATGCTACCATTGCAGAGTGAAAATTCAAAAATTTCTAAATTGAGAGGGGCGCATCCACTCCCCAAAACCTCCTCCTGTCGATCCTTCTTCGGCCGTTCGTTCGTCCGGGATCGTCCTCCCTCCCAAAAGCGCACCAAGTTTTCACCTATGGTCTACACTTTACTCTGTCAGGAGATGGAAATGGACATAGGGGCATATAGGCGGAGACTTGGGCGGATAGGCTACTCGCGGGAGACGAACGAGTGGTGCCGAAGGAAGGACGCGAGATTTTTAAATCTCGAAGTGAACTTATAGGCTAGGCCTAATATAGGGCCTAATAGTAAAATCGCATCATAATCAGAGTGGCTGAGCCATCGACGAAATTTTTCACTATTGACGACCAAAATTTCTGACTCCTGGAAAAATTTTCCCTGCCAAAAAGTTGACGACCTTTTTAAAGTCATTTCACCGGAAACTGCAGGAAAACTCTACGGTGATGCTCTTTATAATTTATAACGTTGTCGTGGACTCCAAACATCTAAACTTCTAAAGTGACACTCGAAAGCCAGACGCTACTGATGAACTGTCGGCTACTGACGGCGCGCCGCCGCCGGTGTTTCGTGACATCGCAACGGACGACCGGTTCCTCGCTTTCTCGCCCGTAACGTCCGACATCGTGTGCCGGATGGTCAACGACGCCGTTGACAAATACTCCATGAAGGATCCGATGCCGACGTGGCTGCTCAAGTCCTGCATCGATCTACTCGCTCCATATATCGTGTCGGTCTTCAACTCATCGCTGTCCTCCGGTGCCTTTCCGACGTACTACAAGGACGCCTACGTCACTCCTCGACTGAAGAAACCGACGCTTCCGCCCTGCGAGCTCTCCAGTTACCGACCGATCTCCAACCTGTCATTCCTGTCAAAGCTCCTTGAGCGGGTCGTTAGCATCCAGCTAACCGAGTTCCTGTCGTCGGCTGGCCTTCTTCCAGTTCATCAGTCGGCCTACCGGAAACATCATTCGACCGAGACCGCTCTTCTTAAGGTTGTAACAGACCTTACGGAAGCGATCGATGCGGGCAACCACGCTTTGCTTGGTCTGCTCGATCTCTCGGCCGCCTTCGATACGGTCGACCATGATGTTCTGGTCGAGCGCTTGTCCAGGACGTACGGGATCCGCTCAACCGCGCTTGACTGGCTTCGCTCCTATCTCTTCGATCGCCGACAGACGGCGCTCTTCGACGGGGTCTTCTCAACCATCCGCTCTCTCTTCTGTGGCGTCCCTCAGGGCTCTGTTCTCGGCCCGCTGCTGTTTCTGCTCTACACCGCCGACGTGGGTGAGCTTGCTACAAGTCTCGGCCTAGCATCTCATTTCTATGCCGACGACTCCCAGCTCTACACGTGGGGACATCCATCAACTGTCGAGCAGCAGAAAGGAAGAATGGAGCTTGGCATTGAGCGGATTGCCGACTGGATGCGGTCGAATCGACTGCGGCTTAACCCCGAGAAGACCGACTTCCTGTGGTGTGCGACCAGAAGACGGTGTCTCCATCTTGACACCGGCGCGCTGAGTGTCAGTGGGGCCCTGATACGGCCTTCGACTTCCGTGCGCGATCTCGGCGTCCTGCTGGAGTCAGATCTGTCCATGAGGCGCCATATCGCCTGGACAGTAGGTTGTTGCTTCCGGCAGCTCCGTCTCATCAGGAGCTGCATCAAGTCCTTGCCCTTTGAGGCCGCGAGGGCGGCCGTCGCCGCTTTCGTCACTGCCAAGGTGGATCGCTGCAACAGCTTGCTTGCCGGCGCGCCTGCGTGCCTCTTGGACGGACTCTAGTCAGTGCTTAATGCCGCGGCGAGGCTAGTCTGCAACAGGAGAAAATACGACCACGTCACGCCGCTCCTCCGTGATGTCCTCCACTGGCTGCCTGTTCCATCTCGCATCGAATTCAAGCTCTGTTTGCTCGTGTTCAAATCGCTTCACGGAGCTGCGCCCGAGTACCTGCGCGATTGCTGCATAGAGACTCATTCCTCCGCGGCTGGGCTTCGGCTCAGATCATCCGAGAGGTCTGATTTGCGTGTGCGGATAATGAGAACGTGCTTCGGCGATCGTGCCTTCTCGGTCGCTGGTCCTCGTTGCTGGAACAGTCTTCCTCTCGCTATCCGATCAGCAGGCTCAGTGGACTCTTTTAAAGCCAGGCTAAAATCACACTTGTTCGCTAGGGCTTATCCGGTGTAGCTGTTTTTGTAAGGCGCCCTTGTAACGGCATGGCTGTGTTACTGCGCCATATAAATCGTCGTAATTATTATTATTATTATTATAGGGCACCAGCTAGCTTATTCGTGAACGCTTCGTCTAGTCAAAAAACGACGATAGGCCTACACAGGGTGAGAATTGCCGGGGGGGTTGGGGGGTTCAACCCCCCAGTCTTTTTTAGAGCCCCATGTTAAAGTATGTTTTTCATACCCCAATTTCAAGTTTATCATAGGCCAACCCCCCCAGTTATTTTTCCACAATTCTCATACTGGGCCTACAATACAAGAGGTATTTTGTGCATGCATGAAGTTTCCAAGATAGACACATATAGCCTACGTAGGCCTATATGAATACTTGACCGGACAATAATATTGATATATTCAGTGTCTGAGCGGCGAATGTAGTGTGGACCCGCTGCCAAAATTAATGCCAATTAATGATGTATCATGCATATTGTAAGTCTTAAAAGGCTTATACATCGTTCCTCTGTTGTAAGGACCAGCGCATGGCCATTAAATTTTGTTACTCCTGGAACTGCAGTATAAGGTTGGGGCAGTTTGTTTTGAAACAGAGCGCGAAACAGAGAGTCACGTCACGAGAGTCTACACGTATATTATGGGCTATTATAATATACATGTATAGGCCTATATAATATCGCGGTTTCCTCTATTAGTAGCCTACTAATAGTAGGTCTGTCTTCCCTTCCAGACGAACAGCCGCCACTTCGCTCTGCCTGCCCTGTTCAGTGTACAGCCTGCTTGGCTTCGTTCCTTTATAGGCTCGTGTATATAGATAGGGCTATAGGCCTACTGTTGCATGGTCTTGTATTTCTAGTGTATACCTGCGTCATTTCCGAACTGCTCAATGCGATAAAGCTCATTGTACATAATTATGTTTAGTCAACGGCATGGAGGTCGAATGCAGCAGAACTATAGCACGTCACTGGTCTACCAGAGCTGAAGATATATATATATATATATATATATATATAATATATGTATATATATATGTATATAAGAATATATAACCACAGACAGACAGACATACCGTGTGCTGTCTGGTATAGTCTGTATTTCCCTCTGTCTGACTGTCTCTGAACTATACCAATTGCTACTGCGACCAGAGACGTCTAAACAGTATGGAAAAAGGCAGATTGCAGGTTAGAAGCCCGTTGGATATAAGCAGGCAGGAAAGCAGACACACATACAGATAAACAGACAGATGGACAGACAGACAGGTAGATAGACAGGCAGACAATTACAGACAGATAAACAGGCACACGACGAAGCGAACAAACAATTGTGGCAGAGCGATAAAACGTTTAAAATATAAACATAAGCTAAGCATAAGCCTATACTGCCTAAAGGTCAAACATTTGGCAGATTATTATATATATATATATAATTATTCACTTGATGCTGTAAGTCCTCGAGATTCCAACTCGAAGCCTTCGACCTTATCATCAGCTTCAACAATGATCCCTTCTTAGAAATACTATAATTATAAGCCGCCATGGCATGACGTTCGTCTTACATTGCAAATCTCAATATTCTATGATTTTCCAGCAGTTATATAATTTTTTATATATATAGTATATGTATATATTGTATGTATATATTATGTATGTATACTACTATATATATATATATATATATATATTCTGAGACGAAACTCTTTAGAACTTTTTCGAGGTTGAGCCAAGCAGAGTTTCTGAAGATTATTGTGGACTCGATCGCTGACTTATTTTGTAATGTCTGATGGCAATATGAACTGCTGTTATTAGAGCGTTTCTAAACCTATATATAGGCCTACTGTTTACTTTAAACTTGGCTAGGTCTATTGCAATCCATTTGTAAACAGTCTAAAACTATCCACAGTAGAGTCAGCAAAGTTCTCCACCCCACCCCCACCCCGAGACAATAAGATAACTTTTAAGGCTCTCATCTCCTGGTTCTAATTCTGCAATACCGTATCTCGTGATCACCATCAATAGCTATTTCAACAGTAACTCTTGGTTTTACCCCACCGTATACGAACCCCTTCCCCACTTGGACCTCACACCAATGACGCCAAGCAACCTGGCTGTCGATGGCTTGAACTGACATAGCATCGGGGTCACGTACAGCTGTTCTGTCTGACCGCGACTTTCTGTGGCGTATATATAGGCCTATAAGAGAAATGTCGGAGATTACATCACATCATACAATACAGTCGACTTACGGAAGCTTTAACGTTGAACGACGGAAGCTGTAGATTAAAGCTTGGCTGTTTTTCATTACCTTGCTAAGAAAAACATAGCCTATAGTGTATACAGAATAGCCTACAGTGCTGTTTTCTAGACGCAGTTTAGCGAGTTTTAGAGCCTCATAAAAAGGACCATTTAAACTAATTGCTTAATTGGTTCTCAAACGGGTAGGCCTACTTGTAGTTTTAGATAAAACCATTTGCACCGTTGCACGTAATTGCTACCACACTCAACTGTTAGCAAGCATTGACTTTAACATCAAATTTTCCTACAACAAGTTTCAGAGTTATGTTGAAGATCTCGTGGAACCCATGGACCTCACAGGAATTCCATTTGGAAGTAGGCCTCTTAATGAGTCCGTTGAGGGCATGCAAAGGTGGCCGGGTATATGAACACACAAGGATAAAGCTTTACAAGAAGAGGACTTGAAAAGCAAAAAAGAAAGGATTAGTAGGCACGGTATTAATTACTTTTCAACAGTCCATTTTGTTTTCATCATTTCAAGAGACGCACGACAAATAATTCGGCGGCCGTTTGACTCAAACGATTTCCTTCAGCGGCCGATTCTGTGAAGATCAAGTTCCTCGAAGACTTTGGAACGCACCTGGCACCCACTAAAGCAAGTGGAACCGTCCGCAGTCAGAGAGCGAGAAGCTCAGAGAAGCAATAAGCGGCAAAGCAAGCGGCAGCAGTCTTATCTAAGCGAATAATTCAGTCTGTCTTGAAGGTCATAGTAACGCAAGACTTATAGGGCGAGACATGTATAAAAGACGCATTAGCAGAAGGGTCCGTCTCTGCAGTCCGTGCGTCAGCCATCGATGCATGCTGCAGCCAGTCAGCCACCCAGCCGCCCTCGCTCTCCTCAGCATCTCAGCACCAGCCTCAGCAGCCGTCGCTGTTCAAAGAAGTGCCTTCGTCGGCAGAGGGGTCCCTGCAGCAGCAGCAGCAGCAGCAGCAACGCAACGTGTGGCACCGTCTCCATCTCCTTCCTCCCACTGCCACTGCTGCCACTGCTGACTGCGTCCGCGCGTTTCGTCGTTTGAGGGACAGCAGAGTAACAATTGTTAGGCGAAGGTTTGAACAACGGACGGTGGATAGAAGGACGGATAGACGAAGATGGATGACGCTCACACGAAGCCGAACGATGAGGTGATCGGCTTCTTTAAGACGGACGAAAACTTTGGCTTGAGCGATGAACAAGTCGAAAAAGCTCAGGAGAAATACGGTCCCAATGGTAAGTGTAACACACCACCAGCAGAAGCGTAGAGTAATAGGCCTAATAATGTCACGCACTCAAATTGTCCATGCATGATAGCTTTAGGCCTTTCAGGCAGTTCAATTGCATCATCAGTTGTTGTCGCTGGGACTATAATTATAGACATATACGTAGACCTGTGGCTTATGCATGTGCACATGTTACCGTTAGTCATAATATATTCGTAATGTAACATAATGTTGTAAGTCAATTTAGACATAACATTAAATGCATGCGTTCTTCGTCGTAATTACATCTGCGCATTATATTAAGAGAAATGTCAAAGTGAAGTCTTTGAGAAAATGCAGGTCTTATACAGTGCATGCCTAGTAGCATACAACTAACCTCTGCCAAGGTCATGGTCACAACTCTCGAAGCTATCGTAAAAATTAGGCAACTTCTTGACACACACACACACACATGCACGAACACACAGTCACACACAAATAAATATATTTATATGGCTACCAAAAATTATTTACTGGAACTTTAGTAGTGAAAACATTCTAATTCTAAATGAAGAATCGACTAAACGAAAGTTGATCGACAGAACACACCCTTTATCTCGCAATAGCCTAGCTGTCTTGAGTTGTTTCATTCATATCCATCATTTGTCTTCAACCCTAATAATATTCTTCTCTTTCCTCGTTGAAATTATTCCTTCATAAATTCATACCCAACTCACTCCATAACTTATTACTTTGCAATTCTTTCTCTACTGCATAAGTAAGCCTGCCTTCACTTCTTTCAGTTTTTCTCGCTTTCGTATTCGCTTAGTTTTTACTTGCTTGATTTTACTTGCCATGGTTCTGGTTTTGCCTTCAATGTCTCCTTACATCAATCCTTTTTATTCTTTCCTTCCTTCTTTTGTTTTGTGCTTCATATTCCTCATCTTAATTAATTATTTCTTCATTCATTGTTTGACTTAGTTTTAAAATGCTGCTAATGTGAGCCATCATTGTCAGATGGCTGCACCGAACACTAATTAGATCTGAGCTTAGCCCACATCAACATGAATTTGACTTAACTGTAGGTCTATCCCAAATTCTGCCCATCGCGTCTTGAACGTTTGATAATATGCCTCGATCACGGCTTGAAAATTTAATTACGAGTCACTTTCAGTAGGCTATACTAGAGGCCTAAGCAGCACATTTTCTTCTAGCGGCCGTGTATCCCTACGAATGGAGTTATTTGTTTTAATATTATAATGATAACTATGATATCTATGCATGATCTGAAATCTGTCTTCAATTCTACAGATCCGTTATCAAAATGAATAGGCCTGCTGCATTAGTTGATAAAAAACGATTCCCATTCTGCAGACTTATTCCGAAGAATGATAGGCCTACAGGAAAGAGCGCAAGAACGAGCGATGTGGGCCTAGGTCTTTAGTTGATCTGGGAAAGATAGCGAAGAGGATGCATTGTGCGAACATTTAAGAAAGGTGGCGCAGAAAAACTTTGGACTGGTCCTTTTTGTCGAGCAATAATTGATAATGCGTCGATTCGTTTTTTTTACATTGGAGGCAGTCTGATATCCCAACTTCGTCATATGCAACGAATTTTTATTTTACAGGATTTTTAGACCTAGTCTGATAACTTCTATAGCACACGAATATCGTGATGCAGCAGGTAGTCTATCAATCAATGGCCGTGTAGTAGAAAGTCTCAAAGTCAAGCTTTCTGCAGAGGTTAAGCCAGCAGCAGCAGCAGCAGCCGCAGCAGCAGAAGATGATGTTTATAATGATGATGATAATGAAGATGAGGAGGAGGAGGAGGGGGGAGGAGGAAGAGGAGGAATAGGAAGAGGAGGAATAGGAGGAGGAGGAGGAAGAGGAAGAGGAAGAAGAAGAAGAAGAAGAAGAAGAAGAAGAAGAAGAAGAAGAAGAAGAAGAAAAGAAAGAAAGAAAGAAAGAAAGGAAGAAGAAAAAGAAGAAGAAGAAGAAGAAGAAGAAGAAGAAGAAGAAGAAGAAGAAGAAGAAAGAATAAGAAGAGTTTTATACTGTATAGTTCTGAACGACATAAGAGAGCTGACAGATTGCGTTGAACTGGGCAATGGTGAAAGCTTCTAGCGCCAGAGGGTACGACGCCCAGCTGCATGCAGACCGGCGATGTTCCCGTACGTGGCACCATGGAAGACAATGTATACTTTGATGGATCGTAGTAGCTGCCGACATAAGGATGAACAAAGACCCCCACCCCCTATGGGTCGACTCATTTGAGTGCACTGTTTGTGAACTACATATATAGACTATACGAGACTGAGTTTAAAACGAATTCTTTGTTCGATGATTGAGCAGTCAGTATACAAGGTACAGTAAGTGCATGCAACGTTGGTGCAGTAATTATGCTGAGAGGAAATATGTTAATTTCTTATCGTTTGGTTTTGTAATGGCTCCTACCCTGGAATTTTGAATTCTGTGCTACACTCGGTTTGCCATCTCAATTAAAAGTAAGTTGCAGTTGTCGAAACGATGAGAAATAGTCGACGGCCCTTAATGCGAGTAAGACTAAAAGGCAGTTCGAGGCATGATGATCTGCATGATTTTGCAATAATATCTCGAATATGAAACTGAGCTGTCTGATTTTTGTGTACGGTTTTATCATGAAAAAGGGCATGTAGAGTTTGTGTTTAAATTGCAGTATAGGCTCACATTTGTAACGGTTAGCATTCGTCTCACCAATATGTAGGCTATAACTGAACAGACGTCCATAAAAAAGGGTAGCCCACTCAAAAACATTACATCGTCCCTCAATATGTAGAGTTTTTGATTTGTGCTATTTCTATAGGAGAACAAAGTCTTAGAAGGATTCATAAGCTTCAGTGTTACTGGCAGTGCTTAAAGTGTGGAAAAATAAGTGCATGTACGCCCCTTATACCCCTCCAAAATAAGTGCCTGGACGCCCCCATACATTTCCAGCCCTGGTTGCAGGCCATCAAAGACTGAAACATCGCTAAAATCAGAAGCAAGGATCTGGAGAGCTCAATTAGACGGAGATAAATCCATTGAACGAAAGAAATAGTTGGGTACCGTATACACTATACAGCCTAGGAGGCCCTAGGTATGACCATAATTATTAGAGATCGCAGAGGCTTTCTATTTAATCAAGTGAGTCCATGGCAGTGTAGAGTTGCATCCAATTCAAGACAGGAGCGGGCCTATCAGTTTGTAGCAGTTGGCATCAAATTATTTTATTGATTGAAACGGATTGATTCAGATTTGAGATTGTAATTGTAATTGTAATTGTAATCGAACATTTATATAGCGCCACTTCAAGAGAACTCCTCAGAGGCGCTCCCGACCTGACACCAAACCATAATCAAAGAGAATGGTTTTCAAACGCTTGCGGAAAAGGGGCAAAGAAAGACAAAGAAGTTCATTACGGAGACTAATAGGTAACTTATTCCAGAAAGACGGACCGACCATAGCAAAGAGATGCATGGAGATAAGATGCAATCATCTGAGATCAGGTTCAGAAACCCAGTTGGAGTTAGCGATTCAACGGAATCCAGGACGAGAACTTTAAAATATAGCTTTAACGACATCAGAATAATAATATTCTTGACAGCCTTTGCTCGGTCCTCGGCACAATCGCTAATTTACATTCTTTGATTTATTCACTTTATTTCTGAAGTATGATTACTTATCAAACAATTTTCTCCTATCTCCAACGGGCGCATTCTTAAATGTTTCGTACTGTTGTTGGTAGGACTTCACAGCTAAACTGTAAAAAAATAATAAATGGAGGCCGTATAAGCCCAAAGTAGCAGACTAGCAGGCCTAACATGCTTGCATTCATGTATGTAGACTATGCTTGCATGCATGTATGCATTTATAGATGTATGCATGTTTATGTCTGCGCATGCATCTTTTTAATAGCAGACGTGAGTTTGTCAACAAACACCCACACAAAGCAGCAAAGGAATTTGCTCTTAGAAAGGCGCATGCATGGTGCATGCACTGCACGGCGCACAAGCTAAGAACTAAAGCATTTTCACGTGATGACGTTTTATGGTTGCGCAATGACACTTTCAAAACCTACAGTTTTATTAACGATCGAAGTATTTGCTACAGAACACGAGTTTTTAATGCCCTGGAATGCACTTTTTACTGTAAAAAGCTCACTTAAAGACAGGAAAGATAGGCTGTATACGTGGTTTTCTATTTACTGCAGTAAATTGTTAACCAGATACTGCAGGCCCATCATAAAAGTGGAAGCCAGAAGGTGCCTTTGCCCCTCCCCCCATTTCTCCTCCTCCTCAACCTCGAACACCACCACCACCACCACCACCACCACTACCACAGCCACAACACCACCAACACCACTACCACCACGGCCACCGCACCGCCACCACCGCACCGCCACCATCACCACCACCACACCGCCACCACCGCCCAACCACCCCCACAACCACCGCCTCGGCCACCACCACCACCAATGTCCACCACCAACACCCCCACACCGCCACTACCAGTGTCCACCACCACCACAATTCCTATCAACCGGAAACCTGCTAACTTGCGATAGATTAGGTCTAAGTCTTATATAATTATATAGGCGTAGGCCGTCCTTTGCTTTAGACCTCTGTACAAACAAGACAAACATCGCAGCTGAACTTACATATTATGTTTTGCCTTCACCAATACACAGGCACCATATGAGGATGATGTCTGTGAATGCAAATATGTGTTTATTGTTATTGTGATCAAGCAGCAGCTGAATCGATAATAGATCAGACACTACAGTCCTATACATGTGCACATTTATGCAGGTCTGTATTTTGCCAAACAAACAGCCATCATGGCAGCCAGATGCTCACGATTTATCGCAGAAGCTTTTCACGTAGACCTATAATAGGGTCGTATATAGCCTAATAGATCATTGTTATAAACAAGTGCTTGTTCGTATTGAGTACCAGAGATAAAAGTTTTTTTTAAAGAAAATTATATCATTATATAACCAACACAAACGCATTCTTGACGATTCAATAAGATGGGTAATTATTATATAATATGCACACGGCTGTGTCGAAGGCTACACAATTAACTGTGCTTTCGCTGCCATTGTTTTCATTGTGTTCCACTTCGTGTGCAATTTTGCTAAAATAATAATTGTTTAATGAACAGTCATAATGTAGTGTATGCAGTTTAAACACTGCAAAGCGTTGCAATTCATACAAAGTTTTACCAAAGGCCATGGTTTTACAATGTACAATGCAGGCTCTATATATATAATATTTAAATATATAATATATATATATAAGCTTAACGAAATAGTATGTCATATAAGCTTATTAATTTCAATGAATTATTTCTTAGCACCGGAGTGTAATAGGCTACTCGAGGTATATTTCAGGGCTCAGTCAATGACGCAACAAGACTATAGTAGCTAGGCCTATTGTATAGATCAATTTTCACAGAGTGCACCTTGACCTTGTTATAACCTGGACTGCATAAATGTGTGTGTGTGATACAGGAACTCGTGAATAACATTACGCTATTATAAGCTACGCAACTAGCATTATACGACGTCATACGCAATGAATGCAACGTGGTTGAGTATTACGCAATGTGTAGTACGAGAACGTGTTATCATGAAATGTTATGGACTCATAATGTATATGTAATGGTCATAATGTATATGTAATGGTCATAACGCATATTATTTATGGACAAGCAATAAAAATCGTCCGTAAATATAGCCACCGACGGCTCAGTCCAAGGAGACGACCTGCAGTTACACAACAAGATATGGATTACTTTAAAATTAGACTTTGTGTGTTTATGGATTTCAGCGTAGGATCAGAGTGTTACGAAAGTCATTTTGTGGTGTGAACAGAAATAATAGCGTTTGCATGATTTTCATCGTATCGCTGTGATGCAGCAGCAGCAGTAGCAGCAGCATCAGTAGCAGTAGCAGTAGCAGTAGCAGCAGCAGTAGTAGTAGTAGCAGTAGTAGCAATATAGCAGTAGCAGCAGCAGCAGTAGCAATATAGCAGTAGCAGTAGCAGCAGCAGTAGCAGTAGCAATATAGCAGTAGCAGCAGCAGCAGTAGCAATATAGCAGTAGCAGTAGCAGCAGTGCTCAGTAGCAGTAGCAATATAGCAGTAGCAGCAGCAGTAGCAGCAGCAGCAGCAGTAGCAGTAGCAGTAGTAGCAGTAGCAGTAGCAGTAGCAGCAGCAGTAGCAATATAGCAGTAGTAGTAGCAGTAGTAGCAGTAGTAGCAGTAGCACTGTGTGCGATCGAAGACGATGAATAAAAACTTATGACGAATGAAGGTGCTTCACATGCGCATGTACATGTATAATTTGTATATGCCCTACTGTATATATAGGCCCCGATTATAGACGGACAGGCACAAGTACCCACACCCACCCACACATACACACACACACTCAAACGTACACACACAAACATACACATACATTCAAACATACACACATACACATAGACCTACACACACACATTCAAACATACACACATACACATAGACCTACACACACACACCGGCACATATAGATTGTCACACCCACATGCTACCCACATAATCTTAATTATAACTCGTTTTCCTTATCAGTCAGAGTCTCTCCGAGAGTCTCTCGCTCTTTAAAAACATTCATTTTCTCGGAGTTTTTCTTGCTGAATAGAGATTCAGAGTTTTTCCCTCTGAATAGTTATTCTACGAGAGGCGCTATATAAACGCATAGCCTGCAATACAATACAATACATACGGAGTGGCAGGTGCATGGGACTACTCACTCAGACATCGATGCATGATGAAACTGTTTTCTGTTTGCCATTGCGTGCATGGATATTAAATTACCGAAAACATTTTATCTGCTTCGGTTTATTCAAACCTGTTATTTATTTTCACGAGTTTTCATACATAAGATTAAGTGTAGAGCGCGACACGTGTTCATGGAAAATCATCTGCATTTAATTTTCTGATTGCTTCTGATTGTTTCTGATTGTAGAGTTGCCGGTCGAAGAAGGTAAGCAATTCATTCAACATAATTAGCCTATACATGTATTAATCATTGAGTCTTATCGAGCGACAGAGCCACAAACACACACACACACACACAAACACACACACACGCCCACACACAAACACACACACACACGCACGCACACATATATTATATATATATACATAATACATATAGCCTACATACATAGCCTACATATAGGCTATACGCAAGATAATTCTTATCACGAGAAGAAGGCTGAAATAATAAGTTTATCAGCTGCACGCGACCGAGTCTGCATCTGTCTGCATTAAGCTGCACTTATGTGTTTACTTATGTTTACTTATGTTTATTTATGTTTATTGTCAACACAATATGCAGAATTAATAACGATCGGAAGAGCCAGACATTAGTGTTCGAACGGATGGGTGGTCCTAATAAGAGAGGACGTCCCCATAAATAATGAATGGACGATATTCATCCATCCGTCCATCCTTTTATTTTTGGTGAACTGGGGATGAATGACATATATTTATAGCACATAAAAACCCTTTCATGCGTAGGCCTATAATGGCCTACATACTTTTTATATAATAAATATAGGCCTAATACTCATTGCGAAACACCAAACACGAATGAGGAATTATTCTAAACTAAAGTTTAAGCGATATTAGCAAATAATTAATTTTTTGTAAAAGAAAGTAAAAGAGGAGGATTTTTCCATTGGTGTAAATTATAGGAAAGTCGCTGTGGGAACTCGTGCTGGAACAATTCGACGACCTTCTCGTGAAGATTCTCTTACTGGCTGCGATTTATATAATAAATACAATGCTCATTCCGAAACACGAATGAAGAATTATTCTAAACTGAAGTTTAAGCGATATATCATTCTGGTAGAAAGTAAAAGATGAGGATTTTTCCATTGGTGTAAATTATAGGAAAGTCGCTGTGGGAACTCGTGCTGGAACAATTCGACGACCTTCTCGTGAAGATTCTCTTACTGGCTGCGATCATTTCCTTCGTAAGTATATGACTATATATATATATATATATATATATATATATATAGGTCTACAATCGCATGTCTTCTTCTTCTTCCTCTTGCTCATCATGTCCTCTCTTACATAATATTATAAAGGTGCAAAAGGTAAAGATGACATTTGTGGAACACCCAGCCCACCCTGAGGAGGCGCACTGCTTCGAAAGGGTTCTGCAATGTGAAGGATATAATTCAACTACAGGTGCAAACATTAAGACCACATGTGCAACAACAATCCAATGATAAGATACTTTACTAATTCTCATGATAATAATGAAATTCCTTTGGACTCTCATCTACCGACTCGACACTGTGTTGTTATTGACCTATTCCACCAAACGGTCAGCCCTCTATCGGTAGGATATAGGCTATAGCCGCTATACTAATGTTGCTCATTATTTCACTTAAACTATCAACGAAGCTATAAAAACATCAAGGTCCTGTCTGCTTGCCTTTCCCTGACCACAGGTTAATGTGTCCTTTTCTAAAATGCACTTGCACTAACTTAATGCATTCGGTTACCTATATTGTGACCCGATCTAATGCATGTAGCCTATACCAAAGCCCATAATGCACTCTGTCTTGCACAGGAACGTTGTGTGTTCTGCACTGAAGCTCTCTTTCTATGTCTTCATTATATTCTTCTCCTCTAACCTAGAGCATTATTATTGCTCTGCTCTTTTGATTTTCCCAGTGCACCCTGGTCTCTATAGCTCTTACCTATCTTACTCCTCACCCGCTTCCTCTGCCCGAAAGCCTTCTCTATTCCAGGTTCCAAACTGTTGATTCTTCTCAAACTCTTCATCCCGCTGGAATGCATTTCGTTCAGCACTGAGCACTCCACTCCTCTTCTTCTCTTTCCTTCCCACACTCCTCCACCCTTCTCAAGTACTTTTTAATCTCACCTACTCTACTCCGTCGATTTGTCTAATCGCAGCTAGCATTCTATACCCTACTCTCGTTGCTTCTGTTCCTCTTCTCTCAAGGTCTTCACAAGACGGACTATAGCTTCTTGCCAAGTGGGTCTTTTTGTGTACATGCTCGTTATTCATATGCGATAGCAAACGGCTGTTTGAACGGCCCCTCTAGGATATGAATATGGCTAACTTGGACGGAAGATGTGCAATCAGTAAACGAATGAGGCTTAGGATATAATGACGTCTTGGAGAAACGGACTATTACGAACGAGAGACAGGCAGACAGACACACACACACACACACACAGACATACAGACAGAACGGAAGAAAAAGTTGAGCCTTTAGAAGACTATAAAACTTGAAGGTAGCATAATATATTATAATCTGTTCATTGCCTGTGCGGAGCATAGTTCCTGCTCCAAATGCCCATGCAGCACGTGCAAGAAATATGCGCAGCATAATAGACCTAAGCTATTCGTAAGTTTATCTATGCAATTGGATATATAAGCATGATACATGTATGCAACTCTTAAACCGTCATTCTCGACGCTAAGATTAGACAACGTGGCAGTTGTTTGGCGGCCGATTCAGATTTGAAAGTCCCGATCGTTGTTATACACTGTCACAATTTATTGCTGGAGCGAATGATTTTCTAAGACACATGCATGCTTTTCCTTCGCATCTTTTATCCTCTTCCTTTTCCTATCAGCATCTCATTCTTCCTTACTTCATTCGTCTCCTACTTCTCCTCATCCTTCTCCCCTTCTTCTTCCTCTGTTATCCTGCCAGCCCTTCACTTCTTCTCCTGCATGCCCTCTGCACGTTTCTGGTCCTCCACTTCTCCTCCACCTCTTCTTTCCTCTCTCCTACATCTTCTTCTTCTTCTTCTTCTTCTTCTTCTTCTCCACCTCTTCTTTCCTCTCTTCTTCTTCTTCTTCTTCTTCTTCTTCTTCTTTTCCTCTTTCTTCTTCTTCTCCTCCTTCTTCTTCTTCTTCTTTCTTCCTTCTTCTTCTTCTTTTCCTCTTTCTTCTTCTTCTCCTCCTTCTTCTTCTTCTTCTTCTTCTTCTTCTTCTTCTTCTTCTTCGTCTTCTTCTTCTCCACCTCTTCTTTCCTCTCTTCTTCTTCTTCTTCTTCTTCTCCACCTCTTCTTTCCTCTCTTCTTCTTCTTCTTCTTCTTCTTCTTCTTCTTCTCCACCTCTTCTTTCCTCTCTTCTTCTTCTTCTTCTTCTTCTTCTTCCGTTATCCTACCAGTTCTTCCTTCTGTCGCTTCCTCTGCCTCCATGCATGTTGTTGGTCCTCCGACTTCTTCTTCTCCACCTCTTCTTTCCTCTCTTCTTCTTCTCCTTCTTCTTCTTCTTCTTCTTCTTCTTCTCTTTCTTCTTCTTCTTCTTCTGTTATCCTGTCAGTCCTTCCTTCGTTCGCTTCGTCTGCCTCCATGCCTGTTGTTGGTCCTCCGTCTCCTCCTCCTCCTCCTCTTTCCTCCATCCTTCCTTATTCCTCTTGACAGCTTAGACGACGCCAACGCACGTGCAATACCGCGTGTGCGTTGCGCCAATCACGGCGATCATGGATGTGAATGCTGCTGAGGCGGGAAAGCATCTTGGCCTCTCTTCTGCCTCTTCACCGACTCTGCAGCACGATAGAGGGCGACTGTGGTGGTGGGCCGCCACTCATTGTTTCCTAGCTGACGGGAATGGAAAGGCGCTGAAGAACCCATTGCATTTGCTGCTTCCGCCCCCAACCTACCAACCAGGCAACAGCGTCGGTGCCTACGCTGCTGCTGCTGCTGCTGGCATCGATGCTCAAGAGGCTGGAGCTGCCGTTGCCATGGCGTCTAAACTGAGCTACTTCCTAAAAGGGAGCGATCGGCAATATGTTCGGTGGGAGGAGAGGGGAGGGGAGGGGAGGAGGGACGATAAGTTGAGATGGAACGATGAATAGAGCGGTCGTTGCTAAGAGCCAATGATCTGGACGAAATATTACAGAGGCTGCCTCTGTTGTGTTTACGATGTAGAATGATCCGCAGCATCAGCATTAGCATGCGCGTGCATTGTAATAGAGATGCAGGGCCATGCAGTGATCCCCTGGAAAAGCGCAGACATTCCAGCGCTACAAAAGTTTGCCTTGGATCACTCAAAAGAGCACCGGCAAAGCGGACCAGGAAGCAGGGTCACGACCGCTAGAATTAGCTTCTTAATTCCATCTCCTATACTCGGCTTTCACCTCTTCCACCCGTCTTTCACTTCTCCTCCGTCTCCACCTCGTTTTCTTCCCGCTATTCTTCTCTAACTTCTGCTGCTATTTATTTTCTCTTGCCTCCTACTCCTCCTCCATTGTCCTCTTGGCTGGGGACTGGTGCAAAGTGTTACGCAGACTGACTTGAGGAGAACGGTCTCTGCTGTAACCGACACCAGTACACCAACGCAGAAACTGAAACCAGGAAAGCTACTTAAGATTTTGCTAGACATATCGCATTACATGACATTACATTACGTGGCATAACATCCATAGCAATGTGATTTTGAGTCAAAACTACGAAACAGTACTGTCGATCATGAGTTTCACCTAAATGAAAAGAATTAAAACCTAACTATAATATGGGCTATATACTCCCTATTTATATCGTTTCATAATACTATTAAATAGGCCTATGATTCTAAAATTATCTGTGGTAAACTCACAAATAAACCTTCTGTCCATAAGATCTTCATTATGTTGCCAATTTCACACTTACTTAATCACTCACTAGGCCTACCTCAATTAGTCGCTCAATCAATCAATGACTCGCCAATTTGCTTGCTCGCCCGCTCGCGCAATCAATCAGTCAATCATGCAATCCCTATACACAGTATACATGTACCTTACCTATCTGACAACCTACCTACCTAATTACCCATTATCTACCTATTTATCCACTCTAGGGCCTACCCCTAAAGGTCCACGGTCCACCCACCGACCGTCCTACAATTTCTTGCCGGTATGCTTATTTGTAATTTTGATCAAGCGTATGAATTGGATAACTGAACTTAATTACATTATTAATATTTTCGTTTAGGTGTTGAACTTAATTACATTACTGTTATTTTCTTTAGGTGTTGAACTTAATTACATTATTATTATTATTTCGTTTAAGTGTTGAACTTAATTACATTATTATTATTATTTCGTTTAGGTGTTGGCCTGGTTCGAAGAATCCGACGAACAGATTACAGCTTTTGTGGAACCGTTCGTCATCTTACTTATTCTCATTGCAAACGCTGTGGTGGGAGTATGGCAGGTCAGTCAGTTGGTCAGTCAGTATTCCAGTCAGTAGGCCATGGAGTCAGTCATTAATTCGATCAATCAATCAGTCCAGTCAATTAGTCAGTTAATCAATTAATAAGCCAACCACAGTCAGTCAGTTTGTCAATTTATCTGTTAACGTCGTTCTAAAAAAATTCTAATTCACTTTTCCGCTTGATTGCAAAATTAACTTTAAGCCAACGTTAGGCCTACTGCAGATCAAAACTGGTGCAAAAACACAGAGTAGGCTATCACAGACAAGGATTCAACTTCGAAGGCAGGCAGAACAGGCAGAAATAACTGAATAATTATTATTATTTATATTAGCAATAAAAAATAGTAATAGAATTAGCATCGTTGTTGTTGTTGTTGTTGCTGAGTGTTTTAAGCATAATGACCGAAAGGCTTTTAGGCTTTACGTCTATAACTTATACATTTTTCTGGCTTAGGGGGCCGTCCATAAAGTACGTCACGCTATTTTTGACCATTTTTAACCCCCCTACCCCTGTCACAAACTGTCACAAGTATCGGACCCCTAAAGTACGTCACACTTTCTCGGACCCCCCCCTAAAGTACGTCACACTTTCGATTTGTTTTTAAAATTAACACCTTTTTCAAATTTAATCTAAAACACACTTCACTATTAAACTGTAAAGTTTCCACTTAAAAGAACTATCACATTATTAAAATGACTTTAATAGTAGAATAGTTAATTGTCAACAGTTGTCACAGTTATTCATTGAAGCAGTAACTCAATGTAGATAGAATTTGAAAACAAAAAGCAAAAATTAGACTAGACAATTATATAATACACATCATCTTAAAAAATAAATGTGTGACGTCACACATGGCCTGACCCCCCTTTCCTGTCACAAACTGTCACACTTTCTTACACCCCTCCCCCCTGGAGCGTGACGTACTTTATGGACTGTCCCTAGGCTACTACTACATGCATGGTTAATCTTAATATTGTATTCAGACGTCTACGTCGTCTATCTTATTTAATGCATATAATATGCAAATATGTCTGATAATAGGAGCGAAATGCGGAGAGTGCGATCGAGGCGCTAAAGGAATACGAACCGGAAATAGCAAAGGTCATTCGTCAGAATCACAAAGGAGTTCAGCGACTCAAAGCCAGAGACCTCGTTCCCGGTGACCTCGTTGATGTCTCAGGTAGAAAATTAACAACACTCTTTGGATATCAATCAATAAACAGGCAGGTATGCAACCGACAGGCAGCTTTTGGTCTACATGTAATAGGCCTACTATAGGATTTCATGCAATATGGAAGCATGCATTTAAAGACATTCTTATAAATGCGTTTATTAACCACTTTATTTGGTTGACAATAGACAAAATGCTGCATGTGCTGTGAATGTGCAAATAAGAAAAAGGTAGCCTATCCTACAGAATGAAGCAATAGCTCACTAGACATAATAAAAATTATAATGCCTATATAGTATATAGGCCTACAATGCTGTTTTAACTGGCCAACGCCGGTACATGAGCTTGCAAATAGGCCTACTGTAATTTTAATTCATAATTTTAATTCATAATTTTAATTTCTATTTTTACCCTAATAATTACTTTTATGTTGTTCTCTGCAAATATTGATTTTAGTCGGTGATAAGGTTCCGGCGGATATGCGAATCATCCGAATTTTCTCCACAACTCTTAGAGTTGACCAAGCCATTTTGACAGGTTGGTAAAGCACCTTCAAGTTAACTATAGGCTAATTATCACATATAATATTCTATTCTGTTGAATTATTTTTTATTGCAACCAAAGTACACAAAATGACAAAAATATAGAAAATAAATAGATCTAAATATCCGTCATTCCAGTCATTTGCAGGTCCGGAAAACAAGAGGCCCAGACGACACCCGTCTTAATAGCTGTTCCGCCCCTCTGATCCTATGGTAACTCGACCCGGACCACCACGGACTACTCTCACGGACGACCCTTCTGACTCAAAGCAGCGCTCGTGAATAAGCTGGTGCCCCGCGCTTGGCTTTCGAGTGGCGCTTTAGAAAATTTGAGTTTACGATTACGAGTTTAAATACTAATTTCAAGATCAGTGATGGAAGATTTGGGTTTGGAATAATACCTACCCGTTCCTCAGTCTACATAATTATAGGCCCTACCCTGACCCCGAAGTGTGACCCTGGCCTTACGGATTTGTTTCGATTCAGCTTAGGCTCATTTTCTGTGTTACATCTCATCATCTACAGTATGTTGTATTGACGTTATGCTCATCGTATGAAATCTCGTCATTCGCGCACAATAATTATCGCAATTAAAACTGAATCGTTTTATAACTGACTGCAGGGGAGAGCGTGTCAATACTGAAACATATCGATGCTATTCCTGATCCACGAGCCGTCAACCAAGACAAGAAGAACATGCTCTTCTCTGTAAGTTAAATCTCTTCCTCTTTCTCCTCTTCCTTTTCCTCTTTCTTCTTCCTCTCCTCCTCTTCCTCCTCCTCCTCCTCCTCTTCCTCCTCCTACTCCTCTTCTTCATTAATCGCCTACAAACGACACTATGTTTAGACAAGACTTAATGTAGCCCATATAATTTATTTATAAATTAGACCTAGTATATTGCTTGTCATATAGCATAGTACATGTATATAGCTGCAAAATGCAGAGTACAGTGCCTGACTTGCGACTATCGACGACTTCTTCACCATTCATGTAATATAGTGACGCTAAAAAATATAAAAAATAACCTAACTTATTCATCGATCGGTGATCAGTCAATAATCAATCAGTGAGTCAGTCAGACAGTCAGTAATGGAAAACAAGTCAGTCAGTCTGCCTGCCCGCCCGCCCGCCCGCTCCTCCATCCGTCCATCCATCTGTCTGCTTGCCTGTTCGTCTGTATGTCTTCTGTCTGTCCGTCCGTCTTCTGTCTGTCCGCCCGACTGTCCGTCCGTCTGTCTGACTGTCTGTCTGTCCATAGATCCTTGATCAGTTGTAACACATCGTTTGCACTTCCACTGAATCACTCTAGAGTGCACGTACGCATCAATTAAGGTGCTGTGTCGGGCTGTGGTTAGGCGGCTACGGTTAATGATGTCCTAATTTTTTCTTTGCCAGGGAACAAACGTATCGTCTGGAAAGTGTCGAGGAATAGTCGTAGGAACCGGACTGAACACAGAGATCGGTAACATTACTAAAAACACCTTCTAATTTGTTATTTCAACGCACGCCCACGCAATCGCTTTGTTTCGCATTTTTATTTCAATTTGCAATGAATAAATCAATATGATTTAATTATTGGACAATCAAACTTTGACTAACGATAATAGGCTATAATTGTTTACTCGAATGCTGGTTATAATTATTATTTGTTGCATTGATTTTATTTATAGCGCTGACGTTGAATTTCAGACGTTTGCATTATATAGGCATTAGGCAATAGGTCCCTATAGCGTAGGCCTGTACAGTATGTGCTATCAATAAAATACTGGTTCAGGTTCAATCTCGTTGCAATAAATTAAGCTGTGTTAGAAGTTTTAGTTGAAGCGTCTGATTCTATGCCTACTAATGAAATGAATACTGTATAGACCTAGTTGCACCTAAATAAGCGTTATTAATAAGGCTTATGTCTAAAGAAAGTAGGCCTATTATCTTATTTATATGAACAAAAGAATTTCTGTTTGAATTTTAAAGGTAAGATACGAACGGAGATATCGGAAACGGAGTCGGATAAAACACCTCTCCAGCAGAAATTGGATGAGTTTGGAGAGCAGTTGTCCAAGGTCAGAGCTCCAGTCGCTTTCTCTAATTAGGCCTATTTTAGGCTACTCATTATAATTACTATTAGTCTAAACTGGTCATCAGTTGAATTATTATTATTAGTAATATTAATTTATATATCAATGACCCTCAGGATTTATAAAAATAGGAGCCGGATATTAATATTTTATTGCTGTTAATGTTATTATTAAGTTTTAACACGCTCGCGGTAGATCTATTCCTGTATTCTCTGTAGATTCATAAGCTAAGGCCCTTATGATACTGACCTCAGAGTATATTTCCTGGATTTTCGCCTGTTTGATTCATCAATGCAATACAGGATATCGGCATCGTGTGCCACCACCTACGCCTACGTAACAAAGTATTGAAGTAATTCCAATGCTAAAGACGTACACCCGGCTCTTGGGTCTATTAGGCTATAGGACGGTGAAATGCGTAGTTTAAGACGCCTCTTTCACGGAGGATTCTCAACTCAGACGAGGCGTCTACAAATAAACCAAAAGTCACAAGCTGAAGTGTCTGCCTGCAGTAGTTCAAGATCTAGATCTACTCCATGGAAAGCGAGATCCCTTTTTAAGCGGCAGCGCTAATTTACATGGCTTGTATACGAAGTGTATAATTATCACCGGTGAAACGTGAACGCTTAACATCGACTGCTATGAGCGGCAAGCGCATATGCATGCAGTATATAAACCGAAAGGCTTTTAGGTCACAGTTTTCCCACACTGAAAGTTGCATTACAAGCATCTAAGAATTTCGCACTTTCTCTTTGTTTATTCCTATTTAAAACTGTTTATGAAGATTGCAAAGAATTCTCGTGTAGGCCTATGGGCCTGTGTGTATAGTAAACAGCGCCTGCCTGCAACATGATGCACGCCTACACACACGCGCATTTCTTGCAAAGGAGCAGCTGCATGAGCGCCGTCTGTGTTACTTTGACCTTATAAGCATTACTGCATGGGGTCGTAATCGTAATCGTTATCTCCAAATTTCTAAAGCGCTACTCGAAAGCCAAGCGCGGGGCACCAGCTTATTCACGAGCGCTGAAACACTCATGATGTTGCTCAACGACACTGTTTCATAGCAAATATAATATGATCAGTGTCGCCCTCACCCTGTGTGCAGGTTTGGGACTGGCTCTGCCAAAGCGCGAGCAGTGTCGGAGTTCACAAGTACCGATTATGTTACATATCAATTTATATACATTGTAGCTGTCAGTTCTGATGCCATTGTTTCTGCCATTATGATTGTCGCAGGTGATATCAATTGTGTGCGTCGCAGTTTGGGCGATCAACATCGGTCATTTCAACGACCCTGCTCACGGTGGATCCTGGCTTAAGGTAAGACTATAGAAGACCCACACACACACACCGGTAATTTTGGGCAAAAACTTATAGATCGAGGTGGTTCCAGTTTGACGACACTGTATGATAACAAAGATTAATTATCAGCGTCGCCCTTCTCTTTCATATTGGGCGAGCAGTGACTTAGTAGATTGAGGAACTTCTGGTCGTCATTTATTATACTCTGGTCTACTACAATCATTTATTTACTCTGGCCTACTCTACAATCATTTAAAAAAATCGTATACGCAGTGATAAATATCGGCTCTTGCTCTAGTCATCATGTGTTGAAACTATTTCATGCAACCACTAACCATACTATGGTGTCATTGGTGTGTCAGTTTGAATTGAAAAAAAACGCAATCGTAATCGCCAAATTTCTACAGCGCAACGCGAAAGCCAAGCACGGGACACTAGCTTATTCACGAGCGCCGTGCTATTATTCATATTAATTACCTATGGCCTACATAAATCGCATCTGCCATGGTTGTTTGGTTGTCTTTTACAGGGTGCCATCTACTACTTCAAGATCGCTGTTGCATTGGCCGTTGCTGCTATTCCCGAGGGACTTCCGGCCGTCATTACGACGTGTCTGGCTCTGGGAACGAGACGCATGGCTAAGAAGAACGCCATCGTGAGAAGCTTACCATCAGTCGAGACACTCGGTTGCACATCGGTCATCTGCTCCGATAAGACAGGAACACTCACTACCAACCAAATGTCCGTCTGTCGGGTCAGTCAGTCCTCAGTCTGTCCTCTACATGTAGCCTAATTATACTGCCCCTCTTACACAATTAATTAGGCCTACTCTAAGCGAAGATTTATTAATTGGTAATAGGCTAATTAGTTAGGGTGGGCCTACTCATCATATTATGGTTTCTGCATACACGGGATCACTGAAGGTCATATTACCACATATTAATTAATTAATCAATTCCTTAATTCATTCGTTCATTTGTTCATTTGTTCATTCGTTCATTTGTTCATTCGTTCGTTAATTCGTTCATTCACTTTATGACCACAGACAAAGGATAACTATAGGCCTAAATTATAGGGTTTAGCAGAACTTTGTACAAAATCCGTGTTTTTTGCAATAAAATACTTAGGATCGCATGACCTATTGTTTTAATTGTATGGACCTTTCTTGTTCAGTCACCGTATAGTGCGCACTGCGTATAGCCTATAACTATAGGCTACTTATGCTGCTATTTATGCATATAAGTGTATGTACGCCTATGCATGTGTTTTTAGTTTACCCGTACGGTATTCTTTTTAAACGGAGATTAGCAAGATAATTTTATTCTACAGGGTCTATACAATGCACAGTTTGCACACTGTCAAAATCTCAAGGCTCAGTGTGTATAAAAAAGATGATCAGTTGATCACGAATGTTTCCCAAAGTGTCCCTCAGAATTAAATAATTACTCACCTCTTGATTGGCTACAGTAACTGCGAATATTGAGAAGACTTTTGCTATATAACGCTTTCTACACGTATGTCTGTCTGTTTTATTTCACGAATCATGCAGATGCTGATCTTTGACAAAATAAACGAAGGACAAATTTCAACTCATCAGTTCGAGATCACTGGATCGACGTACGCGCCTGAAGGCGAAATGTAAGTTTAAATTAACTAGACACTCAACGTTCATAATGTAGGCCTAGGCCTATGTCTATAATACCTATAGTATACGTTTCATGCATCCTTTGTTATGATTCTGCGCGACCAAGAAAACTACCACAGTGTTACTGAACAGGGCAACGGCATTTGTTAATCCGACCCTACGCTTGAGGCCTATTCAATTAATGTTGTAGCTGCATTTGCACATAATTAGAATCTATAGTAGCCTAGACTATATTTTGAATTGAAAGTCTTTGTTGTTGTTCTGTCGTGTAGTTTCTCTGAAGGAAAGCCTGTCAAATGTTCGGACTACGATGCATTGATTGAAGTGGCAACCATCTGCTCGTTGTGCAACGATTCCAGCGTCGATTTCAACGAAGTCAGTCGACGAAATTAATTTAACAATAGCAATAGACTTTGACGTAGGCCCATTACCTATAACAGCATAATCAAATCTGAAGCTCATTTTTTGATTAATAGCCTACTGCATGTATGTCTACATATAAACTTTACTTAAAACTCATCCCTACTCTAATTAGGCTACTATAATTGTCAGTGCATTTTATAACGTGTCTTTCGGGTAAGACTTTGTCTTATTAAGGCGCTTCATAAACACAATTTGTATTGTGTAAATTGGTTAAGCAATAACCAGTGATTAATGGAATTCCACCACTGCTCGTACTCTGGTAGTCCCAGCTCAAAGCCTTGATTACAGAGGAGGGTGACACTATAAATTATAATGATCTTTGTTATCACACAATTCACACATGCAAGTGTCGCTGAACTGGAATAACTGCTTCTGCTCATGAAATGACGGTAAAAATTATTTTTAAATCAGATCGCGGGGTCTATTTATATAGGGATAGCCTAATACAAAGCAACGGTAAGAACAAGTAGCTGTTCTAAATTAACGAGAATAATGACAGAAATATGCAAGAATTAGGCTAACACGCGTGATTTGTGTTATCTTCACATGCAGGCGAAGGGATTTTACGAGAAGGTTGGCGAGGCGACAGAAACGGCGTTGATAGTTTTGACGGAGAAGATGAACGTTTTGAACCAAGACAAGACTGGTCTGTCGCAGAAGGACCTTGGAACGCTCTGCAACCAGGCTCTGCAAAGCAGCTGGAAAAAGGATTTCACTCTGGAGTTTTCACGTGATAGGAAATCGATGAGCGCTTACTGTCAACCGGTGAAGTCGACGAAACTAGGTCCCGGCCCCAAGATGTTTGTGAAGGTAAGCATGTATACAATGTTTGTGAAGGTAAACAAATATACAATGTTTGTGAAGGTAAACATGTACAGTCTTTGTGAAGGTAAACAAATACACAATGTTTGCGAAGGTAAACATGTACAGTTTTTGTGAAGGTAGGCACATCCAATGTTTGTGAATGTAGACCCTAAACATATCTAGCCGTAGAAATTCAAGAAAAAACATGACCTACAAATTATAATCTAAAGAAAAAGGGCGCTACTGAAATTCCTGTTTAAGGCTGATCTGCCTATATTCTATGAACGAGCAGCAGTTGACATACATTGCGATACCTCTTTGCCAATCTCTTATTTAATGCGGCACCCTTCCCAAACAGGCATTCTTGTCATTTGTGCCTGTAGGCCCTGGACACGGTAGCCGATATGTTAGGGCGCTCGTCTTGTAACGCGAAGTGTATGGGTTCGATCCTCATCCTTTTCCTCCTCTGAGACAGAGACATGCAGTTCCACTCAACAATCTTCTGTTCAATCTATTCTTTCTCAATTCTTCTGATGCTCGATTGAATTATATTGTGCATGTATGACGAGTGACGTGTCAATTGCAGGGTGCTCCAGAAGGAGTGATTGACAGATGTGCGTTCGTTCGAATTGGAACTCAGAAGGTCCCAATGACACCGGCCATCAAGGCAGAAATCATTAAACATGTCAAGTTTTATGGCACAGGTGAGAGTCGAATTTGAACGTCCAACAAGTGACAAGCTTACGTGACCCTAACAATAAAAAGCTTAATTTTATTGATAATTTGCAGTTAGTTATTTAAGGCTGTAAGCCTAAACTAACATTTTGACATGTATGACTTTCCCCAATCTGTTTAAAGGCTTCATCATGGGCCCAGAGTTCACCAAGTGGATAGGTAGGCCTACCGGTAACTAGACCTATACATTTTATCTTCCAATACAACGTAGGCCTACTGAACTGAAATTAGGTAATAATATAAAGACCATAATTTTCCCGGCATAAACAGTCCTGTAGGCCTATAGGCCCTAGATACATAATTTTAGTGTTGAAAATATAGCATATGACATATAAGTAGTTAGGAATAAAGATGGTTGGTCATATAGGACGATCGGTCATATGGATGATTAGCCAATAGCCATAAAGCATAATTATAATCGTCATAAGATGATTGGTCATATGCCGCAATTGAACGAAATCAATCTTATCTTTAAAAGAAAATTTAATAGGTCTAGACCGTTGGAAAAATGGACAAAAATAGACAACCTTTTCCTTGAATGAATTCCATTTAATGAATGAGTTTCATGTGATCGTATGCTGTCTGATTGAAGGTCGTGATACTCTTCGTTGTCTTGCTTTGGCTACGATTGACAATCCTGTGAGACGAGAAGACATGGATTTGGAAAATGCATCAAAATTTGTCAGATACGAGGTTCGCTAGTTTCGTGTTTTGTATCAAGTGCAGAATTATTAGCTGTGTCTGAAAATGATTTTAAAAAATATGTATTTGCATTCTTAACGGCCTGTGTTGCAAGTTGCAATATTTTTCACAGTCGGTCAAACTCAAACCGCGTGTAGGCCCATTTATTTGACAACGAGAGCTATTAATTATTAAACAGAACCTGAAGATTATCTTAGTTACCTCAGTATAAGGTAACTGTAACTTATAATATTAATTATAATTCATTCATTCAAGTATTTATATAGCGCCTCTTCAATGAAACTACTCAGAGGCGCTCCAAATAATTATACCCTACATTTATAATTTTTTTATAATTTTTAAAATAAAAGTATGGTACGAAGCTGCTTGACAGCGTTCAATCGAAATGCCAAACTCAGATCACCATAGCCTACAGGGAACCATTTAAATCATGAGAAATGGATTTCTTTGTGTATTGCAGAATAATTGTACGTTTGTTGGACTGGTTGGAATGTTGGATCCACCTCGTAAAGAAGTCATCGATGCCATAAGAAACTGTCGTCAAGCAGGAATTCGAGTCATCGTCATCACTGGAGACAATAAGGTTAGAGCAGCGTCATTCTGCCGTCTTAAGTGCAATCCATTCATGAATAGTGATCACATTCAAGTGTAGGCCTATAGTAGCGCCATCGAAACGATGACTAAACGATTGACTGAAGACGGACCACTTATAATTATTATTGAAAACGGCGAAGGAGTTTATTGCCTGAAGCTTGGGATAGGACCTAGGTCTAATTGAAATTGAGTAAAACCGCAATGGGAAAAGGCACGCAAATCAGATTGACTGTGACATTGATAATTGGATGCCGTCTGCACGATTTATAAGACCGCCCATTGAAATTGTTCACGTACACCCATTATATAGACCCGACTCATGTAATTTGTTTTAAGTGGCGTATGAGGTTTAATAGACGAGTACAATTGGCTGACTGATTGACTGACTGACTGACTGACTGACCGACCGACCGACCGACTGATCGACTGACCGACCGACAGACCGATTGATTGATTGATTGAGTGCCTGCCTGTCTGGTTGATTAATTGATTGATTGATTGATTGATTGGTTGATTGATTGGCTGATTGATTGATTGATTAATTGGCTTACTGTATCCATAGGCAACGGCTGAGGCCATCTGCCGACGGATTGGAGTCTTCAACGAAACGGAAAGTACGGAGGGAAAGTCGTACACAGGTCGCGAGTTCGATGACCTTTCACCCGATGAGCAGGCGAGGGCAGTTCGCAACTCAAGACTGTTTGCGAGAGTAGAACCAGCGCACAAGAGTAAAATAGTGGAATATCTGCAGGCAGATGGAGAAATATCGGCAATGGTAAGTAAAATAAAACCAATGGTAAGTAAAATAAAACCAATGATATAAGTAAAAGAAAAGCAATGGTAAGTAAAATAAAACATGCATACGATAAAATTGTAGCGATTTCCACTATTATTCATTTGCGAACAACACACCCATGCTCATCACATAGAATATAGCAATAATGTGTGTTGAAAGTGAGTTTTATTGCGTAATGTCTAGGTTCTAAGATGTTACAAAGTGAACATAAGTAGGCCTATTATACATTTGAGAAAGTATAGTTTACGGGCCAACATGAATTTATGTCCAATACGGGGGAATTATGTGTGGTGACGTGGTCACGTTCCTTTGCATGATACAATATTCCAAAAGACTCACCATAAAAGAGATTTTGTGGAGTGGAATTTCTTAATAAATCCAGACGTAATTATAATTTGACTTAGCCTACCTATGCGTTCTTAATTATATCTTTTAGGTATAGACTATACCATGACTGTTTCTTTTGCCTTGACCTTGCAGACGGGTGACGGTGTGAATGATGCGCCTGCGCTGAAGAAGGCTGAGATCGGAATCGCGATGGGATCTGGAACGGCCGTCGCCAAATCCGCCTCCGAGATGGTCCTGGCCGACGACAACTTCTCAACGATCGTAGCAGCGGTGGAGGAAGGTCGTGCAATCTACAACAACATGAAGCAGTTCATCCGCTATCTCATCTCGTCCAACATCGGTGAGGTCGTCTGCATCTTCCTCACTGCTGCCCTTGGAATGCCTGAGGCCCTCATCCCGGTCCAACTGCTCTGGGTCAACCTCGTCACTGACGGTCTGCCCGCTACTGCTCTCGGCTTCAACCCACCTGACCTTGACATCATGAATAAGCCACCACGTAACCCCAAGGAGCAGTTGATCAGTGGATGGCTGTTCTTCCGATACATGGCGATCGGCGTCTACGTTGGATGTGCGACTGTGGGTGCGGCTGCATGGTGGTTCACACTGTACGAGAAAGGACCACAGCTCAACTACTACCAACTGGTATGTCGCCCACCTGCAGTCTCCTTTCTTCTAATGCTACATTGTGGGGCGCGGTGGTGTAGTGGTGGCGTCGTTGCCTTGGAGCCGGAAGGTTCGAGGTTCAAATCCATGCACCTCGCCACGTAAGGACCTTGAGCAAGTCCTTCACTCACAATTGCTCAGCGCTTCGGCGTGAAACTCCGATGCAGTGTCCGCTCTGCATTTGGGAGCGCCTCTGTGTAGAAGAGCTTGAAGGGGCGCTATAACAAGTGCACATACAAACAAATTATACCGAGTTAGTTCAAACCATCTAGCATCCCTTGAAGAAATAAAAGCATCTCAAAAGTAGTATATAAATTGCTTTGTATGTGATCATTTTTAAAGCGCTTCTCGCAGCAAGAGCCTTTCAGAAGCGCTCCCAGCGCAAGTGACCCTAAGAGAAACGCATGATTTGTGGCGATAGAAAGATGCGGAGAGACTGCAAGAGCGGATGACAGAGCAAACTCATGGGAAGTCATCCATTGCATAGAGTTGGATCTAAGCATGCAAAGTAGGGTGGAGTGAAAAAACCGAAAATCAGAATTCTGAAAAGTAATGGCAACCAAAGGTTGCCCAATGACATGGGGTCAAAAAATGTGTAAAAAGTTTTTAAAAATATTGATGTCTTCAGCCCCCATAAGTGGGCCAAAGTTCCAAAAAATTGCATTTTTTGGACAAAATTGCCGGTTTTCTCATGAAATATTATTTGTGCAAAATAATTAAATCCCATTCAATATACCGTTGGAAAGAGCAATTAAAACTGAATAAAATGATGTATTATTTTTGAGAATAGTCCCATATTTGTAGAAGATATTAACTTTCTAACCATAGCCCCTCTTCGCAACATGTCGCGAACCCTAAAACAGTTAAACACTAGTAACTTTTTTATTCTTTGAGATATTTCGATGCATGATATGTCATTCGCTTCAGTTCAGGACCAGTTTTCTAACAGTGTTCTGAAATATGAGATTGTTTACTGCTTGTCTAATTTTAGGATGCTATCTAATATAAGCCTACACTTTAACACTTCCAACAAGCATCTTTGAAATCACATTGCATTCAGAGTAGTGTAAAGTTATAAAATGATATACAAATTGCCTGAAGACTCGCTTGAATCATCATTTCAATCAAAGAGTTATCATCAATATGATTCTAAATAGTTTCTGTGAAGCACTGTCACTTTGAGTGGCAGCAGTAGTTCTTTTTGGTTTCAAATATCGGCATCAGTTCTCGCGATTTTAACCGTGCTCGAATAAAACCATCTCTATTGTTTGCACCACATACGGATGCAGCCGCTTCAGTGACTATTTTAACACACCTTTCATCGCTCTGAGTATGACATGGAAAATTCTCAAAGTCTATTGCTGGTGGAGAATGACCAGTAACAAGAGTTTTCAGCTGTTCTTCAGATATGTCGGATAAAATTGGTGGAACGGTGACTCTGCAATCATTCCAGTTTATTAAGTCCACATAATCTGTCGAGTCAAAATTCAAGGGTGGGATTTGGAAGCCCCGCACAGATAGCTTTCTTTTATCCATTTTAGCTTTCAGGATTCTTCTAAGACCAAGTTCTCTTACACGAGGTCGCTCATCAACGATCATGCACAGCAGCAAATTTTCTGGATGATTGTGCAAAGTAAGCATTTCGCTGAATCACGGGATCCAATACTGCTTTCAGTGAATCACCAAGATACCTTGAGAAGTTTATCATCTGCCAAACATGAAGGCCTCCATATCTGCACGACGGTTTCGTTTTGATACAAAACCACATCCTGGCATAAACTTTGACTACAAATTCCGCGAGAAGTTTCAATTGTGTTGTTGGCTTTAAAGTTGCCACATAAAGTCTAAGTACTCGATTAGCCGTTGTCAGCCACCGTGCATGAGACATCTTCCCAGGCTCTTTATGTGCAAGATCTTCAGAACAGTGACCGGATCGAACTGCGTTGCATATGTCAAGCAGGTATTTCTGATCTGTACTTAGACCGCTACAGCCAACGTCTGGCATTTCGCTTTCAATGGATTCGAACGCAACAACATTGAGCTGCTCACAATTTTCTAGTTGTTTGCCAATAACCCCAGAGTAAGTTTTAGGTCCAGTTGTCTTACTTCCATCAACATGCTGAACGAAATGTCTAAGCAACAACTCGTTAGCATGTAACTGACAAATAAACCATTGCAATGGCCTTTCGAAGCTTAGCTCTATCAACCTAATAACACCTCCTTTTTGTCCAGTGTTAATGACAGTTCCATCACATCCCAAAGCAACTAGCTTTTCAGTATTATGTGTAGATAGAAATTCAGTAATACCAGAAGCAATGCTAGCTGCTGAACCTGTGTTAGGTGCTATATGGCCAAGGTAATTACCTTCTGGTTGCTGGATTAGTGTTATGTGTTCCTCTGCCAGTGTTCTGCGATGAAATTTAAGCCCTTCCTTTTTGTTAATTAGTGTTCTGTCTTTGCGACCATCGAAATATAACCCATGCAAGTGAACACTTTGCGATTGTTCAACAATTTCGTTTCTGGTTTTATTTCGCTCACGCCTTACTTTACTCCTGTCAACTACCAATGATGCATCTCGTGATTGTATTGCTCCAACATCCTCCAGCACGGATGAAGCCAATGCCGCAACCGCTCGGTCTGACACACCATACCTGTCAGATAATTTCGCCAAAGATGGCAGATGCAATCTATTTTGAGTTGGTGCTCTTGTTGGTGAATAACTTGCTGATGCTCTATTGCAACTCTTCTTGCGTGCTGGTTGATAATCAATCTCTGAGTCCGATGCAGATGTACAAGAACTCGATGATTCGGGAAATGAAGAGTGTGTTAGAGGGGGTTCCATACACGTAGTTTCAGTAGTTATTCTACCATCTGTCTTTGACCTTCTTTGCAATTTTCGTTTAATTTTCCGTGTGGTCAAAATGTCGACCGATCCAATAGACATCAAACGTGCAGCTCTTTGATCGGAGAGAAACGGCTGTTCTTGCAAAGGAACGCGATGCACTTTATTGCATTTACACAAACTGAAGTCGCACTTACATGACGCTATATCAAACAGCTGTTTAGATTCGTCCTTGAATAATTTCGCCTTCACTCTATAGCTACTTGTAAGTTGTTGTGACTTGGGGAAATAAGTGACTCTCCTGTACTTGCCAATATACTGCCTGATTCTCTGGATTATTCTGTTATGCGACACAATAGGAATTGATGCTTTGTTCCATAGTTGTTCCAGCTGTTGTGCAACTCTTTCAGTTATTTCGAATATGGATGGCTGTTTACCTGAACGTTCTTGCTTAATATTGCTTTCGACGAGAAGATAGCACTTAATTACATCTTCATAAGTAGGTAAGACAGTCTGGTGTAGTTCCCGCCCATGTCCGAACAACGAAAAGTCTGTTTTAGATCGAGTAAGCATCGCATTTTTATGTTTGGCCATTTCTCCTTGATTATGATAAGAAATTTACATTGGACAAGATGCGAATTCAGTTTCCGTGAAAACGGAATAAATGAAAGATTGCAGAAACGGTAAACAGATTTAAAACAAACGTGTCCGTCAAACAATCTCACCTTCACAACATACTATTAAAGACGCAGTCACAAATGAAAGCGGTTGAAATATCTCGATAGATCAAAAAGTTATTAGCGTTTTACCGTTCTCAGGCTAATAGCGACATCCTGCGATCGTGGGTAATGCAAAAGTGAATAACTTCTACACATATGGAACTTTATGACAACAAACAATATAAACATTAAACAACCTTGCCTTACATTGCACCCTTAGAAAACTGGTCCTGAACTGAAGCGAATGACATATCATGCATCGAAATATCTCAAAGAATAAAAACGTTACTAGTGTTTAACTGTTTTAGGGTTCGCGACATGTTGCGAAGAGGGGCTATGGTTAGAAAGTTAATATCTTCTACAAATATGGGACTATTCTCAAAAATAATACATCATTTTATTCAGTTTTAATTGCTCTTTCCAACGGTATATTGAATGGGATTTAATTATTTTGCACAAATAATATTTCATGAGAAAACCGGCAATTTTGTCCAAAAAATGCAATTTTTTGGAACTTTGGCCCACTTATGGGGGCTGAAGACATCAATATTTTTAAAAACTTTTTACACATTTTTTGACCCCATGTCATTGGGCAACTTTTGGTTGCCATTACTTTTCAGAATTCTGATTTTCGGTTTTTTCACTCCACCCTAATGCAAAGTCTCTGCATTAAAACCGCGGCTGTTCTGACGCGAAGAAAAAGGTCAAGCCGATCTGAGGATCTTAAAGGACGAATGAATGCTTGTGTAACTGCTCAATGCGCATGTATATAGGGGCCTATAGGCGACAGTATTGTTTTGTGAATGTATAATCAGACAAGGTGCATGGTCTAGCTGCTCCAAGAAGTTAATGGTACGGAGCAGACCTGCTGACCGATCCGGTTGAGACTGGGCAGCATGACGCGAGACAGACTCAGACAGAGAGTGGCGTCGGACTCATACGGGCATTCAACCCAAGGTTATTAATGATGATGAAGTATGTATGTAGGATATACGTACGTTATGTAGGTGTTCTAGGCTATACTGTGTGTATAAGCTTACTGCATAACATTGTAGGAACAGACTATATTTGTGCATGTATGCATATATGTATTATATACACATAGTAATATGTATGTGTGTAGGCTATACCTAGTTATGTATCTGGATAATAATATATACAGCTTCTGTTGAAAACCAAACATCGGATGCTGCAGTAACGGGTTCGCATGTGCAGTTACTCTATTCAAAATACCGGCAAACAACACAGACATATATCTCACCACATACATGTATAAAAATTAAGTTCTTCTCTTCTAAACTCTGCTGAGCATCAAGGAATGCTGCAGCGGCCTCTTCTACCCGCAAGCCGTTTCCGTTGCATGAACAGTATGCCCAACCAATTGATCGATTCTTGCATAGAGTAGACCTATTCTAGTCTTCTCTCGTCAGGGCACTCCTGCGATATCCCCAATTTTATCAACTCCCTCGATGCGCACTTCAAATCTTCTACGTGCTGAACACTTTCCACGGCTGCATGTCTAATCTCTGCCCGATTACATCCAGTGATCAAATTCTTTCAGGGGTACATGCTACATGCATGGGCGTTTTCCAGTAACAGCCGGTAATATCTCAACTCCACCTCTTTTTATTTGCTTTCCTTGACCGTATTTCTACATTTCAGCGATATACGTATATTTTATAACCCAATTGTTTGCTTTGCAAATGCAATTTTTTCTACGATTGCCAGCAGCAAGACTTTTTCTTGTTAAACCATATATTCTGGTTGGAGTTTGCGATGCGCAAGGCCATAGCCAAGATTTCATTGGTGGGGGGAGAGTTAGCCTACTCGACCTTGAGCAGGCCTACAATTAAGCAACCGAATCATGACTAATAGTTTGGAGAAGTGTAGGTCGTGAGCTCTCATATAGCGGGTTCTGGACGGCCAATATATTATAAACTGTAATTCTTACATCACATGTTGTTGGTATAAATGCATTATTTAATTTTTACATTTTTTTCATTTGGGTGGGTGGGTGTTCAAACACCTACATGCATAACACCACCACAGCTATGGCTTTGGCGATGAGCAGAATCTTGCATTGCATTTTCTATTCAAAATGATTTTTACATGCTCTGTTCTGCTCTGATCACATGTCCTCATTTAGCCTACATGTATACACCAAATATTGTTTTTCATCACCTTCTAAATATAGTAGTCTATAAGCTGGTAGATCCAGGTAGAACGTCTGTGTTGCTTTATAGGAGCCTCACTTGCGTTCATGTCTTTCTATTGTCGAAGTTATAAGCTTTAAATGTATGCCTACATTGAAATGATTAATGTAGCCTACTTGGTTCTACGATTGGAATCCTATCATTGAATTCATTCTCCTGACATAATTATCAGCCTGTGAGATTAAAGATTATCTTAAAGTGAAGACTATAGGGGGCCTAATTATAGGCTACTTCATCCATCGTTGTCAAATCACTGGTTCAAATCGTGCATGCAGCTTCAATGGCAACTATGAGCTATTTGTTTACTTCGCCACTGCTTGCACTCTGACGGTGCCAGTCCCATGTCTGGATAAAGGAGGAGGGCGACGCTAATGATCTTTGCTATTACGCAGTGTCGTTAGTTAAAAAAGACTACTATTTTGTGTAATTGTGCACGACAACTGTACGTGTGACCTGTGTGACTTGTGTGACCACACATGTGTGACCTGTGTGTGTGTGTGTCTGTGTGATTCAGACGCATCACATGCAATGTCCGGCCGAGCCTCGTATGTTTCCAAGTATTGACTGCAACACTTTCAATAACGCCAAGCCAAAGACAATGGCGTTGTCGGTGCTTGTTGTCATTGAGATGTCCAATGCTCTGAATAGGTAAACAGATACCTGTGCTGCAATAGCCGCATCTGCAGCTCTGCAGCAGCAGCAGGTTCAGCTACCCATCATCGGATGCTAACGTATATCAGCTTCCTGCTTAGCATGCCTGCAGCAGTGAATGTACGATGAAGCTGTTATGTTCTGGATGCGGTCCTATTAACGTCTTCTAACAGCTTCCATCTTCCCGATCTCTATTGGCATCTGTTAGCTCGGTATTAGTTTATGGTCTTTGCATTTGACGTGGATCGGTTTCAAGCACATCTTCACTAGCTTTTATGCCTATTGAAATAGCAAACATTAAAAAAACTATCCAGCGTTGTAAAAGCTAATTGGGGAGGGGCGGCTTCTTGTACTCTCTTTGTTTTGGACTACGTCCTCAAATAGCGTACTGTGTGAGTCAGAATTTCCTTGCAGAATACGTTTATTTTTTGTCTAAAAATGCTGAGTGGACCTTTGTTGTGCTAATCAAGAGACGTTATAAAAATAAATAATATCAGCAAGTGGATTAAATGATCAATCTATCAATCTTTGTAGCTCCGATCCACGTCAACGCAACTGCCATTATATTAATGGAGATTGCTGCTTAAACTCTGAATACGTACCACTAATTGAGAGAAGATACTCATTACCTGCAGATTTTTTTCATGCAATGGAAATTTTTTATAAAATGACCGAAACTTAGACTAACTTGTGCGATTAAGGCTACAGTTGTCGAAAAAGTTACATTTTAACGTCAGTAGTAGAATGTTATTTTAAGAGTAGGCCTAATTAATCGTGTGCTCTATCTAATTATGCGACCAGACTCACCAGTCCCAGTGTCTCGTGCAAGATGAGCGCTTTCGCGGCGTCGATTGTGACATATTCGCTCACGATAAGCCGCCGACAATGGCCCTGTCGACACTGGTCATAATTGAGATGCTAAACGCTCTCAACAGGTAAGCGAGTGTCAGTTGCAGCAGCAGTTGTGACTGACTGCATGCATGCATGTGCAGAAAGAGGAGGAGCAGCCATAAAAAAATTAATCATTATTGTCTGCTGCCTGGTTTGTTGCCTTTGTGGTGAGTTTACCATCTCAGCATCCAAATGATAACAATAATTTTTAATCGTAGGCTCGATCAAATTCTCACTTTACTATACTTTAGTGCTTCTCGGCTTCACATTTATCTGTCGCACGAACCGACTTCCCGCACATTGACTTTTGTCAGCGTAAAAACAAATACCTGCACCAAGATAACATTTATGTGGGATTGTTTCTTTGCCAACTCCTTTTCTGTTTCTGGCGCTTACTTTTGTTACTTATAGGCTATTCTGCCTTTGAGCAAATATCCTTACAGTTCACTCACTGTGATCATTGTCTTTATCTGTTTCCTCTCGTTGTCTACTTCTTTGATTGTCTTCTAATCTATTTCTGTAGCGATTATTTCTGCGACATTGTTTGTTGTTTTTTCATCCCAAGTCAACAGCTGTTTGCCATTTCGTTATCACCTGGTGAGTGCCCTCCAACCCCAATCCCATCGCCGTATCGTTTTTATAAATCTACGAGCATTCCTCAAATTCAGTCAAAATTTATTGAAGTTTGGCATAATATGGCATGGTTTTAGAACACGATGGCATGGCAGCGAGCACAAATGTCATGTCAACCTCAATAAGAAATCTTTAAATTAAGCCTATTCATCTCATACGTCATTCATTTGTCTAAGGACAATGAGCAGACCTTGTAATTAGAACAGCATTGGCAAACCTAGGCATCCAAAAGAATCAGTAGGCAAAGTGCGACTGTACTGTAGTTGATAGAGGTGGGAGGAACATGTGACTAACTTCAATTTAAAAAAATTCTAATGTATTTTAAATATCAAATTGTTTAAGAGACTCATTAAATCTTTGTTCTCAATATAAACCAAACCGATATCGCACCAAGAGTGTGTTTATTATGTGTCGTGTCAGAAAGGTGGTATGAACTAATATAGGCCTATGCTATTATAATTATTAGTTGGGTTCATATTTTGATGTGTTATATTATTCACATTTTTGGTGTTGTTAAGTCGTATTAAATTGTATAAGAACCTCATTAAGCCCTTATTCTCAGTTTTAACCAAACCAGTAGTCTATAATTGTACCAAGGGTGTGTCATTGTTAAACAAAATGTCTTGTTATATATTTTTATCGTTCCACGAATGGCGAAGAAGGCTGCAAAGCTGTTGACTGAGGCTGAAAAACTGACAGCAAATTATTATCGACCAGATTTTCATTTCCTTTCAATTTAATTTCTAAATGTGCGTATTCTATATTGAACAAGTTCGAATAATTATTAGGGACTAGGTTATAATTACATGCCGAAGTTTTCCGAAGTTTCATCATCACCAGGTGGTAAACGGACATGGCACAAACCAGCATGCCAGACTAAATGCTCGATCCTTTCTGCATGTGTCTGCATTTCCTAATCGTTATATGACACTCGCACCATCTTTCTGTTTCGAGGGAGGGGAAGTATGGTTTCAGGGATGAATTTCGTTTGTGTCCTACATTAAACTGTTTTGCAACCATATTATACCTACATGTACGTTGGATTCTGAGATCATAATTATCAGCGCATAGCATCAAACTCCATTAATTAACAAATTAGATATATTTTTGATTATTTTCATGTGTGGTTAGATCTTTCGTTATGAAATCTTTCACCAATGGGAAAATAATCTACCCTTTTTCGTATGGATCGCCAAGTTCTTTCCGTAGTTTTAGTTGGCTGTAAAAGTTCATTAGGCCCTACTGTCATATCGGATTGTGTATAATAACATCGTTGTACTCACTGGATGATTAATGGCGTGGTTAATATTTAACAAACTAACTGAGCCTGCATGCCTGAATAATTAAACTAACCAGTGTTTGTCTTTTCGATTGATGACAATGTGTGAGCTTCTGCTATAGCCTAAAGATGCTTCTATATAGTTAGGTTGTGTGAGTTCCAACTAACGCGTTTTTGGCATGGTTAGATCTGATAATATTGTCTGAGTTAGCTTATTTTTGTCAACCGTTTAGCATGCTAGAAATTTCTAAAGACTTATTTAAACAGAAACGAAGACAAATAAAGCTTAATATTATAATTGTTAATTCGTTTTTGCATCAACTGTTAGTAGTTAGTAGCCTACGAAGCTTCAGACTTAAAATTATTAAATTCTAGGCTATCTGACTAGCTCTATCGAACCGACACTGGGAAGGCCAACTATAGACATCTGAAATACAGGCCACAAATTTGGTGGATGCAAATACATGTAAGAATAGACGCTCATGAACACGACTAAGATAACGACGACGACGACAATGGTGACTTTTTTATGAAGTTAATTATGATTACTACTTTGATGATGACAGTGATGATGGTGAACGTGGTATAGCGGTGATAATAGATTTTGATATTAGTATTAGTGACAGTCCTAATTAAAATGGCAGGATTTCTGATGACAATTAAAGGACATGATAGGCAAGAACGAATAGGACATTAGGGTCCTAATGTTGCTGCTCATCCATAGGCTAATCATCACGCTCCTCTGTCAATCTTTCAACCCTCAAAATCTGGATTTCATTTTCAGACCAAAGTCTATCCTCTTCATGAATGCCCATCCTAATCCGTCAATCCGTCATGTCCTCCATCTTCCAATCATTCTCCCCTTGTTCCCCCCCAACAGAATCTCCCACGGTCGCTCCTTCGTCTCCTTCTCTCCATGATCTTGAACCAACCTGTCCTGGACATTAATCTCTCACCAATACATCGGAAACGACGCAGCGCTCTTGAATAAGCTAGTGCCCTGCACATGGTTTTTGACTAGTACTTTAGATCTCTTAAGATTGTGATTACGAAACTTGTAGTAATTAATTATGACAGTCCTAATTAATATGTCAGATAATTGAGATAGCTGATGTCGTCAGATAACGAAAGGCAAGGCGGACCGACCACCTGTACCACCTGTACTAACAGATGAGAGATGATGTTGCTTAGCATTTCAGAGAATCAGTCGCTGACACTGATGCCACCCTGGTACAACAAGTGGTTGCTTGGAGCCATCGCTCTCTCGATGTCTCTGCACTTTATGATTCTTGAAGTGGACTTTCTGTCGGTGAGTCTATGTTCATAACTTCGAACCATTTCCAGTTTTTTTTTTATGTAGACTATACGTTGCGTTCTATACAAAATTCCTTACAGTTCAGTTGCACACTTTTAACCTTCATATTTCAGACCCATCTAGCCTACAGTAGTCTACATGTAGGCCTATAGCTGTCCGAAACGCATGGTAAGCTCACCGAACTTAAACATGAGATTATCTGTACTAGGCCTATTTCGTTCCTTAGACTATGAGCTTAAAGCTATCGTGGTCACCATCAGAAGCATGGAGGCCGGAGGAGGGTGCATTGAGCAGAAGGTTTTAACATAATGCCTTTTGGTAGTGAAGAATGGGATGCCTTTTTCAATTTAGCATCAACCGAGCAGAATGTAAGGAATACATGCATTGCATAATTTGTATGCTTATTTTTGAATTTCGAAGCTTTCGCCAGCACGAGTTAACTATAGCTACATGTAGCCTACAGTACTGTTGCACACTGCTACAGGTATACGCAGTGCGTATTCTTATATGACCGCTCTAAGACGACTCGTTGAGCCTAATGAAGCAAGATTAATTAATGCAAACAGTTAATAGTAGGCTTACAGCAATCAAGTTAGTAATCCTAATAGAAAACTTATAGGCCTACTTCTGGTTAAAATTTGTAAAGCGCTAATGTACATCAGATGAAATAGTTCAACTAAGAATAAATTACTCAAAAAGTGCTTAAAAGATCTACAGCTGGACTGTAGCCTATTGGTTGCATCCTCATCATGCTGATTGTATATGCATGGGACACCTTTTTTAGTGGTGACATTGTGAAACGTGAATGCACCAATGCGCAGTTCAGATAACAATGTCTTCTTCGTAGCCTATTAGCTGTTTGTTCATGTATGTTTTGGCAAAATCCTTATTAACTCAATCTCTTTGCACACTGATTTTAAATAAACTTATTCTGTAATTTTTTAATGTTTCAGGCAGTTTTCCAGATCACGCCACTTAACATTGAGGAATGGTTGGCTGTACTCAAGATATCTTTTCCAGTTATTCTCATTGACGAGGTTCTTAAATTTATAGCACGCAGATTCACAGATAGTAAGTATACACGATGATATTCATACGCTTAAAAGTATATGTGTAACCTCTTATTTTGTTTGAAATGTCGAAAGGTTAGGCCTGTGCAAACTAACTGCATGCGATTTTAAAGTACCGTAGGCCTACCGTAGCGTTCTCAGTGCGATAACCCCTAGAAAAGTCTTAAGAAGAGAGAGAGATGTAGATAGTGATCCAGAAGTAGAGTCCACGCAGAGTGGGGAAGGGAATTCCACAAGGGGCCCAATGACGGTAAAGGATCGAGTTTGAGCAATAGTAGGCCTACGTGGTCCTAGCTCGTGAAGTAGGCCTAAGCAAGTGTGCCCTGTCCAAAGAACGGAGAGGTCGATGAGAATATGCGGAAAGAGGAGAACGAATTAGATCACTGAGATATTTCGGTGCAAGACCTATGCAGTTTGGACTTGAGTACCAGAGAAAGGACTTTATATTGTTTAGACCGGAATATAAACTGTGATATGCGTGCCCATTGCCCTTTGTTGCAGACACAATTATGTACATATAATTTAGGCTACATATCCTGTGTACAATAGTATTTAATCTGGAAAGCCACCGTAAAAAGCCTATTATTTGGGATATAAAGCTAACCATGCTTTGTCCATTGTTTTGTGTTTTCAGTCGCCATTGCTAGGGACCCGATGTCCGAAAAGAATTAGACAAATACCGTCCCACAGAGAACGTCAAAGAGTGTCTTGCTGCGCTTCGTGCTTTCACGTCCAGCATTCAAATTTTCGACTGGATTTTTTTCAAGAATAAAACTGTTTTAATGTAGATCACCTGAAGTTCCTTAGCCACCGTTGACGAACTATATACTAAATGCGACGAACCGATTTTTATCAGCAATTAAGAAAAGTCTGCGTTTGACAAACCTCTTGTGTCATAGTATGATAGTAGTTATTATCATCTCTTCAATATAGGCCTAATTATTTATTTAATCTAGATATAGGGCCTATGCTGGCTCTTCAGTTATTGTGCAGTGTACACTCTTACAGTTTCCTGGGAACTTTCTTCTACTCTTTCTCCTCGTGCTATATGTTGCGGTAAGCAGACGATCTTTTAGCATCACAGGAAAATGGTCGTATAGGTTAAATGCCTACGTTTTTCTGCAAACTCCAGCTCACAATGACTACGGGTTCATAAGCATAATATAGTCTATAAAACACCACCTCGAAATTGAGGTTAGGGCTAGCTATGTCCAGAGTGCAAAAATGAAGTCGGTTAAACTAAAACGTAGCTCGAAACAATCTACCATGTGGTCTGGCTTTGACTGAAGCAATTAAGGATTGATTGTTAATATTGTCTTATTTTCAGTGTTATAATGATTATGATAATCATGTCTGAAGTTCTAGAAAGCTCTGTGTATTCTCGATGTTCTACTCTGGCTACAATTTCGTGTAACCTGCAGTAGGCCTAAGTCTATATAGGCCTACTGAACTGTATAGGTTGAGAAACGTTATCGAAAGTCGTTAATTTCGTTGCATGTGCTAAGAACCTACATGTACATGTAATTCTGGAGGCCTCTGCAATGCATGCATGGTCTCGTGGTGTTGGCAATGGTTACCCTCCGTTGAAAACTTCAATTAGAGCAGATCTTGTTGCTGCAGATGTCGTAATAATTGCTTTGTGTGGAACAATCGTACGTTCACGATGTATAACAATAGATTTATGTACATCTAACAACAACACCATATTGAACTGCTCCAGCTGCTACCGTACTGTATACTGACTCTTAATTGACTCTTGGAGGACATCCATGCACAATAGGCCTAGTGATCAAGTTTACGATGAATTCCGCATTGTCGGTTTGCTGTTTGGGAACTTATACCCGGTAGCAAAGATTGCATGCTGTACAAAAAAGTTCTATTGTCATCTTGTTAACCGTTTAGGTAGCAACAGTTGTGTGTGATTCCTTTAGAGTTTCCAAGGTTAGGATTGAAATTGCAGGTTGTTGATTAGGTAATAGAACATCTTACATTCTGTCTTTTTAAAATAAAAACGGTTGTTGCATTTTTACTCGATGAAATTCATTCGCTATAGGCCTGCCCGGCCTGCCAGCATAGGCCCTATAATATGAACTTGACAGTAACTGTTGTCGCCCATATTAAAATGTAAGAATACATGGACTTCACGTGAGCACAGCGGCTGCCTATTTTACCTGCGTAATTTGGACGACCAGGTGGGTGGATATAGGTTAACCTGTACGTGGCATCCTGTGCTTATCCAAAGCTGGTTAAAGAGTTTGAAAATTCCAACCATTTATATTTCTTTGATGTTCGACAAATTGATGCAGCGTGCCTAGGCCTATAACTATAGACTATAAGACGACATTATTTTAACAATCTTGTTTTCTATGGCATTCGACCGTTTTCCCGGAACAATCAATATATTCACGAATGCACTATTGCACTTATTTTTAAAATACGTCAAGAAACAATTTAAAGTATTTTAAACCGACATATGAAGTCGTAGGCCTATCTATTTTCAACCTATCTTAACTACAGGGGCGGATCCAGGGCGGGGGGCTTGTCCGGCCATGGCCCTCTCCCCCATTTAGAAATGCCCATGTATCGTGGCCCCCCCCCCATTTGGATTGAACATGCTGTGGAACAATGTACACGGTGTCCCAATTGAAGTGAGCCCCTTTTTGTTTTGGCGATATATCTGTTAATTCTAAATGAAACTCTATAACAATTTACAGCGTGAAAGAGGGATAAATTATAAATGTTTCCTGAAAATTTTATCAACTTCTATCAACATAGTCCGAAGTTATGCACATTCAAATTTGGACAAACAAAATTTGAAGTTGCCAACATGTAAAAGATAGGAAATTAGTGTTAGCGCTGTTCTTTAAAGCTGATGTTCAAAATGTCCTCCATTAGCTCGAATGCATGCTCTAAGGCGCTTTCGCCATTCATTGATTGCATTGTCAACAATCCCTTGATCAAAACGATTCTATTCTTCCGCATTTCACTGTTTGAAGACATGGTCACTGGTCAACGTCAGTTACGTCACGTATGCGAGTTTCATAATGGCTGCGATGAAATTCTTTTAAAAACCTTTTGCACCATAATGTTTTTTTCTATTAATTTTTTTTATTAAACTCAAATCATCTTTCCTCAAAATCATTTTTATTATTGTCCCCTAACATGGAAATTACGAAAATATGACGTCATATTTATTAATTTAGAAAGTAAGGCGTGCAGTTGCAAACAATAATTTCCTATCTTTTACATGTTGGAAACTTAAAATTTCCTTTGCCCAAATTTGAACGTGCATAAAAGCATAGGCCTACTCCTTCGTCTCTCGTATACACCAGAATCACTTCAGGTCAGTCTCTGCTAAAACCCGACTCATCCTCACAACGTAAAAACAACTGCAACTTTTAACCTCTATCAGATTGCCACTTAAGAAAAAAAGAAATCTCTTTTCTTAATATGAGAACTTTCTGAACAAACAGGTTTTTCTCATCGTATCAACGGTTCAACTTGTCACCTTATGCTGTCAGTTCCTTGAACGTTAGTGACCGTCATGACCAGCCTTCTCCATTGCTTTCTTTCTGATGTCGGTTCACTTAGTTCTTCCAGATTCATTCCTGTTGTTTCTTGAACCTCGTCCAACCACCTTTTCCTCGGCCGCCCTTGTTTTCTCCTTCCCTCTCCGCAATCCGCACGACAGCATCATATTATCTTTTTCCAGTCCATTTGAGCGCATAACATCATCGGTTATTTAATCTCAAACACTTTCTCTTAAGCCCACATCACTTTGACTACAACGAGCATCACTAGGGTTGCCAGGCAGCCTTGAGTAAATTACCGGACTATATATATATATATATATATATATATAATTCAGAAGAACACACAAACACACACACACACACACATATATATATATATATAAATATATATATATAGGGGCTATAAATTTGATATGCTGCAACCCTGTCGTCATGCACGAAAAGCGGATTGTGCGTGAAAGATTAATAGTCTGATGAGAGATGCCACCCTAATTCTGAGACTTGTGATGTTGGGACAAGTCTTGGAAATGTGGGAGGAGGCGGAGCAGTTGATGATGAGCCAAGATGAGTGGAGGGAATTGATGCGTTTCCCGATATGCAGACTTGCGCGGGGACTGAGTGGAATGATCTTGGCAGGGTATGACTAATCTGAGGTATAATAGACTATAATACGACTATACGTACATCATGTAAGCTTATGAAGAAATCTGGAGCAGTGACATTCATGATGATAGACCTATATCGGATATCTTGTAATCAAGTGTAGAGCTGAACGGTTGGTTTAGCCTGGCCTGTCTCCAGGCATAATTATACTTGTGTATCCAGCCACATTATGCAATGGCATATTCATTTATCTGTCTGTGTATTGTCCTACCTACCACGTGTCTCAGGTTGACTGCATTTGAAGAGGTAGAAAAATGGCAATATATTTGGAAAATCGCAAACAGATGTCTATATGGACCCAAGAAACGATTCACTCCAACACTTGTTGCTAGCAATAATTATTTACCGGACACCACCATGTCCGGTAATGCCTGAAATTTCTAACCGGACAGATTGTGCAAATACCGGACTGCCCGGTTCATTAGGCCTACCGGACGCCTGGCAACCCTAAGCATCACTCTACTGAAACAGTCCTCATTTCGCTTATACAGTAAACCTGTCATGACACCAGGTCATTAACCGGTCATTTTGTTCGTGTCTTTAGACAACTCAGCCGCCTTCAGTGCTATAGACCGTGTGTTTCGTTCATCTGCAGCCGCCTGTAGACTTGTGATCTCTGCCACTGCCTTAGCCTATATATCGTGGATGAAGCTGTACCTTTCATAACGTTGCTTCATAGTCAATGCCGCTGGTTACACCTATAACACCAACCACTCGGCAGACATTCGTTTCCTCGTCTTCGGCTGAAGATATACAACCGTTGATATCTTTGTCCCCACGCACTGGAATTATAATATAGCCTACGTAGCACTCCAACCTGGACGACCAAAAGCCCTCTCACTGATCTCAGCCTAAACCACTCAGATAGAATTGCTCGCTATTGTCCTCCGCAAGTTCCAATAAATCGATCTTAACATGATTCTTACCTATCCTTTGTTAATCCTATCTCACCCATCAAATTCGCCTCTTAGCCGATTCTACTCTGCTATATTACTTTATACTCACGACTGTAAATGTAGCCTATTATAGACGCATAAAAACGGCTTATAAACACACATACGTAGCCTACGTCATGCACACACATTCAAACATGCTTATAATAGATGTATAATAAAAATCGACATACATGTTTAAATACCTAGAATCCTAGATCCTAACTATGTACGCCTACATACCTACCTATCTTCATGCATATACACACAATAGGCCTTCCACATAATTATTCATACACACGTGCATACCAATATGAATACATACACCCATAGGCTACCTAATTACCTATCCTATATAAGCTTACATTATACAAATTTAAATACGTAGGTCTACATGTATTATAGGCTATCAATACTGGGTGACAGGACAATTACCCCCTGGACAATTACCCCCAGGACAATTACCCCCGGACAATTACCCCCGGGGACAATTACCCCCCGGACAACTACCCCCCGGACAACTACCCCCCGTGCCAATTACCCCCCGGACAACAACCCCCCGTACCAATTACCCCCCGGACAATTACCCCCCGTGCCAAAAATTAAATCTATGTCATGTTAAAAGCCTTTAGTTAGCATAATAATTAAGCAAGGTTAAGAGCAACTATACGAAGATAGGCAAGTTATTGTTAAACGTTCAAGAAAAATACTAAATCAAATCAAATCTAAAAACGGTTCTATAAGCTAATGTGTGAAAAAGGTTAAAAGTTCAAGAAAACTTCAACGTTTTAAACGCTGCTTAATAAAATATTTAAATGTAATTATCGATAGAGTTCTGCCTATTTTCGTAGCCTACTTAGCGAAACGACACCATTTTGCTAAATTCTTGTGTTTCTTCTGTTTCACGTAAAGAAAACCTTCGAAACAACGTTTATCTTTCCCTCTCAGATTTAGAAAATTCCATCATGACCAGATATCTAAATTAACTAGACTGTGTGTAAGCTAACTCCGTATTGCATTGAATAAGTATTGTAGAGTGAGATAGTGAAGAAAGATGGCTATAGGTCTACCACAGTAGGCCCTTAAGTTTTTTTTAGGATAGGCTTAGGCAGCGCTGAACGTCCGACAAATACAAAGAGACTGGTAAAGAGATTAACGCGTGAGAGAACAAGCTCACACTGTGGCACGGGGGGTAATTGTCCGGGGGGAAATTGGTACAGGGGGTAGTTGTCCGGGGGGTAATTGTCCTGGGGGGTAATTGTCCAGGGGGTAATTGTCGGGGGGTAATTGTCCGGGGGGTAATTGTCCAGGGGGTAATTGCCCTAGAACCCAATACTGAGTCTCCATATGCATACACACGTGCATATACAATAAAGGCGCATAGCCTACATAGGCCTACATTGTAAGCACGCCTACTCATGGGCGCCCGCACATAGGGGCAAGGGGGGCACTTGCCCCCCCCCTGGAAAACTGAAACTCATTTTCTAACTAGGCCTACTACTTTTCGGTTTTTAACAAATTTATTCGCATTAAAGCACTGATGATATGAATGATGTACACTGTGAAAGTCAGAAATCTATGTTTAGAAATCTCCGTAGAAATAAACATGCATGCTCTTAATTTTCTACCTTGCATTATCAACATCTTGCTAAAAGGCAGTAAAAGCTGGAACAATGACCATTGGCTTTTAACCCTCCGCAGGCGCCTTTGCAAATAGTATTTTTCTATCGATTATGGCCTATCGATTATGGCCTACTTGATTGGAATCTCGCTGTCATGCAACCTTTCACAACTGCACAAAATTAAGTATCAATAGAAGTAGCTAGAGGAACACTTGCACCTTGAAAACTGGCACCTATTTTTGTTCACTTATTCGTTCATTCAATGGACTTATAATATTACAGCGCCGCTTCAGGAACCAACTTTTAACATCTACTTTTTAAAAAAAATTCTTCGCACTAATATAACAAGTAATAACAATGACAATTTCTATGGCGCCGTAACGCAGCCATGCCGCTACAAGGGCGCCTTGACAGCGACTAGTCACTAGGCCTAAGGAAACTATTCATATTAAAGCTGATAGGCCTACACAAAATGAAACTGAAACATTTGAATTAAGAAACCTCATTGAAAAATACTCGTGCTCTTAATTTCCAGCTTTGCATTTTCAAGCTCTTGTTACTAAAATAATAACGGAAACTGTGATCATCGAAAAAAATTTGCCCCTCTGCAAAAATTTCTGCGGGCGCCCATGCGCCTACTTGCATGAAAGCATGCACACCGTGTCACCGACTTAATGCACTGTGTGCTATCTAAAAGCATAAGCCTATTGCAGAACTTTGCACAATGCACAGAATACCTGCGGCGATGCTCATAGCGCCTGAGACAGCCAGAAGCACTGCTAGAAACAAATGGTTCATGTTGTCAAGTTGCCTGTCTGAAAAGATCAACGAATGGAGGAGAGCGTCTTCTTGTAGAAAAGTCGACAACGTCAGCAGCACAGCAGCAGCAGCAACAGCAGCAGCAGCAGAGCTTCCTGGGAACTTCTCAGCGAATGATGACGAGATGCGAAGTTCTGGTTTCAGCCCTCACTATATATAGGCTATCCCTCACCGCATCAGGACGAGTGACGTGTCAACCGCCCACGGGCAGCTGCAACCATCTGTTGAGGACGCAGACTTCTTCGCCGTTGGGTGTCTCAAACATACTTCCTCCAGACCCGAATTTGCATTGTTGCAATGCTGAGGATATCAAATGACAGACATGTCTCTTCACCGTGATTCCAAAGTTAGCAACTTAGTGCAACGCATTGGTGAGTCTACGTACGTGTTCCTGTGGTGTGCGATGACAAATAAAAATATAAATTACAGAAGGCCCGAAGCCTGCATAGGCCTATTAGAGGTAGGCTATAATACAAACTTGTATTCGTTAAAAGTTGCATTCTTGAAAACTTTAAAACCTGACATCTTTGATTCCACTGGTGGAAACCTAGGGGGGGACAGGGGGGACGGTCCCCCCCAATGAAGACGTTGGGGGGGACGGCCCATGCATTTGTCCCCCCCCAATGTTAAAGCGTTAGAACATGTACACAATCTTCAGGAGAAAAAAAGGTTAGCAGATGAAGTAAATATTTATAATGATATGAATTCCAGGGCAATCCAGGCACTAACCAAAAGTTACTAAGTCCCACGTTGGATAGTTTGCGAACATTATACTGTATAGATAAGACACCTCTTTTACTATGTAGGCAATTATTATAAAAAAAGCTTGCCAACACCCAACGTCACAAAAAGTCATATATCGGGCTTCTGCTACATTTCTTTCATCTTCCCTTCAGGCTCGAATCAGCGTCATGTTCAACATCGAAAATAATATATGGAAAGTAGATAACTTACTAAGTAAGTATTTTGTATATTATTCCTCTTGAAAAAACACAATGGGACATAGAACATCATTACAATATATCGAAGTAGTAATAGGCAATAAAAACGTACGCATTAATTCGCAAGTTGAATAATTTATAAACTAAACTATGATCGACAAACAAGTTAACTATATAGAATTCTGGTGATAACTCCAGTTCCAATCAACAAATCATCTGCAGATTATGCGAGTGGGGCATATTAAGGGAGTAACCAGTTACACGTTTAGGTGAAAGAGAAGATCGAGGAGGACATGACATAGAGACTGTGGTAAGCAAACTGATTATACTGGAATCAACATGATGTCTTTACACACTTGAAAATCGTTGACAATACAGGAATCAAATTGATGTCCTTACGCACTCGTAATCGTAGATAATACCAAAATCAAAATTATGTTTTTACAATTTTACACACCAAAAATTCGTTGATAATTAATACAGGTTTCAAAATGATTTCCTTACATACTCAAAATCGTTGATAACACCAAAATCAAAATTATATTTTTACAATTTTACAGACCCGAAAATCGTTGAAAATACTGGAATCAAAATGATGCCCTTACACACCCGAAAATTCTTAATAATTCTGGAATCAAAACGATGTCCTTATACACACTGAAATCGTTGATATTACTAAAACCAAAAATGATCTTTTATACACCTGAAAATCGTTGAAAATACTGGAATCAAAAATGATGTTCTTAGACACCCGAAAATTGTTGATAGTACGAGAATCAAAAATTGTACTTAGACACCCGAAAATCGTTGATACTACTTTACATATTTCAAATCACAAGCCAGGTCTCGTGATCAGGGAGCAAATGCGCAAATTTAAACTTCCAGACAGTTGTGAAATCGCATCCTCACAGCTAAAAATAGTTTTTTTAAAGCCATTGTCATCTGATTGGCAGTTATTTACTAGGTAAGATCGAAAGGTTGAGAAAGAGTCAAACTGTTCTGAAACTTCCTTTGAAATACTCTGATAGCAGGTATAATAATATAGACATGAATAGGTTTTCATTTCTATCACCGTTTCCTTTCCAGTCTTTCTAATAAACATAATTTGCATATAAAAAATTAACGCAAATAATTTAGTCATGAATTTGAGTAAAATTCAGTATGTTGCATGTTTTTCTTTTATATATAGTTCATTTAATACATAACAGAGGTGTCTATTTTAAATGCTTTGAATGTTTGCGCATTCCATCATCATATAAATTCACAATATAAGCTTTAAAAGAGGTGTCTAATACAATCTGCACTCGGATCGTGTTCAATAACAAATTGCAGTTTGAACTACTTCTAACGGGACCGAGAAAATTTATCAATTTTTTATATTGTTGATGACAGCTAAAATGCTACATTTAGATGTAAATGTTAAAATCAGCCTTCTTTCACCCCTCCCAACTCGGCGCTTCGCGCTTCAGCGATCGTCCTTCAGCCGCTCGTCCGTCCCCCCCAAAGTTCGGACCAGGTTTCCGCCCCTGTTTGATTCTCATAGATTCGCAAGTTTATTTCTTGAATAGTTCGAAACCTGCATTCTCGCAAAGTTGTATTCTTTAAAAAGTTGTGCTCTTTAAAACGTGCAAATAGAAAATCTTGTGCCTATAATTATGATCCTGCTTTGTTCGATTTTGAATATTCAATATGTCTCAAAACAGTTTTAGGCCTATAACCTACATGACATAGCGTAGTAATCAAGGTATAAATTTCAGATAATACAAATAAGTTTCTGAAATGCCGAAAAGGAGCTTCTCATTAAAATGGACTTTTGTAATGCCACTCATAAAGTACATTTCATTCTTTTAGTCTAGCCTATACACTGGCGGTGATTTTCAACCGGGGTTCCGCGGAACACAAGGCTGGGTTCCGCGGAACACAAAGGTTCCGTGGATGTCGGCTAGGGGTTCCGCGGCAGTTTGATGGAATTTTTTTTAGCGACAACTGAACTCACAAAGCTGTTAGCAGTGAATCGATTCTCTCACATCCTTAATTCAGTCATTCTTGCTTAAAATAACACTAGTAGGCCTACGTGAATACATTGTTGTTGTTTTATAGAATTATGTTGAATCAGATGTTGTTTTGTATAATTATGTCGTTATGGCTCGTTGCTTGTTATTCGGAGTGCACATGCATTATAATATTTATGGAATCTATTATATAATTGGCCTGTAGCGTGTACATTTTATCAAATTAACTATTGTCTATTTATTTTAATTACACAATTATAGGTACCTAGTATAAGACAGATAATTACCAGTGGCATTAGTTAATTCAGTGGCTATATATAAAACTTAATTAATTCATGACGCTAAAGGTGGACGTGACGTAAGCTACCCTGACGTAATGCGACGTCGCTTAGCAACAACGAGGATGACAACAAATGAGATTAAAGGTTGGCGTCTTTAAAAAAGAACCGTTGGATGAGGGAGTTGGAGGAAGAAGGCCAACGGAAGAAGGTTTGGAGTTGTGGAGACCGGATCGTATAGGGTCGTGGCGAGAAGATTCGAGTCGTCTAGATCGAATCAGGAGGACTTCGAGTTGTCGTAGTCGTCAAGTGTAGTTGGGTTGTTATACCCATTGCGGACACTTCGTTCGACTGCGTGAGTCGAGTGGTTGTATTTGTAACGACTAGTTGAAGGTCGTTGTGCGTTGCTTGGAAAGTAGTAGCGATCGGTTGAGCTGCGGACTATGAACTGTGACTGTTGAATTTGGAAGAAGGAGTACTGTTATTCGTCTTCACCAAGTCTTCACCGTTGTTTGGAAGGACTTAGAAAATTACACATCGTCGAGTACGGTTTAAACTTTCATACGTAACATTCGGAATAAAGGCAGGTTTCATCCAGCTAAATTTATGCTGGATATCCCTGTATTCGAACTGTTATCTACGGCAAGTTAACTCTGCGAGCAACAACTTGACAGCCGTCAAGTCAACGTCTTGGTCGAGACAATCGTCAAGTCAACGTCTGTGTCGTCGGTGAAGTAGCGACTACTGGTGCGAATCTACATAGCCTATGCCATCCAGCATCTCCGTCTTCCGTGTCTGAACTGTCCGTGGAGAATAACCAGTCAAACACAAGAGAAGATCTATCTGAAGAAGCAGATAAGACTTCAAAATAATATATTTTAATATAAGAATGCCACTGTAGGTAGTATAGGAATTGTGAATTTTGTATATAATCTAACTTAACTTTATTTTAATATATTCACAAAAATCTACAAGTTGCCTTTTGTCATGATGTTTGCTAGAATTGCAGTAAAAAACCTTGATGTAATGTAATCCAAGTTCTCGATATTATGCGCAGGTCAGCGGCCATATTGGTTGTTTATTACGCCACTCCGTCATTTCGATGGATTATTTCAACTTTATGCAGAATTCGCGCAGTAATTTCACAAACGTTGGAGTTTACTGGTTCTAGGTTCGTGTACTGAACTTATTCGTCGGGTTTGTCAAGGATTTTGCGTTGGAAAGGATTTTGTTCGCAAATCGTCTTGTGTCGCCCACGTGTTGACCGTTAGACGCCATCTTAATGAACACGGTCGAGCTCAACCGTCAAGACCGTGCGCCTTCACCGCTGTTGTCTGGTGTTTACATATCGCCGAAGAATGGTTCACGCAGGTCAGTGGAGTTAACTCGATCGGATGTTGTCTCTCGTGGCGTTCAAAACTACCGACCGACAAGCGACAGATGCCTTCGACTGTGCAATCCTTGTGCCCGACGATAAGACGGTCACGCGCGTCATCTTCTACCAGCGAGAGGCTTCAGTTTCGTCAGCGTTTCGTGTTTTCGAGCCCTGTCACCTGTCGCCGCTCTACTCTATTAACGCAACCTGTACCAGACTCTGAACTTTCACACCATCTAAAGGCTGTCGACGGGATTCTGCTGGATGATTCTACGTGTCTGCGAGGGATCGCCACTGAAGACTGTTTCCGGCTCACTGTGACTTATTTTGCTATATGATGAAATTTTCTTGTTGTTATGACATTTAACATCACTTCGGCTAGTTAGCGCAGAGAGCGCCTCTGAGTAGATTTCTTGAAGAGGCGCTATATAAATTCTCTAAATAAATAAATAAAATAAATAAATAGTCATTATTAAAGTATTAGGCTGTCAGTAAAGACTATCGTAGGAAGTCCTATTTCTGCCAGTATAGTGCTACACAATTGGGATTGGCTCGTACGGGATTCTTGAGAAATTATATTTATCAAGGACTATCATCTAGACGTAAACTAAGGCTGTAGACTTGTGAACATTTTTAATTAGAGACAATTGATTTAAGTTACCGGCAAAATGAATTCGTATCTCGTTGAGTGCGATTAGAACTTTTACAAATGACGTCAGTCATATTTAATGTTTAGCATAAACCAAGACTACATAGTTATCAAGAGGTAGCAATTTGTTTAAACATTTTAGAAATTGCATTTGTGATATTTTGTGAAGTTAAAAACTTCTGTAGCGCCAGGCTATTTGCTTAGAGAGACTACTCATTAAGTAATACAGTAGAATGTCTGTAAGTGACTATACGCAGTGGCTCCAGATTGGGCGAGAGATGGGTCTTGATGGGGACGTTCTTAAACAGTTCGTAACTGACCGACAGGCGGAACTTCGTCAAGATAGGGCCAGAGAAAGAGAAGAAAGAAAAGAGCGAGAATTGCTTGAAGCAGAGGCTGCTAGGAGAGAAGCAGAAATTCAGGAGAATAAATTGAAAAGAGAATTAGAAGCGGGAGCTGCTAGGATGGTAGCGGAGGAGAATAAGGCAAGGAGAGAAGCAGAAATTCAGGAGAATAAATTGAAACGAGAATTAGAAGCGGAAGCTGCTAGGAGAGAATTCGAAGCAGAGGAGAATAAGGCAAAAAGAGAAGCTGAAATACAGGAAAATCGGGAAAAGAGAGAATTTGAAGAGAATTTAAGTAAACGACGCGCAGAAGAGGAGGCTGCCAAAAGAGAATATGAAGCTGACCAGAATCGTCGACAGATGGAGCTCGATCTGAAAAAGATTGAGGCCGAGGTGAGGGTGAAAGAAATTCAGGCGAAACGAGATGCTGACCTCCGACAAGGGAGTATAAATACTGGCACGTTTTCGCTAGTGGGCGATAACGAAGTCAATAGTGGAAGCAGAGCGAAAAGTGTCAGAGATCTAAAATTTCCAATTTTTGACGAGCAAAAAGATTGTTTGGATGCGTATTTACTCCGATTCGAAAGAACATGCACCGCTTACGAAATACCACAAGAGGATTGGGCGATAGTATTAGCCCGTCATATCGAAGGTAAATCGCTTCAGGTGTACCAAAGACTTTCTGCTGTAGAGGCACAGGACTATAACATTCTCAAGGAGCAACTGCTGAAAAGATTTCTCTTGACTGAAGGTGGGTACCGCGGAAAATTTAAATCTTGTAAGATAGAAGCGGGTGAATCCCCAATGAACTTTATTGAGAGAATGAAGCGTTATCTTGAACAGTGGTTATCACAAGCGGGTTTTGATAAAACTTACGAGGGGTTGGAAGATTTGCTATTAAGAGATCAATTTTTCCTGACATGTTCAAATGAGCTGAGAATGTTCTTGAAAGAGAGAGGAAAACTGACTCTTAAAGAAATGACCGATTGCGCCGAAGCATATATTGAAGCACATGGTTATAAATATTCTGAACCAAGCATAAAGCCAAATATAAAATTCCACCATGATAAGCAACATGAGGAACACACAGAGGATAGCTCTAAAGAAAGACACACAGGGTATGCAAATAGAGGTAAACCCGAAATGACAAATCATAGAGAAGTAAATTATAGTAAGAATAACAGTGGAATGTTCAGCAGGGAGAGAGAACAGAACCAAGAACATAAGATTAATTGTTGGATATGCGGCAGATCAGGTCATAAATCAAGCAATTGTCATAATAGAGATAAAGGGGTTGTTAAACATACTGTGGCAGCTATACAGATAGTTGAGAACAGCTCTGATAAAAAAGTGGGCGAAACAAATGTGCAAGAACCAAGACCAGCTGAGGAAAGGATTGAGCAAAGGGTAGAAGAAATGATGTCGGTGCAGGTGGCTGCATGCGCCATCGTAACCAATAGTGATCAGAAATATTTAAATCTGAATGGAGATGCTTCAGATTACAAAGTTACAGTGAATGGCCATAGAGTTGAGTGTTTATTTGACACAGGTTCATCCTGTTGTCTAGTCAAAAGGTCACTAGTTGATGACTCGAACCTAACTGGTAGAGAAATACAGTGTGTACAAGTAGATGGAAAAGCACTCACATTCCCAACTGCCAAAATAAGCATAGAAAGTGATGTTTATAAAGGTGAGGTTGAAGCAATTGTTATTGAGAACCCAGTTAAGCCTGTCATAATTGGGAGAGTCAAAGGAATTGAGTATTTTGTGGCAAAGAGAGGCACACATGAAGACATACACTTAGAATCAAATGGTGATGCTACAATGAGGCATATTAAGAGACCTGATCAAGAGATAGTAGCAGTAGTTGAGACTAAGTCTGAAAGTAAGAAGATTAGTAAATACACACCAGCAGAGATATTAGAATTACCAAGACTGGAGATAACTCCAAAGGAAATCCAAGAATTGCAGGGCAAGGATGAAACGTTGCGGAGACATTGTGAAATGTTAGACAACTGGACTAAAAAGCCTATTGAGACAAATAAGGTCCAGTTTATAAAGAGGAAAAAATTGCTGTGTGAAGAAAATAAGGAGAATTTCAGTGTGACTAGGAGAAATAGAGGGTGGGATAGATGCAAAGAATTTGGTGTTGACCAAAATCATAGACAATGTGATAGAAGGTCTAATCACAGTGATAGACGAATCTATGGGAGATCCAATAAGTCTAATTGGAGACAGGATTGTGAAAACGATAGAAGTACAAGTAATGATGTAGGTGAAAATAGCAAATTTTGGAATAAGAAAATCCGAGACAATAGATCAATTAGAATCCTGAATAATGGAAAGGAAAGGATTTCTAATGTGAACACCGATAATTGGAGACAGAGACCATGGAATAAAGGAGAATGGTCATGCTCTAAAAATAGAATAGATATGAAGAAGAATGATAGTAGTAACTACAGTGAGATGAAACCTGTAGAAATTGCTGTGTGTGAAGATTATGAAGATCAGGATACACTGCGATGGAGGAGGAAGAAATCTAAAGGATCAAAGGAAAGCAATAAAAGGCATGGCCTTGAACTTGATAAGTGGGGTAACCCATTACAGAAGTGGTAGATTGTGATTAATGAAGATGTAAATAGAGAAATTAATTAAGCTAATGAGTTGTAAAATATAAATATTTTAGAGTTAAGTATTATTGTGAGAGGAGTTTAGAAGTATAAGATAATTTAAGGAATGACAGTACAGAGAGCTGTCAATGCTGTTATTAGGATGGTTAGTTTAGAAGTTATTAACCGATGAGTTAGAAAAGTGCACTTAGGATTAATTTCCAAGTGGCCTGTGTAAATAAATATGTAGGTGAGTTATTAGATGATAATGGTTAGCAGACAGAAGACTAATCAACAGACAACAAAGGATTAAAAATATGAGAGAGGGAGTATTGGAAGATGCCATAGTCATTGGTCATGAATTGGTCCAGCTCTGAAAAATTACTCATAAGATCCACTATATAAAGAGATGTGATAATGTAATATCCGACTATCTCAGTAGGGGAATTACACAGTAAGTGGGTAAGTTGGAAATGTATAATAAGTAGCTAATGTAAAATAATATGATGTTATATGTTGTTTGTTAATAAGTAAGAAGTTCAGTAAGTTTAAGACAAAGTGAATTTGATAATTAGGTAAGGTTGTAAAAGCCTGTAAACAGACTTTTTGGTGAAGGGCTTATATGTAGCGTGTACATTTTATCAAATTAACTATTGTCTATTTATTTTAATTACACAATTATAGGTACCTAGTATAAGACAGATAATTACCAGTGGCATTAGTTAATTCAGTGGCTATATATAAAACTTAATTAATTCATGACGCTGAAGGTGGACGTGACGTAAGCTACCCTGACGTAATGCGACGTCGCTTAGCAACAACGAGGATGACAACAAATGAGATTAAAGGTTGGCGTCTTTAAAAAAGAACCGTTGGATGAGGGAGTTGGAGGAAGAAGGCCAACGGAAGAAGGTTTGGAGTTGTGGAGACCGGATCGTATAGGGTCGTGGCGAGAAGATTCGAGTCGTCTAGATCGAATCAGGAGGACTTCGAGTTGTCGTAGTCGTCAAGTGTAGTTGGGTTGTTATACCCATTGCGGACACTTCGTTCGACTGCGTGAGTCGAGTGGTTGTATTTGTAACGACTAGTTGAAGGTCGTTGTGCGTTGCTTGGAAAGTAGTAGCGATCGGTTGAGCTGCGGACTATGAACTGTGACTGTTGAATTTGGAAGAAGGAGTACTGTTATTCGTCTTCACCAAGTCTTCACCGTTGTTTGGAAGGACTTAGAAAATTACACATCGTCGAGTACGGTTTAAACTTTCATACGTAACATTCGGAATAAAGGCAGGTTTCATCCAGCTAAATTTATGCTGGATATCCCTGTATTCGAACTGTTATCTACGGCAAGTTAACTCTGCGAGCAACAACTTGACAGCCGTCAAGTCAACGTCTTGGTCGAGACAATCGTCAAGTCAACGTCTGTGTCGTCGGTGAAGTAGCGACTACTGGTGCGAATCTACATAGCCTATGCCATCCAGCATCTCCGTCTTCCGTGTCTGAACTGTCCGTGGAGAATAACCAGTCAAACACAAGAGAAGATCTATCTGAAGAAGCAGATAAGACTTCAAAATAATATATTTTAATATAAGAATGCCACTGTAGGTAGTATAGGAATTGTGAATTTTGTATATAATCTAACTTAACTTTATTTTAATATATTCACAAAAATCTACAAGTTGCCTTTTGTCATGATGTTTGCTAGAATTGCAGTAAAAAACCTTGATGTAATGTAATCCAAGTTCTCGATATTCATAGTCATTATTAAAGTATTAGGCTGTCAGTAAAGACTATCGTAGGAAGTCCTATTTCTGCCAGTATAGTGCTACACAATTGGGATTGGCTCGTACGGGATTCTTGAGAAATTATATTTATCAAGGACTATCATCTAGACGTAAACTAAGGCTGTAGACTTGTGAACATTTTTAATTAGAGACAATTGATTTAAGTTACCGGCAAAATGAATTCGTATCTCGTTGAGTGCGATTAGAACTTTTACAAATGACGTCAGTCATATTTAATGTTTAGCATAAACCAAGACTACATAGTTATCAAGAGGTAGCAATTTGTTTAAACATTTTAGAAATTGCATTTGTGATATTTTGTGAAGTTAAAAACTTCTGTAGCGCCAGGCTATTTGCTTAGAGAGACTACTCATTAAGTAATACAGTAGAATGTCTGTAAGTGACTATACGCAGTGGCTCCAGATTGGGCGAGAGATGGGTCTTGATGGGGACGTTCTTAAACAGTTCGTAACTGACCGACAGGCGGAACTTCGTCAAGATAGGGCCAGAGAAAGAGAAGAAAGAAAAGAGCGAGAATTGCTTGAAGCAGAGGCTGCTAGGAGAGAAGCAGAAATTCAGGAGAATAAATTGAAAGGAGAATTAGAAGCGGGAGCTGCTAGGATGGTAGCGGAGGAGAATAAGGCAAGGAGAGAAGCAGAAATTCAGGAGAATAAATTGAAACGAGAATTAGAAGCGGAAGCTGCTAGGAGAGAATTCGAAGCAGAGGAGAATAAGGCAAAAAGAGAAGCTGAAATACAGGAAAATCGGGAAAAGAGAGAATTTGAAGAGAATTTAAGTAAACGACGCGCAGAAGAGGAGGCTGCCAAAAGAGAATATGAAGCTGACCAGAATCGTCGACAGATGGAGCTCGATCTGAAAAAGATTGAGGCCGAGGTGAGGGTGAAAGAAATTCAGGCGAAACGAGATGCTGACCTCCGACAAGGGAGTATAAATACTGGCACGTTTTCGCTAGTGGGCGATAACGAAGTCAATAGTGGAAGCAGAGCGAAAAGTGTCAGAGATCTAAAATTTCCAATTTTTGACGAGCAAAAAGATTGTTTGGATGCGTATTTACTCCGATTCGAAAGAACATGCACCGCTTACGAAATACCACAAGAGGATTGGGCGATAGTATTAGCCCGTCATATCGAAGGTAAATCGCTTCAGGTGTACCAAAGACTTTCTGCTGTAGAGGCACAGGACTATAACATTCTCAAGGAGCAACTGCTGAAAAGATTTCTCTTGACTGAAGGTGGGTACCGCGGAAAATTTAAATCTTGTAAGATAGAAGCGGGTGAATCCCCAATGAACTTTATTGAGAGAATGAAGCGTTATCTTGAACAGTGGTTATCACAAGCGGGTTTTGATAAAACTTACGAGGGGTTGGAAGATTTGCTATTAAGAGATCAATTTTTCCTGACATGTTCAAATGAGCTGAGAATGTTCTTGAAAGAGAGAGGAAAACTGACTCTTAAAGAAATGACCGATTGCGCCGAAGCATATATTGAAGCACATGGTTATAAATATTCTGAACCAAGCATAAAGCCAAATATAAAATTCCACCATGATAAGCAACATGAGGAACACACAGAGGATAGCTCTAAAGAAAGACACACAGGGTATGCAAATAGAGGTAAACCCGAAATGACAAATCATAGAGAAGTAAATTATAGTAAGAATAACAGTGGAATGTTCAGCAGGGAGAGAGAACAGAACCAAGAACATAAGATTAATTGTTGGATATGCGGCAGATCAGGTCATAAATCAAGCAATTGTCATAATAGAGATAAAGGGGTTGTTAAACATACTGTGGCAGCTATACAGATAGTTGAGAACAGCTCTGATAAAAAAGTGGGCGAAACAAATGTGCAAGAACCAAGACCAGCTGAGGAAAGGATTGAGCAAAGGGTAGAAGAAATGATGTCGGTGCAGGTGGCTGCATGCGCCATCGTAACCAATAGTGATCAGAAATATTTAAATCTGAATGGAGATGCTTCAGATTACAAAGTTACAGTGAATGGCCATAGAGTTGAGTGTTTATTTGACACAGGTTCATCCTGTTGTCTAGTCAAAAGGTCACTAGTTGATGACTCGAACCTAACTGGTAGAGAAATACAGTGTGTACAAGTAGATGGAAAAGCACTCACATTCCCAACTGCCAAAATAAGCATAGAAAGTGATGTTTATAAAGGTGAGGTTGAAGCAATTGTTATTGAGAACCCAGTTAAGCCTGTCATAATTGGGAGAGTCAAAGGAATTGAGTATTTTGTGGCAAAGAGAGGCACACATGAAGACATACACTTAGAATCAAATGGTGATGCTACAATGAGGCATATTAAGAGACCTGATCAAGAGATAGTAGCAGTAGTTGAGACTAAGTCTGAAAGTAAGAAGATTAGTAAATACACACCAGCAGAGATATTAGAATTACCAAGACTGGAGATAACTCCAAAGGAAATCCAAGAATTGCAGGGCAAGGATGAAACGTTGCGGAGACATTGTGAAATGTTAGACAACTGGACTAAAAAGCCTATTGAGACAAATAAGGTCCAGTTTATAAAGAGGAAAAAATTGCTGTGTGAAGAAAATAAGGAGAATTTCAGTGTGACTAGGAGAAATAGAGGGTGGGATAGATGCAAAGAATTTGGTGTTGACCAAAATCATAGACAATGTGATAGAAGGTCTAATCACAGTGATAGACGAATCTATGGGAGATCCAATAAGTCTAATTGGAGACAGGATTGTGAAAACGATAGAAGTACAAGTAATGATGTAGGTGAAAATAGCAAATTTTGGAATAAGAAAATCCGAGACAATAGATCAATTAGAATCCTGAATAATGGAAAGGAAAGGATTTCTAATGTGAACACCGATAATTGGAGACAGAGACCATGGAATAAAGGAGAATGGTCATGCTCTAAAAATAGAATAGATATGAAGAAGAATGATAGTAGTAACTACAGTGAGATGAAACCTGTAGAAATTGCTGTGTGTGAAGATTATGAAGATCAGGATACACTGCGATGGAGGAGGAAGAAATCTAAAGGATCAAAGGAAAGCAATAAAAGGCATGGCCTTGAACTTGATAAGTGGGGTAACCCATTACAGAAGTGGTAGATTGTGATTAATGAAGATGTAAATAGAGAAATTAATTAAGCTAATGAGTTGTAAAATATAAATATTTTAGAGTTAAGTATTATTGTGAGAGGAGTTTAGAAGTATAAGATAATTTAAGGAATGACAGTACAGAGAGCTGTCAATGCTGTTATTAGGATGGTTAGTTTAGAAGTTATTAACCGATGAGTTAGAAAAGTGCACTTAGGATTAATTTCCAAGTGGCCTGTGTAAATAAATATGTAGGTGAGTTATTAGATGATAATGGTTAGCAGACAGAAGACTAATCAACAGACAACAAAGGATTAAAAATATGAGAGAGGGAGTATTGGAAGATGCCATAGTCATTGGTCATGAATTGGTCCAGCTCTGAAAAATTACTCATAAGATCCACTATATAAAGAGATGTGATAATGTAATATCCGACTATCTCAGTAGGGGAATTACACAGTAAGTGGGTAAGTTGGAAATGTATAATAAGTAGCTAATGTAAAATAATATGATGTTATATGTTGTTTGTTAATAAGTAAGAAGTTCAGTAAGTTTAAGACAAAGTGAATTTGATAATTAGGTAAGGTTGTAAAAGCCTGTAAACAGACTTTTTGGTGAAGGGCTTATATGTAGCGTGTACATTTTATCAAATTAACTATTGTCTATTTATTTTAATTACACAATTATAGGTACCTAGTATAAGACAGATAATTACCAGTGGCATTAGTTAATTCAGTGGCTATATATAAAACTTAATTAATTCATGACGCTGAAGGTGGACGTGACGTAAGCTACCCTGACGTAATGCGACGTCGCTTAGCAACAACGAGGATGACAACAAATGAGATTAAAGGTTGGCGTCTTTAAAAAAGAACCGTTGGATGAGGGAGTTGGAGGAAGAAGGCCAACGGAAGAAGGTTTGGAGTTGTGGAGACCGGATCGTATAGGGTCGTGGCGAGAAGATTCGAGTCGTCTAGATCGAATCAGGAGGACTTCGAGTTGTCGTAGTCGTCAAGTGTAGTTGGGTTGTTATACCCATTGCGGACACTTCGTTCGACTGCGTGAGTCGAGTGGTTGTATTTGTAACGACTAGTTGAAGGTCGTTGTGCGTTGCTTGGAAAGTAGTAGCGATCGGTTGAGCTGCGGACTATGAACTGTGACTGTTGAATTTGGAAGAAGGAGTACTGTTATTCGTCTTCACCAAGTCTTCACCGTTGTTTGGAAGGACTTAGAAAATTACACATCGTCGAGTACGGTTTAAACTTTCATACGTAACATTCGGAATAAAGGCAGGTTTCATCCAGCTAAATTTATGCTGGATATCCCTGTATTCGAACTGTTATCTACGGCAAGTTAACTCTGCGAGCAACAACTTGACAGCCGTCAAGTCAACGTCTTGGTCGAGACAATCGTCAAGTCAACGTCTGTGTCGTCGGTGAAGTAGCGACTACTGGTGCGAATCTACATAGCCTATGCCATCCAGCATCTCCGTCTTCCGTGTCTGAACTGTCCGTGGAGAATAACCAGTCAAACACAAGAGAAGATCTATCTGAAGAAGCAGATAAGACTTCAAAATAATATATTTTAATATAAGAATGCCACTGTAGGTAGTATAGGAATTGTGAATTTTGTATATAATCTAACTTAACTTTATTTTAATATATTCACAAAAATCTACAAGTTGCCTTTTGTCATGATGTTTGCTAGAATTGCAGTAAAAAACCTTGATGTAATGTAATCCAAGTTCTCGATATTCATAGTCATTATTAAAGTATTAGGCTGTCAGTAAAGACTATCGTAGGAAGTCCTATTTCTGCCAGTATAGTGCTACATGGCCTTTAAGCATAGATTGTTTATACTGTAGGCCAGCGGTGCGCAACCTGCGGCCGTACGGCCGCATGCGGCCGTGAAAGGAATTTTTGGCGGCCGTGGACCCAAATCCAACTATAGCATACTGGCGGCCGTTTGTAGATAAATTCCTAAATATTTTATTCAATTATTTTAAAACTATAAGGTTATTTGAAGCAATGAGTTGCATTTGTGTGTTTTTAGTGTATGTAGATATTAGCCTATGATTATAATATTCTCACTCTTGAAGCACCCGTTGTCCGTCGCATGTGTATGCATCTTAGAGGTATCCGCTGCGCATGTAGCCCCTCCTCCAGATGTAGATCAAAGAGCCAGGGCCGTCAGAGTACTAATATCCCATAGCCTGCCCAGCTCCGGACAGTCAATCATTGTGTACAAATTATGGACCAAGATTACACCACTAATGAGTGGAAAGATCTTGATATTGTAAGAACCGGGCTGACCGTCAGCTGGCCGATGCTGGCGGGAGCGAGTGTGACCAATGAAACTTACACCACACATAATTTTCAAGTATATTAGGTTACAACTGTAGGCCTATATGTGTAGGGCAGAATGGAAAACAGGTGGCGTAGCAAGCTACATAGGGCTCAGACCTTGATCATGCGTTTGTCTGACTTCATGAATAGGTCACTCACTCACTGCGAATAGAAGAGAAGAAATACTAGATTTTCTGTATTCTATCTGCAAAGTGTAAACTTAGTGTAAATCACAAATTGTCAGCTGTTGATTACGATGTCTCTGAAAAGAAATCGAACATTGGAAGAGGAGAAAAAGACCTTCAAATTACGAGAAATGGGAAACTGATTTTTCGTAGCGGAGACAGTTATTGTAAGCAATCGGATTAAATGACTCATCACAGTGAAGTAGGCCTAATAAAAATCCTAAAAAGCGGACAACGCAAGCAGTAGGCTATATTTTCGCCGAAAATTATTATTGTAGACTTCAGTATATTTATTGAAGTCTTAAACCACAGTGAATCTTAGCACTGAAAATTAACATGAATTTTTGTATAGATGACGGCTTAAAATGCCACCATTGCAATGTAGAAATTAAATAATGCAAACCCCCTCTTGGTGTAACGCGCAACGGAGATCGTCTGCCGGACGCTCCTTGGTCCTTACCCAGAAACGTCGATTCCCTGCCCCCACCCCAGAAGGGGAATAGATTATAAACATGCACTGGCGGCCGTGGTAAGAATGTAAACTTTTGATGCGGCCGACATTGGCGAAAAGGTTGCGCACCCCTGCTGTAGGCCTACGTGCGTTTCCATCAATAACAGACGGACGATCACAAACAAGGAATTTTAAACATTGTTTTTTAAAACTATTAGGACTGTCTGAACAAACAGAATCTGCTTAGCACTAGACCCACGACTTATTTGATTTATTCTTCTTTTCATTCGTTCAGTTTGAAAACCAGCGGTTAAATTTCTTATCCAGTGCCGTCGTGGCACGACAACAATTATTCAATTTTTTCGATGGTGGTCGTACAGTAAAAATAAAGTTTAAAAACTTCTGGTCTAGTCCAGTCAGATGAGCCTGACGGTAAATGTCCTTTCCTCTTAGAATTAGATGTTCTAAAAATCGGCAGAAGCATGATCTAAATTTTTTTTGAACATCTTAAGTCAAGGTTCGTAGAGATCACGGTCGTAAAATCCGTGAAATGAAGACCAAAGACTCATCATCACACATTTGCCTCAGTAGAAGAAACGTTGACGTTTATGTGAATAATAAAATTATCTTGCAGTGCAGGCTTTATAATGATTATGAGTTTGAAAGGTGTGACGGTGGAGCAGAGTGCTAGAAAGTAGATCTTACTGCTTGGCAGATATTTTGACCACTCTCTCAAATCTCAAGTGGTATTTTCTGAGCAATTATGGCTCAATAAACCTGTAAAGTTAGCACTCCACATTGAACACAGTGAATAACCAGCAGTGGCGTAGACAAGGGAGCTTGGGGGATAAACCCGCATTAGCTCAAAAAAGTTTTTTATTTGTCCAATTAGGCCTGTATAAGAAAAAACAAGCATCCGGCCATAACCCCCCCCCATCAGAAATTCCTGGCTACGCCACTGATAACCAGCGCCAGTGGCGGCGCCAGGATTTCAGGTTGGGGGGGCTGAAGCCATAAGCCCAATCAGAAAATGTTTATGAAGCGCCGAAGGCGCTAAGGTGCGAGTGCCGAAAGGCACGAAGCCCATACCGACTAGGGGGTCTGGGGGAGCGTCGTAAGCTTCCCCAGCGGGGTCTGGGCGGATCCCCAGCCGCCAACGCATTTTTAGCTCTGTTGACCTCAACTTGATCCCTTTTAAGGCTCTTTTTGCCAGCTATTTATGAACGATGAAATCCTGAAAATTTAAATAAGAAGTCGTTTTGCAGAGTCGCAGACTAGCTACCAGTATAAGAATGTCAAACTTTTATTGTAAAAGAAATGGGCTTAGTCTACTATAATCACAGAAGTTAAAAGTTTAGGCCTATATAGCCTAACAAGTTTATAGGCATACTATCATATGGGTAGGCCTACTATATAGAAAAACCCTAGGGGCATGTCATATTGTAAGTGTAATTGTAATTGAACAATGAACATTTATATAGCGCCACTTCAAGGGAACTACTCAGAGGCGCTCCCGACCTGACACCAAACCATAATCAAAGAGAATGATTTTCAAACGCTTGCGGAAAAGGGGCAAAGAAAGACAAAGAAGTTCATTACGGAGACTATAGTAGGTACATTGTAACTTATTCCAGAAAGACGGAATCGTCGCAAGCGTCGTAAGCTCCCCAGCGGGGTCTGGGGCGGAGCCCCAGAAACCAGCGCGTTTTTCGCTGTTGACATCGACAGGAGCACGTTTCAGACTCTAAAGTCATGATATGTAGGGGATTTTACGGGTACAACCAGTGGCGGCGTCAGGATTTCAGGTTTGGGGGCTGAAACCCCCAAGCCCTTCCTCCTAGAAACGCAAGTAGAATATTTTCCTTAAGGGCGGTAATTTTGCATGCGCTGGAGACTCGAAGCTGCGAGTGCCGAATGCACGAAGCTCATACCGACTAGGGGGTCTGGGGGAGCTTACGACGCTCCCCCAGCGGGGTCTGGGGCGGAGCCCCAGAAACCAGCGCGTTTTTCGCTGTTGACATCGGCAGGAGCACGTTTCAGGCTCTAAAGTCATGAAAAAATTTGAGTTTCAACAATGCAATAACAGCATTTTGTGCTGTCATTTTTACTAATTAGCTCATCATTTCAATGCTGAAAGTCGTGGATTATGACTTCAAAAGTGTCCCCTTGTGTAGGTCATTGTTTAAATTTTTTGGATATCAGCACTTTATAAGGGTAACATTTTAAGCTGTCATCTCAACAAATTTCTCATAATTATTTCATTGCTGAAAGAAATGGATTATGAGTTCAATAATGTTACTCCATGTTGTATAAATTATCGAATACCACACTGCAAGGGTATACCATTTTTGCTGTCGTCCTAGCAAAATTGTTCATGATGGATAAACAGTAGATAACATTCTAGAAATTTACAATGACATTTTTGAGATATTTTTTAAATATTGGGGAACAGCATCTCCGTCCACGATCACAAACTTCGGGGTCTCGTGGACCGTCCCCTGACCCCCAAGTCTCCACCCATGACTGCTGGTGCTAAATGAAAACCCCATTTCCCAATGTATAGTTGTGTAGAACTACCGGCGTAGCACCTCAAGAGGCCGACGGGCCGGACATGATGCACATAACCTCATCACGGTCTGCGGCGCATCCTATTAGCATAAGCATCGACGCGCTATTGTAGCGAAATTCAAAATTGCTGTCCTTGTGAATCTCAGCCCCTTCCTCCGCCAACCCGGACTCAACACTCTTCTCCCGCCAGCCCGAACTCACACCAGGCCAAACCTCAGCCCCTTTTCTTCGCCAGCCCGGACTCACACCGGGCCAAACCTCAGACCCTCTCCGCCAGCCCGGACTCACACCGGGCCGAACCTCAGCCCCCTTCCACCGCCAGCCCGAACTCACACCGGGCCGAACCTCAGTCCCCTTCCACCGCCAGCCCGGACTCACACCGGGCGAACCTCAGCCCCCTTCCACCGCCAGCCCGGACTCACACCGGTCCGGACCTCAGTCCCTCCCCCGCGCAGACCTCAGCCCCCTTTCCGCGCTAGCACGGGCTCAGACTGGTCCGGATCTCAGCCCCTTCCCCCGCCAGTTCAAACCCTCCAGTCCTCTTCCCTCTTCCCTCTTCCAGACCCGTCCGGACCTCAGGCCGGTCGGTACCTCAAACCCTACCCCGCCATCGCGGATCTCCGCTCCTTTCCCCCGCCAGACCGGTTCGGACCTCAGACCGGCCCGGACCTCAGCCCTCTATTCCCTGCAGCTCCATTAGGGTATAAATAAGAGGACTGTGTGCATGCTAAATTGCTAATATTGAGTCGCAGAAAGAGTCGATGTCCGGGAGTCGAGCCAGTCACAATTGATGTCTCACATGTGAGTCGCTGTATGACCGTCCGCCGCCGTTGAGGTCCGAAAAATAAGATAATAATAATAACTTAATTTTAAACCGTTACATGGACATTCATTGCTTTTTGCTTTGGGATGAGGCTGAGTCACATTTAGGGGCTTAGCCCCCTATCCCCTCCCCTGTTGCCGCCAATGGCATAAACATCTACACTATGATAACACTATGATAATATAATTGATTTCGTTGCCGTTGGTCATTGTCTAGTTTCCTTATTACGAATTAAGCCGTTTTAGACACTTTCAGCTTTTTGCTTGGGGGGGACTGAGCCACGTTTAGGGGGGCTTAGCCCCCCTAGCCTCCCCCTAGCGCCGCCACTGACCAGTGCCAATTCGGTATAAATTAGAGTCAGCCTGATCTAGATTGGAATTTTTTAATAGGATGTGAACGAGAGGAAATATTTCCAGTGTCTAAAATACTCAGAAATGACAAACTGTTCGCGATCTGTTTAGTAGGCCTATCTTTAAATCGAGCTGTCGTATCGCTTAGTTATTCAAACCGAAGGAAGATAATATGTCAGCCTTTACAGATCAAGTCTAAACTCATTTTTGAAAAAAATGGACATACGACAAGATAATCCTCAGGCGACGCATTGGCTTCTAACTCTCCGGCGGGTGCCCATGCATGTAAATAGTAGGTCTATCGATTATGGCGTACTTGACTGGAATCTCACTGTCATGCAACCTTTCACAACTGCACAAAATTAAGTATTAATACCAATGCCAAAATTAAAAATTTCTCAACAGTGCACGGAATTCAATCAGGCGGCTCAGGCCATATAATTATGTCAGGGAGATCTGCTTATTTACCAGTATTGTATCAATCAAGTCTGCAAGGATCCAGGTTGCAGTTTGTCCATTTTGCATGCTGCCAGTAGCCTACAGACTCTATAGAGTAGCCTATGGGGATGTCAAACTGTAAAGAACCTTGGATTTTTAACAAATTTCTTCGCGCTAAATAAACTATTCATATAAAAGCTGATATAGGCCTAGGCCTACACGAAATGAAGCTAAAAAATTCGCATTAAGAAACCTCATTGAAAAAATACTCGTACGTGTTCTTAATTTCCAGCTTTGCTTTTTTCAAGCTCTTAATTGCTATGGGCTACTAAAAAATTTAACCACGATCATCGAAAATTTTTGCCCCCCCCCACTGCAAAAATTTCTGCGGGCGCCCATGCTTGGACGGGAGAATTAAGGAAAAAATTCCAAAGTTCAAAAAATAGTGACTGGTCGTTGAGGAAAAAAGTACTTTTCGGCCACCAAAAAAGTTGATGACCTTTTTTTTAGTCATCTGCCAAATTTTTGGGGAAAATCATACCATTTCATCCGCCAAAAAAGTTGATGACCTTTTTTCTTTTTTTAGTCATCTGTCACATTTTTCCGGAAAGTCATACCATTTCATCCGCCAAAAAAGTTGATGACCTTTTTTATTCCTCAACTTCAAAACCGAATGGGGGGGGCCACGTTCCATACAATTTTCCGAATAGGGGGGCAATATCAATAACACCCATAACCCATATTCGCATTGCTAATTTCAGACCAAATGGGGGGGCCACGTCCCGTGGCAGTTTTCAATGGGGGGCCATGGCCGGATTGGCCCCCCTGGATCCGCCCCTGAGGCCTAGGCCTACGTCATTAGGATATCTATAGGCTATATATAGGCTACTCATTATTTTATAAGGTTTTAAATTTCTGCTATTTTTCGTTTCCATCTGCTAGGCCTATTGGATTTCGTTTAATATCTTGCTTTCACATTTTCACAAAATTTAACGATGCTACAAATGTTGGTTGTTATAAGGCAAAATTATCGTATGATGATAAAATCATATCATGCAAGCTCATTGATCAAGACAAGAAGTCTTGAAAGCGCGTGTTCGCAGGCAATCGATCGCTTCATGCGTTGAGTCTAGACACCAGTAACGACGTTAAAGGAACAGACCATTAGCACAACACTCGGCCATCTTGTTAGAAGATTTGTTTACATGAACATAATTAGTGCGTGGATGTTTTTCAGCTTAATAAAGTAGATTAACGGATTAATTTTAAAATACTGAATGGATTTGCTTGCTTCCGAATGATTCCTCAACACTGTTTATAGCATGCTCTGTTGGCTGCTTCTGCACTTGTGACATTTGCTTTTTTATGTGGTAGGTCGACCTATTTATTACTTGTGGTCATTTTTTTTCTTTGGTAAAATACATTTTGTAAGTCGTCGCCTGTAGATTTTTCAGATACAGGCACACAAGATCGATCGATAGGCAGGTAGGATCAAACTCGATTCCAGTGCAAGCTTCAGAGGGGTCAGGCAAGCACAACGAGAGTCAGTGATATTCAGGCCCGGGTTAGGTGGATGGTTTTAAAAATTGAAACGGCGAGTTTGGTCAGAGAAAGAGGAGGAGTCGCGATTTAAATGGAAGTTTTTAAGTGAAAGGCTACAAGGATGAATTGAAATTTTGGCGAGGCCATAAGATGCTGAATGCTGGATCAGTTAATTGTCGCATTATTTTGGCGGGAGTTTATTCCAGAGGCGGAACCAGTGATACCGCTCCTTGGCTTTTTTTCCAAGATCTTGGCTTTTTCAATCGTATCTTGGGATCTTGGCTTTTTTTCACAGGATCTTGGCTTTTTTACTTGGCTTTTTTTCTGACCACTAAATAACAATAATCTTAGCAATAATCCACTAAATAACAACAATTTAAGCAATAATCCACTAAATAACAATAATCTTAGCAGTAAGATAACTATGGCTCCATCTATTGACTAGTATTTATCGACTTAGCCTATTAATATTCTCTGAACTGTTTGCTCTCTGCATATTAGTTACTAGTTAGGCCTATTTGTGACGTCTCGTGCAATTTCGCGAGATTCCGCGCAAAATCGGAAATAACCTGATAAAGATAAATGATAAGTTGATCACAGATAATAAGATTAATAACAATAGACATTAATCTTAGAAATGCAAACAAGTCAGTTTTAATGGCTCACAAGATCACACAAAAGCACACAAAAATTTCTGAAGACAAGAAAACAACAACTAAATTGAAGATGACGTTTATTTCTCAAAACTAGCGCACTTTGTTCTAAAATGTTGTTAGTATGTTAGAAAAACCGCGAACGGAACCAATTATTAACAATTTAACATAGTTTACATTAATTTCAGGATTAATTATATATAATTTCATAAAAATCCCAATTTATCGGATAAATTAGCTTCTGTTGAAATAAAATAGGTGACATAGTCCATAATAATCAAACTTGGCTTTTCTTGGCTTTTTTAAAGGCCCCAACTTGGCTTTTCTTAAATTTTGGAGTGGTATCACTGGGCGGAACAGCTATGACTGCAGCTATGGCTATATACAGTGCTTCTGGCCAAGACATTGGCAAAAAACCTTCGTTTTTTGCCCACCCTGTATATATATAAAATTTATAATATATATATATATATATATATATATATGAAGAAAATAAAGAAGTGAATTAACTGTTCACGTGAATATGCTGGAAGAATGGTCTTGCTCATGTAGTGCTAGGTGCCCATTTTCTGAGCCTACAGACAGTTTACTTTTGGTATATGCACATTTTAGGGCTAAGTTTGCAAATAGAACAGAGGTCTGCTTTCTGGGGAGGGGTTTAAGTAAGGTTTGATTTAAATCATAATTTTATTTATCAATATCGACTGTCATTTAATTTTATTTAGTCCATTATTATTTGAAACTTTTCCTTTTAAAATAGTTTAGTAAGTATATTTTTGTTTTCTTTTAGCGGTTTTGAGCTAGATTATTTTTAAAATTGTGTTACTCGAAGTAAAATTTATAAGGTTATACTGGCCTAGTTAGCTACAACTGGCCTAGTTAGCTACACCGGTAAGCGAGAGCGGCATACATCTGTTGGTTGCAACAGACTACGGTTCAAGCCCGGACTGGGAGTTGACATTCAGAGATTTAGATATCTCAGGCTAGCACGTGTGGGATGCAGGGGCGCAAGCTCCTGCGAAGCGACCTTGGGTAAGTTGCTTACCAATCATTGTCTGTGGGGAAGGCAATGGGAAACCACCTCACTCATCTGATCCCCAGGGATGTAAAGCCAATGAACCTGCCTTCGGGCAGAGAACCATCATCATCGTCATCAACCTTTTGTGCTTTGTTTGTAATATGATTGACAACAGCAGGCTGTCCGCTAGTACGTCTATTTTTGCTGAGTGTGTGACATTAGGTCTTCTCTGGATCTCGTACTTTATTTGAACTGAAGAGTGACCAACTAATTATCTTGATGTTTGTATTGTGAAAATTAACTGTTAGTTGGCTGTTTAGGTTAGAAGAGTAGCTCTCTGTGTTTGACTTTCTGTTTAGCAGCCATGTTTACAACCAGCATTTGCATGACCACATCTGCATATCCATTTATGCATCTCGCTTCTTTGCTTTCTGTTTGACTATAGTACAGGATGTTACTGGCTGTAGATACATTCTGGTCTAAATTTGGTTTGAGAACGTTTGTCAGATACAGCGTTAAAAAGGGATATTCAGTAGTATGAATTGGTAAGAGACGTGTAGGTATGTAAATCACGAATATGTAGGCATTAATATGCCAAAACGTGTTATTTAGCTATTGCTGAATATGAATATGTGTTCAATGAAAGTTATCTGAAAATTGAAGGCATTCATCAAAAAAGCTTAGAGGTTTAGACTTGATCCTGAGGGTCATTTAAAAATGACTGATTTTATCGTTTCAACAACAACAAAAAACATTACTGACAGCTTAATTATCCAAAACTTTCTATTTTAAAATTTCATGGCATTTTGACTATTTACATGGAGTATGAATATTTTTTGGTTTTAGGTTAGCAGATGAATTGTCTTTTTTGAGTTTGTGATTGCGAACATTCCACAATGAGTTCGGCACCTCCGTCACCACCTCCCCCTCCTGGGCCGCCACTTATGGCACCTACATCAAAACAGTCGAAGAAGGCTGGACAAGAACGATCCGTTCTGCTGTCGGATATTCAGAAGGGAACGAAGCTGAAGTCATCGAAGCATCTCATGAATGACAGAAGTGGACTTGTCACTGGTAAGATTTTGCTAAAGTCTGTCACTCATTTCCTTTCTGACTCAATTCATTTCTTTAGATATGACTCAAAATTTTCCTAGAATTTGAACTGAATTGTTTTGTGCTGTTATCTCGTGAACAAGCTTTATATGATTTATTTTGCTTGATGGTCCTGAATAGACAATTTGGTTAATGGTTTGAAACAGCGATTATTCCTGTCCCCCAGCCCCCAAAAAATTTAAGGAGCGATAGCGTGGATGGTGGAGGCTGATGAGGTTCTGTTCCAATCGTATGTCTAAATCCCATTCGTATGTCTAAATCCTAATATGTCTAAATCACGATGATATGTGTCTCTGTCATCCTGTGTTGGAAATAGATGAGTTATTGATTGATTGATTGATTGATTCATTCATTCATTCATTCATTCATTCATTCATTCATTCATTCATTGGAATCATGACCAAAATACTCTTGCCTTGCAAAAACTTGAGAACGTCAGCATATAACTCTGGTTTTAAAATCAAGCAGATGACAAGGGGAGCTCTGTTTGCATTACTCACTGAGACCACACCCAGAAGAATGTTTTCGCTTCAATGCTTGCTCACTGAACTCCACTGAATTACCTTGGATAAGTTCACACACGTATATATTATATTCTCAGAAATTTGCCATTTACAGTGCAAGGCATTACATCTGAATGTTGTGAAAACTTTATAGACTTATTTGAAAACTTGTTTTACAACAGTTGTAGGCAACTAGGCACTGCTTTTTATGATCTTTGTTTAAAACTGAAATGGACTTTTCTGGAACTTGTTTATGGTCACAAATATACTCTATTATGAATCGCAATTTAGCCTCACTTCTGAATGCAACTGTGCTAGTTTTCTTTGAATTGTAGCAGCTACTGGAAAACCATCACAGAACAATGGAAAACCATCACAGAACAATGGAAAACCATCACAGAACAATGGAAGTGGTGCTGTAAATGGTGGCAGCAGCACTAGTAGGAGTAGTAGTGGTACAGTGGCAAGCAGAGGTCCGCCAAATCTCGGTGACTTATTTGCTGGAGGCATACCACGATTGAGATCAACTACCAGCAGCAGCAGCAGCCAATTGGGTGAGTGTAGTGATATATGGGACATTCCAGCATGATGTCATTCACATGTTTTGAAAATTTAAAAAGTGAGTTTTTATGTAACACAGTGGAGTGCTACATTAACATTTTAAAGCTGTTTTTCTGATTCCTTATTTCTAAGAACAGATATTTGCAATCTTGTTTTGAGAATTCGCTTAGAAAGTTTGTGTGATTATTTGTCCATAGCGTTGTTCAGACATTTTTATCATTTTCAACCCATACTATCCAAAGTGTCTTTTAAACGCAATCAGGGCTAAGTGTGCGTTCATGTGCTTTTAAATTAATGTCATGTCTCAGCTAACCAGACTGCAGAACTTGCGTCATGTGGTCACAGCATGTTTTTCTTGTCATAAGACTTAAGCTGTGATTGTCTTTTATTAAAAGTTAACCATTTCGTAATGCGTAAATAAACAGCTAAAGGAGATGCAATACCACTATTGTAGGCAGGGTGGTGACAACTACCATGGAGTATTTGAAAATGATACTGAAAATCATCATTAATTTTATAAAGATCATACACTTCTAATTTAAAATTAGTAAAACTGGTATTGGTTCCCTCAAATCTTCTTTTTAAATACTTGGCATTATTTTTTAGGAAAGTAATTACTTAATATATTTATCAATAGTTTTTGTAATCGTTATTGCAAAAGTTTCGAAAGTAGCAAAATAATTGATTTTCCAACATCATAGGTGAAGACGTGGCAGTTCATAAAATGCGACATCCAACTGATTATTGAAAAATATCCACAAATGGAAAATCGATAAAATGTATCTATTTATAATATTCTCATCTCTCATTAAGAAATGACACAATTTAATTATAGTTTGAAGCAGTTTTGATTTTCAGCACCAGTAATCATTTAGTAGATAATTATGGACAATAATAAGCAACTCTTATTATTCAAGAAATTTCTTTGTGCTGCTATGTATGCAGAATTTTTTTAATTTAATTGTTGAATTTGAATGTTTTAGAGAGTTCTGAATCTCCAGATGGGCTGCAAAGGAAAAGTCAGATTGTAAGAAGCGTCACTCAGGAGGAAGTTACACGAATGAAATCCTTAGACCCAGCATTGACCAATAGCAATACAAACCATGTTTCTAACGCATCTCTACGAAGACTCTCTACCGGTACTCTTATGAAAAAGCCTCCCGTACCTGGAAACAAGCCCGCTCTACCAGGCCCTAAGCCATCATTGTCTCAGAGAGCAAGTACCAGCAGTTTCACTGAGGCTGATAGGCGAATTCCTGACTCTAAGCCGATTGCTGTCCTGCCAGTTAAACCTCCAACGCCTCCTGCGAAACCTTTGCACATGCAAAACCTTAGCAGAGACAGTCAAACCCTTGGTAGAAACAGCCGTCCAATTTCTTGTGCTCCTTCTTTTTCAACTTTTGATGAGGCTGCTCCTGCATCATTCTTGAATATGGCAGAGTCTCCATTCGCTTTTCCAGTTCCTAGACCATCTGTTGCTGAAGCAGACAAAATGACCAAACGTCCTCAGAGCACTGTCTTTGTTTCCCAAACTCTAAATCACACGAAGCACAATAATGCGCGAGCGTATCCGCGTCCATCGGCCACTCCGCCTCCTCTTCCGAAGAGGGAAAGAAATGGGTCTTCTATGTCAAATTCTGTCGATGCAACAGATTATTCTCCTAAGGCAGTGTCACCGTCTCCCAGTCCTGGAAAAGAGAGCAGTGAATCGAGATCACAGGCGCGAACGCGGACAAATCGATCAAGTGTGGCCGAGCAGCCTGCGTTGTCGCATGCATTTTCGATTCCTTATGATACAGGTCATTCATTACTCAGTGCATATTTAACGTTATCAAAATTCATATCTTAAAAGTAGAGTTTTAGTTGTTTTTTCTGTAAGTTTTATTGTAAAATATATTTTAGCCTATACTACCCAAATTTATGTTGCCTTTTCCAGATTGCATGGTTTCATTAATTGGGACTAACTAAAATGGTCACAGCTGTGTATTGGTAGAGTGTGCTCTCCTGTCCTGCTGGTTCATTAATGCTCATGAAAGTATTAAGTTCACACCTACGTTATTTTCAGTTATTTCTGTTCTGACGTATATTCTTATCGTCCAGCACAGCAATCTTGTATAATCTTCTAGAGCACTCATCATTTGCCAATTTGTATCTTCTGAATATATGAATTTTTCTTTTTTGCATTTATTTTTATATAAATGTGCAGTTGAATTTGTGCATATTATTTCTTACATGTAAATTCTTTGGGCATTTTGTATACTATAAAAAGGCGGAGTGACCAAGATTTGGGTAACCGCTCAGAATAGACTCAGACACCCGAGCCATATTTTGCCAAACTTTATTGTTGCTCTAATTTCCTTTTTTTTCTGGATAGATTCAAAGATTAATGTAAGAGCAAGAAATATTAATTGTATATATTGTCATGTTTATTTTGAGTGGAATTTCTCTAATCTGAACTTTACAGATTTTGAAGGACAGTTTCGTTTTCATCGAGAAACAGATCTGCCACCTCCTGACACTTTTAAAAGGTCGCATAGAGCGTACCCAAGTAAAAATCCGAAGAATCCAGGTTAGATTTCACTTATGCGTGTATTTTTTCAATGCTGATCTAACTCTAGATTTTTTCACAGTATTTATTCTTAAAATAGGCCACCGTCCTTTGAGTAGGTCTCTTGAAGAGGTGCTATATAAATTCTCAGAATGAATGAATGACCCATTGAATGTTCGAGTGCTTGTTTTGTGTTTCTTATTCGCTTTGTCTAGATATCTCTGTTCATTGCAGCACTCTGCATCTTTCGTTAGCAATTTGTAGTTTAGGAATAATGTTGATGTTTACTTTTGAAAAAGGATGTTTTTATTGAGAACAATGTATGGCATTTTGTGCATGATTGCATATTATACAAATATATATATATATATCCAGGTTATGATCTTTTCTTTCTGTTGCAGCAAACAGAAATAGTTCTGCTGTGTGGTAACAACATTTGCCAGCACACGTGAAACGAAGCAAGTTCTTTGCATGAACAACCCTCTCAGCATTACGACTGTGGACTATGGATGGAATCTCAGTTTCTTATTCATAAATTGCGATGATAGCTTAGCATTGGTTTTTATTGTGATGCCAACTGTACAAGTTTTGCTTCCATTTTTCTTAAGATTGGAAAGATGTACTCTATTTGATGACTTCCACTGACAAATCTATTTTTCTAAATGACTTTCATTTGGCTACTTGTACAAGGTCTTTGAAACTGTGTAATTATGAGAGAATACATTCCAGAGTGCAAAATGTGAATCTGTGTACTTTTCACATTCCGTCCAATGATCAAATGCGAAAATGTCGTCTCGTTAGAATTTGCTGTTCAGTTGTGAAGCATCGGTAGAAGTGCTTTACGTTTTGCCAATTAGTTGTTTGGATGACGGTTCTCTTGTGTCTGATTATATATTTTTGTTTTGTTGGCAAATTGGTGATTCTATTCTTGTTTGATATTATGAAGAAAGGTTTACCGAACATATATCACGGACCAATTATGTAACTGGCATTCATTTAAAAATAACGATCATGTACAATGGTTGTATTGTTGATAGGTTGTGTGTAGACATGGGCGCCCGCACATAGGGGCAAGGGGGGCACTTGCCCCCCCTGGAAAATGGAAATTTATTTTTTTAACCACCACTTTTGGGTTTTTAACAAATTTCTTTGCATTAAAGCACTAATGATACGAATGATACACACAGTGAAAGCCAAAAATCTATGTTTAGAAATCTCTGTAGATATAAACATGCTCTTAATTTTCTGCCTTGCATAATCAACATCTTGTTAAAAGCTGGAACAGTGACCATTGGCTGTTAACCCTTCGGCAGGCGTCCTTGCAAATAGTATTTTTTTATCGATTATGGCCTATATAATATATATACTTGATTGGAATCTCGCTGTCATGCAACCTTTCACAACTGCACAAAATTAAGTAGGCTATCAATAGAAGTAGCTAGAGGAACACTTGCACCTTGAAAACTTACACCTATTTTTTATTCACTTATTCATTCATTCAATAGACTTATAATATTACAGTGCCGCTTCAGGAACCCACATCTAGGCCTAAAATCTACTTTTAATTTTTTTTCTTCGCACTAAAGAAATTATTCATATTAAAGCCGATACACAAAATGAAACTGAAAAATATTTGCATTAGGAAACCTCATTAAAAATACTCGTACTCTTAATTTCCAGCTTTGCATTTTTCAAGCTCTTGTTACTAAAACATTTACGGTAACTGTGACCATCGAAATTTTTTTGCCCCCCCCTGAAAAAATTTCTGCGGGCGCCCATGTGTGTAGATTGGGGCATTTTATCCTGCATTTCATGTCGGTTGTTCCATTGTTTTTCTTTTAGCTTAACTTTCCTTCGACTGTTTTAGGTTTTGCGCTGATTTAAGACTTTGTGGTCTCAATTGCAGTTCTAATCAATTAGGATTGTACCTTTGTCAGGCTTGCTTCTGCAATTTCGCTGTTGCTATGGTGTAATCATTAAAGTGCTTACATTGCTCTGTGGTATTATAATTATAGAAGGCAAATGTGATAAGCGGCTGTTATACACAAGACTTGAAGAGTAGTCTAAGAATTTCGGCTGATGTATAAAAGACATGCTAGATATTATGATGAACCTGTAAGCTACACAGCCAGGCATATGGTCACTCAACCCATTTTATCTATTGTTTTGCATCCTTCGAAATGCAGAGAACTACCACAGACAGGTAAATGCAATTCCAGATTGAAGGAAGTGCTGGTAAAAGGGAAGATCAGTAGCTTACCATGTCATGGCTTGAAAGACCGAATTGCATGGAAACTGTTCGAGTACAGCTATATGATCTGAAATTCTAATACATGTTTAGTGTGGTCATAACTATATGAATATGAGGTTTTTGAGGATAAATAGACTTGCCATTGATCTTGTGCTTCTGGATATACTAAATTACATTGTTAAGTAGTGTGCAAATGAAGTTACTTGATGTGTTTTAAAATAAGTTTTGCATTTAGAAGATGTACTGTGGATCTCGTTTTTTGCGTGTTTCTGATGTCTTCCTAAGCAGGTTGATCCCTGTTTTTATTATCATTCCATCGTATACCTGAACTCTCTTGTTGCTTAATGTGGTTTTGCTGGTTTATTTGTAGTAGTTTGCTGGTCAAAATGATATGATATAATTTCACTTTGAAAGTGCTTGAATACATTCTGCGCCACTAGATATAATTATATATATATATATATATATATATATATATATACATGTATATATACTTCCTTGACTTAAAATTTGTTGATATTCTGTATGTATTTTTTGGTTGTACAATTGAACTTCAAGTTTTCAACATAAATTTATTGTGTTTCAAATGATCAAGAAGAGCATTGATTTTAAACCTCGTTGTCTCAACTTGCCTGACCCGTATCTTCTGGCCTTAGTCTCAGTAATTATACAACGTTTTTGAATTGCAGCTTTGGTGTGTTGTAAAACTTGTAGCATAAGAGCCTCATGGCAGCCTGCCACAGCCTGGTATGTGAGGTATGTGAGGTTTGTATACTGTATTTTGCACTCATAGTCAAATGCCTAGGCTCTGCTGCTCATGTTCCCATTGCAGGCTTTCGACTCCAAATTTAAATCTTACTTGTTCAAATATTCATAATCCTTGTCCATCTGATCTTCTGCCTTCCACCAACCTTCTCGTCCTTCTTGAAACCCTCTTTAACCCTTTCCTGCAGGTGACCCGATTAACTGGAAAGGGTTAATGGCCGCTCTTCTTCTCTCTGGTCTCTCCAGCAACCACCAGACTTGGACTGGACATGAAAGAATCCGTCTGATACAACATGACATTGTTAACTAGGCTGTTGCTTCGGAGGCTGGAACATTGCTTTGGAACATTTGGATTTTACGACTACGAGGACTTAAATAACAGAGTCCCATAAAACTCTAATTGGATGTATCTGTGATTCTGGGATGTGTTTCTGTCTCTCACTTCACAGTGATCATAACTTCTGCCCATTAGTAAATTGAGTGAGCCAGTCTTCACATCAGTTTAAGTTGTTGACTGCCGGGCTAACTAGAGTGTACTCAAATCAAATAGGCCTACTTTATTTGTTAATACTTTACCATATTACAGTTATTTGAATCATTACTTTAACTTTACCATAATATACTCTGTTTTGGTCATTCATGCTGCGCGTAGAAATTATACTGACGAACTTCTGATTATTGAAGTTGTTGTCTTTTTAAATAATTAATTAAACCTCTGTGAGTCCATGCTTCAGATTTGTGGGTCTCAACCTGGTGAGTCATGAGAATATAATGGAATGGAAGTGTATGGAAGACAAGAAGTCGATTACTATTATAATTGATTTGGGGCAACCTTCCTACATTTGCCAGCTATTCACTGTAGATTTTAACTGCTCAGATCTACTCGCTTCTTGTAACTTTATTGTGGCATCTGGTCTCCATGATGAAATTCTGCAAACGTTTACTAATATTCACTGCATCACCTTTTCAATGAACTCCCAAAAGATCTCTACCAGTTAATTGCTCTCCTCTCATCTGTCAATCTCAACTCTCCTCAGAATGCTTTTGCTCCTGCAGACTTTATTACAACTAGACTTCAATCTATCCTAATTTTATTGTACTCCTGCCCCACCACGTCATGACCACCACCACCACCAATGACTTCCACTATGGCGTCATACTTTCTCCACCACTTGACCCTAGAACATGACCTGGCCACATTGAGGCTATTTCGGAATTGATTTAATAAAGTGCCCGTGGTAAAACTAATCTCTCTAACATGGCCATTGTCAAGAGCTGAGAAATTTAAGAGATTGACATTACATAAGCTTACAGAGCAAATAATTGCATTTATAAATTCAATGTGGTGGTGATGTTCGTTTTATTGAGAAAATAACCGGTGATCATAAGGGATTATCCATAAACGTCACCCGTTTGTGATGAGGAAGTGATTTAAAAATGTAACATCACATCAAAACCTCAAAATGCCTAACTTTATTTTAAATTTCACTCAGCTAAACAAGTTTCACTTACTTAACAATAATAATATTGTAACCACAATGTAGCAACAGTATTTTTTCATTTTTGGAATGCATCAAGGCCGTAGCTAGGGGAGTGTTTTGGGTGTTTGAACACCCCCGGAAATGGAAAATGTAAAAAATAATATAACGCATTTGCTAGCACATGATGTAAAAACCATGAAATAAAATTATGAAAATACCCCCCAAAAAGAAAAATGTAAAAAATAATAGAATGCGTTCACTAGCACATAATGGGAAAACATGAAATTAAGCGAAACATGGTAAGAAAACCGTTTCCGACGACTAAAAAATGGGATGTCAGAAATTCTTCTCCGAAGAAACACCCCCCGAAATAAAATCCTGGCTACGGCCTTGGAATGCATAATTATCGCCATAATATTCTTTTTCTTCGTTCTACTGTTTAGTTTGAAGTACTATTTCAAATACCATTTTCTATATCTTGTTATGTCGGAGCAGAGGGCAGAGCTCTGTGAACTCGCATTTGATGGGTGTCTGACTGTTACGAGGGGTCAAAAATCGTCCCAAGTTCCGTAACGTCATTTATGGACGATCCCTAACGCCCTAACGCGAGAGTTAACAGGCGCCAAGATATAGTAGGCCAGAATTAAACCCAAAATTTCAAAAGCTAGAAGAAATTGGAGACAAAGCGAATTTTTGTCCAATTTGTTAAGTAAGCTCCAGTTTCACGCCTATAAAAACCTGCAATGAACCTACAATTAGCAAAATGTGTAATTTGTTTTTTAATCTGGAACTATTTCCTTGGCGAATCGATACCTTGCGTAGTCTTTTCTGAACATAGTTACAGCCTGGTTACATCCTTCGGTTGCATGTTTATGTCGACGACGTGCAATTCAATGATGTAATTTTTGTCAAATTTGTTTGTTTTATATGAGTTTGACTTTAGTTTAGACTTAGATAACGTTTAATTGTTAATAATTGCTTCGATTTTATCTGGTAGTTTAACCTGTTAACGCTCTGCGGCATTTTCGCAGCAATTTGTAAATGAATTGGGCGATAATGGCGAATCGGACAGATACGGCGGAGCACTGCGAGGATTAATGTGTTGTTTGTTCTGTTACAAATCCTCCGACTAGTGATTTGAGGCTGATTGCAGCTGCACAAGCGAGAAGAATGAAACCCACCTTAGATGCTAGTATTCGGCTTGGTGACAGGCAGATAGCGCTTTGCCCAATACAGAAAATATGTTGCAAGTTTGTATGTAAGTGCACTTGTTATATAGCGCCCCTTCAAGATTTCTCAGAAGCGGCATGTATTTCCGACACACTATCAATGGAGGCAAACTTTGTTAATTGTACACAGTCATTGATGTTGAGGAAGAGATGAGAAAGTTAGCTGATGTCTTTTCTGTTAAGCATTTGAAGAAATTGTTGAGGATGCGTTATGGTGAAAACATAATATTATGGTTTACTGGTGTTAGTGGTCTCAAGGATGTAACATGCTTCAAAAGCATAGCCTCACATAAATATTGTCAGTGATAAAATGGTACAATGACATTGAAAGGGAAAGTGAGCAAATAGTTGAAGCTGCAGCAAAACTATTCCCAGGCAGCATACGTGTTGCACAGTTTGACCATAAAAATTACTCACTGAATGCCAGCATATGTATGCGACAGAATTTGGTTAAGCTGTGGATTCCACCCCTATTTCAGACATTTCTGCAGACATTAATAACATACCTCAAATCCAACTGATTTTTGGTGAATTGGTGCCTTGCACAATGCCTTTTCTTAGTAGGTTAAAGTCTCTTGTTGCATGCTTATGTCGATAACACTTCAAAACTGTGCACTAACACTGCACTTGCTGTTCTTAAGGATTGCATTGTGTACCAGCCTGCAAGAACTGTCACTGCGAATTGTGTACTAATGCATAATAATTATGTATAATATGTACTGATATTATCTGCATAGTACTGCTGACTCAGTGGCTGATAGTGAAATTAAATGATTAAATTGATTTAAATGAACAAGAAAGTCTTTGACAACATGTGTTATGAAGAAGAAATTGTGGAAGCTTCCACATACATGATGGGTGATTTGTGGAAACTTCTTACTCTTGGTTGAATGTTAGATTTTTATGTGTGAATTACGTCCAACTGTTAGGCAAGTTCATTCATCTACAGCTTGAGGCCATTAATGTAATAATTATTTTTACATTAGCTTTCAAGAGGCTTGGTCTGTTAGGTCATTGCAACCTGTCCATGCTTTGTGCCAATTGAACTTATAGCTGTTCTCTGCTTCTTGATTGTTTCATAAATAAGAAATTGTTTCACTTTGTTCTGTGCCCACTGCCCAGGACCCTTTTTGCCTAGTGGTGTGCTGCTATTATCTTTTAAGTTATCTCAGTTTCATCTTTATCTTTGAATGTGTCTTTATGTCTTGTTACAGTTATTATGTCTGCACTGCTGTTTGGATATTCTCTTCTTGTCACGTTTTACATTGTCGCTGACAAGGAGGCCTGTATTGCCATGATAGATGTCTCATGATCCTCATTTCATTTGTGTCCTGAATCCTATGTGCTGTGTTATGACTACTATCACTTTCACTTTCTTCAGTTACTTCAAGGCTGATTATGAATTAACTATGGAGACCTTTGCCAACACCTCCTCGTGGTGGTCTCTAGGCATGCAGTTGTCTGTTGGCAAACTGCATGGTGAAGATTGGCAGTAGATAGTCCACTGACTGAGTGTGCAATGTAACTTTAATACTGAGCATGCTGAGTAGGCCTAAGTATTACTCCACTTGCAAATCCACAATAGGACATAGAACATTATTATAATACACCAAAGTAATAATTGGTAATAAAGCGTACAAATTAAATCACAAGATGAATCAAATTACTAAAATATTAGCATGAAACAAGTCATCCATACACAAAGAATGTACATAACTTGATTGCTTTGCTTTACAATGTAATGAGTGTGTGCAGAAAACCCCAATCTATATGAAAGTGTAACACCAAGAACCTTGACTAAATCAACTTGTTTGATCCCTGTTATGGGGGGGGGGGGGTAGTCAGAAGTTTTGGAACAGTGACGCCTATATAATTATGGCCTCGTATGGCTTGATATGATTAAGGGGCAAATTACAATTACTAGGGCTATGTTACTCTGCAATGTGGTCAAGTTCAGTATCAGTAGTGTTAATATTTGACACAGGAATTATCAGATAACAATCATCAGCATATACTATGCCACCGAACTTTGTGCAATGCACTATGTTTTGCAATAACCCAGTTGTAAACGAAGTCTGGAGGCATGGAGGCTAACTGTGCAGCCAGGCTGTTGTGTCTTGCAGTATCAAAAGCCTTAGAAAATCTAAAGACACCAAATGGATATATGGTTCACATTTAACCGATTCAAGTAAATGGTGAATTAAAGCTTTTAGTGCAGCAGTAGTCGACCCAGATGATCTAAAAGCATATTGGTCTGAATATAAGCAGTTTTTCATGGGCATAGGCTGGGGGCGCGGTGGTGTAGTGGTGGCGTCGTTGCCTTGAAGCCGGAAGGTTCTAGCTTCGAATCCACCTCGCCGCGTAGGGACCTTGGGCAAGTCCTTCACTCGCAATTGGTCAGCGCTTCGACGTGAAACTGCTATGCAGTGTCCGCGCTGTAGTCGGGAGCGCCTCTGAGTAGCGGTTGAGAGGTGGAAGGGGCGCTATAACAAGTGCGCATACAGACAAAAATGTATGGGTGGATTTGCGGATTCAATCCTCGAAATAAATAATTTCTGAATTTTTGAAACATATTTTGCGTCCATGACCATTGGAAAAATCCCGAATTGAAACCCCTCAGAAATTTTTCCGGGCTATGCCCCTGCATATTTTCTATTTATTTTCTTTACGTTCACAGCACGCCAATCTTATAAAACATACGCGCTCGCCCCTTAATTTCATTATCATTATCCGTATTACGTATACGGAAAATAGACACCAGGATTGTGCACATCCGCCCGCTGTACACAGAGTTACGGCCTTAGACGTGTGCTATAAAGTGCGCTACTTTGGTGTTAAATTGTGAATTTTGCTGACAAGTTTCACTTTGCAGGTTTTAGTATGTTTTACTACATATTATTACCTAACGAAAAACTATAAAACTGGCTTGTCTCCAATTTCTTCTAGCTTTTATTTAATTCTGGCCTACTAATATCAGCGGATAAAGCCTAGTAAACGTTTTTGAGCAGCATTCGTGTCATGAAGTAGAGGCGATGCGCAAAGTACGAGCAAATGCCATTTTACCCAACGATCGTAGAAAACGACCGATGGCCAACTTCTATTTACTCTAATGATCTTACTTACTCAATTCTCTCTAAAACTTTTAGTCCTTGGATACAGGTGCTAACCAGGTAGAACGTTGCTGATCTAATGATCTTGTTAACAAAGGCTGTCAATACAAATACAGATTCGTATGTGGTTATGAGTGTCTTTCGACGCAAGCTGGTAGGCCTAATGATGAATTGTGATTATATTACCATCAAACAATAGGCAACACCTTCGGATTTATTAGGTTGCCAATCACAGAGGTAGGAACTGTTTTCTTATGATTTAGCGGATTTATTATCTTACTGAATATACATATCTAGGTCTGACGTACATAATTTAAATAACGAATATTATTTAAAATTTAAATAGTAGCCTGCATGATTTAGTTAACAGCATGTATACGGGCATACCTCCGTCAAGTTGGTTTGATATTCACGTTCGATATTCAGACATTCGGTATGGAAAGCCGAAGGTAAAATTCGTATTGAAAAATCATCTTATAACCGTACATCTGCATACGATTTTCACACCAAAGAACCATTAGCCAACAGTTATTGACTTGGGCAATCAGAAAGTAATATTAGACTGATTTTATCAGGTGGGTAAGTGGGTCAAATGTGGGTCCAAACAGGGGAAATATCAATTTCTCCTATTTTCTCACTATATGTGTGACATTAATTTTTCTTTTTTCAGTTTTACATTTTCTGTGAAGAGTTATCTACCTGAGCAATCAGAAAATTATCTTAGACTGATTTTATCAGGTGGGTAAGTGGGTCAAATGTGGGTCCAAACAGGGGGAAATATCAATTTCTCCTATTTTCTCACTATGTGTGTGACATTAATTTTTCTTTTTTCAGTTTTACATTTTCTAACATGAGTTATCTACCAGGGTAATCAGAAAATAATTTTGGTCTGATTTTATCAGGTGGGTAAGTGGGTCAAATGTGGGTCCAAACACGGGGAAATATCAATTTCTCATATTTTCTCACTATGTGTGCGACATTAAGTTTTCTTTCTTCAGTTTTACATTTTCTAGGAAGAGTTATCTACCTAGGCAATCAGAAAATTATCTTAGACTGATTTTATCAGGTGGTTAAGTGGGTCAAATGTGGGTCCAAACAGGGGGAAATATCAATTTCTCCTATTTTCTCACTATGTGTGTGACATTAATTTTTATTTCTTCAGTTTTACATTTTCTAATATGAGTTATCTACCTGGGTAATCGGAAAATAATTTTGGTCTGATTTTATCAGGTGGGTAAGTGGGTCAAATGTGGGTCCAAACACGGGGAAATATCAATTTCTCATATTTTCTCACTATGTGTGCGACATTAAGTTTTCTTTCTTCAGTTTTTCATTTTCTGTGATGAGTTATTTATCTAAGCAATCAGAAAATAATCTTAGACTGATTTTATCAGGTGGGTAAGTGGGTCAAATGTGGGTCCAAACAGGGGGAAATATCAATTTCTCCTATTTTCTCACTATGTGTGTGACATTAATTTTTCTTTTTTCAGTTTTACATTTTCTAACATGAGTTATCTACCAGGGTAATCAGAAAATAATTTTGGTCTGATTTTATCAGGTGGGTAAGTGGGTCAAATGTGGGTCCAAACACGGGGAAATATCAATTTCTCATATTTTCTCACTATGTGTGCGACATTAAGTTTTCTTTCTTCAGTTTTACATTTTCTAGGAAGAGTTATCTACCTAGGCAATCAGAAAATTATCTTAGACTGATTTTATCAGGTGGGTAAGTGGGTCAAATGTGGGTCCAAACAGGGGGAAATATCAATTTCTCCTATTTTCTCACTATGTGTGTGACATTAATTTTTATTTCTTCAGTTTTACATTTTCTAATATGAGTTATCTACCTGGGTAATCGGAAAATAATTTTGGTCTGATTTTATCAGGTGGGTAAGTGGGTCAAATGTGGGTCCAAACACGGGGAAATATCAATTTCTCCTTTTTTCTCACTATGTGTGTGACATTAAGTTTTCTTTTTTCAGTTTTACATTTTCTAATATGAGTTATCTACCTGGGTAATCAGAAAATAATTTTGGTCTGATTTTATCAGGTGGGTAAGTGGGTCAAATGTGGGTCCAAACACGGGGAAATATCAATTTCTCAAATGTTCTCACTATGTGTGTGACAATAATTTTTCTTTTTCAGTTTTTCATTTTCTGTGATGAGTTATTTATCTAAGCAATCAGAAAATAATCTTAGACTGATTTTATCAGGTGGGTAAGTGGGTCAAATGTGGGCCCGAACATGGGGCAATCACTATTTAATTTGTTTATATTTTTTGCCCTTAAATGCCCTAATATGCCCTCTTGAGCTATTGCTTTTTCTGGTGTGAATGCGTGAACGAACATATGAATTTGCTTCAAAAATAAGGACCTGCTGTATGTTATGGATTATTATTTTCTACAAGTTGAAATATAAATACAGAAAATTCATTCAAACATGAATGCAACCATTTATTTTATTTGTGCACATATGTCAAAATACTAGCCCATTATATACATGCATTCATTGCAACCGGCCTGTATTGCATATTTACATGCATGTTCTGGAATTATTAAGCTTTAAGGTACATGTGATAAGACGTAGTGGTGTAACGGTAAGTTCAGTGCCTTGTGACCGAAGGGTCGAAAGTTCGTATCTACCTTAAGCCACTGTGTAGTGTCCTGAGACATGTTGTTCCCCCACTATCATTGTTTGTGAGGAAGGCAACGGGAAACCACTTAATTAATCTCATTCCTAGAGGCGTAAAGCCGATGAACTCATCATCATCATCATCATCATCATCATCAACATCATCAAGGTACATGCATACATACACAGAAGTATTTTGTACGAAGCATAGAAGAAGAGTTTATTGGCTCTTCTTCTATACCCAGCCATATGTATAATAGTATCTATTATACATTGTATATACACAATACATCGTACATATATACATATGTCTATAATATAAGAAAGGATGTGTGTACATATGTTTGTCCAGAATGGTACAGAATGCATGCCCACAGTTTAGCAGCTACTGATCTGACACTTGGCACATAGAACAAACGGCCATCAGGACCACCCGTTGGAGGGGTCGGCGAATCTCTACCACCGTGGGGCCAAGGTGAGGCGAAAAACCTAATTTTTGCTCTAAATTTCCATTTGTTTACCAGAGTTTCACAGTTTTTCACATGAAACGTTGCAGCTAGACAGCTATAGTGCTACAGGGGCCACCTTGTTCCCACCCAACAAGCACGTCGCCCCAGAGGGGCCGGGTGGAGGCAGGGTATTGATGGGGGCGTGGGAGGAAAGAAAAACATTTTGCCGGTAAACGGAAAGTTCACGAGAGGCGTAGCGGTTAGGAGATCGTAGTGTGGTGAGGTTGGGGTTGGGTTAGGTGGGGGATCAGGCGGTTGTGGCCGGTTCGAGTGAGCCAAAAGGAAAATTTATTGGGCGATGCAGAGTACCCCAGATATGTGGAGGCAAGGTGGGCAGGCGGGTTAGGGAGGTCGGTGGGTGAGTGGGATGGAGAAAATAAGTGGGGGTGAGGAGTAGAGGCGAGGATGGGATGAAGTGAGGGTTTGGAAGTTGGGAATTGGCCGAAAGCAGTGCCAATCCTAAATTTCTAGGGAAACGCTGGGTACCCCAGCTAGTATATAAATATTAGCTGGAGTACCGCTACCGGCCAATTCTTTACTTCCAAACCCTCACTTCGTCCCAGGTGTGTGTTGGGTGGAGGCGAGGTGGCCCCTGTAGCACTATAGCTGTCTAGCTGCAACGTTTCATGTGCAAAACTGTGAAACTATGGTGAACAAATGGAAATTTATAGCAAAAATTAGGTTTTTCGCCTCACCTTGGCCACACGGTGGTAGAGATTCGCCGACCCCTCCACTGGGTGGTCCTGATGGCCCTTTGTTCTAGGTGCCAAGTTTCAGATCTGTTGCTGCTAAACTGATGGGGTGCATTCTGTACCATTCTGGACAAACATATGCACACACCTCCTTTCTTATTTATCTATATCTATAAGAAAGGATGTATGTTGGTATATATATATATATATTATATGTATTTTATATACATATATATATATTTGTGCAAAATGCAGGTTAACAGTTTTGCATCTTTTCACTCCAAACCTTCACTACTGTGTCCGTCTCGGCATTGGACACCCAGTGGGGGGGTTCGCGAATCTCTGACACCATGGGGCCAGGGTTGGGGGCAAAAAATCTTATTTTTGCCACTTTCTCAGCCGTTTCCATGCATAGTTTCACACTTATTCGGGTTAAACCTTACAACTAGACATATTTTTACACGGGCCACTTCCCTACACCCAACACACACCTCGCCCTGCAGGCGCCGGGTGGGTGGAGTGGGGGGTTGGTTGGGGGATTACATATTTCCCGAAAACTCAAATTTAACGTGTGGCGTACTGGTGGAGGTCGGAGTGTGGTTGGGTGGGGGAGGTAAGGTGGAGTGGGGAGGGGTGGGGGTGGTGTGGGGAAAGAAATTTTTCAGAAAATCTAAATTTGACGGTTGGCTTACCGGTGAAGGTTGGAGTATGGTGGTGTCCTGGGGTGAGATTAAGAGTGGGGTGGGGTTTGCCTCCACCCAACACAAGGGCGGATCCAGGGGGCCAATCCGGCAATGGCCCCCCATTTAGAAACGCCCATGTATTGTGGCCCCCCCCTCCCATTTGGTTTCAGTGGCTAAATGCGATTTTTTTCCCAGAACCACGGTGTCAAGAAATTTTTGGCCCCTCCCCCGTCCAAAGTTTCTGTATCCGCCCTTGACCCAACACACCTCGGCCTGCATAAGCCGGGTGGGTTGGGCGGGGTGAAGAGAGGGAAATTGTCCCAAAACCCAAATTTCTCGGGTCGCGTACCGGTGTCGTGGGGTGGGTGGGGTTGGGCGGGGTGTAAAAGAAGGTGGAGTGAGCAGTAGGAGTGCGGATGGAGTCGTGGGCTAAAGAAGTAGAAGATTGGCTGGGAGCGGGGTGAATCCTAAAATTCCCGGCAAACGCTGGGTACCCCAGCTAGAGTAGATATATATGTACTTATGTATTGTGTATATATAATATATATAATTATACATACATATGTGTGGGTATAGAAGAAGAGCCAATAAACTCATGTACTTTCATGATGATGATGATGATGATGATGATGATGATGATGATGATGATGATGATGATGATGATGATGATGATGATGATGATGATGATGATGATGATGATGATGATGATGATGATGATGATGATGATGATGATGATGATGATGAGTTCTCTGCTTGAAGGCAGGTTCATCGGCTTTACGCCTCTAGGGATGAGATTAATTAGGTGGTTTCCCGTTGCCTTCCTCACAAACAATGATAGTGGGGGAACAACATGTCTCAGGACACTACACAGTGGCTTAAGGTAGATACGAACTTTCGACCCTTCGGTCACAAGGCACTGAACTTACCGTTACACGACTACGTCTTATCACATGTACCTTAAAGCTTAATAATTCCAGAACATGCATGTAAATATGCAATACAGGCCGGTTGCAATGAATGCATGTATATAATGGGCTAGTATTTTGACATATGTGCACAAATAAAATAAATGGTTGCATTCATGTTTGAATGAATTTTCTGTATTTATATTTCAACTTGTAGAAAATAATAATCCATAACATACAGCAGGTCCTTATTTTTGAAGCAAATTCATATGTTCGTTCACGCATTCACACCAGAAAAAGCAATAGCTCAAGAGGGCATATTAGGGCATTTAAGGGCAAAAAATATAAACAAATTAAATAGTGATTGCCCCATGTTCGGGCCCACATTTGACCCACTTACCCACCTGATAAAATCAGTCTAAGATTATTTTCTGATTGCTTAGATAAATAACTCATCACAGAAAGTGAAAAACTGAAAAAGAAAAATTATTGTCACACACATAGTGAGAACATTTGAGAAATTGATATTTCCCCGTGTTTGGACCCACATTTGACCCACTTACCCACCTGATGAAATCAGACCAAAATTATTTTCTGATTACCCAGGTAGATAACTCATATTAGAAAATGTAAAACTGAAAAAAGAAAACTTAATGTCACACACATAGTGAGAAAATAGGAGAAATTGATATTTCCCCGTGTTTGGACCCACATTTGACCCACTTACCCACCTGATAAAATCAGTCTAAGATAATTTTCTGATTGCCTAGGTAGATAACTCTTCCTAGAAAATGTAAAACTGAAGAAAGAAAACTTAATGTCGCACACATAGTGAGAAAATAAGAGAAATTGATATTTCCCCGTGTTTGGACCCACATTTGACCCACTTACCCACCTGATAAAATCAGACCAAAATTATTTTCTGATTACCCTGGTAGATAACTCATGTTAGAAAATGTAAAACTGAAAAAAGAAAAATTAATGTCACACACATAGTGAGAAAATAGGAGAAATTGATATTTCCCCCTGTTTGGACCCACATTTGACCCACTTACCCACCTGATAAAATCAGTCTAAGATTATTTTCTGATTGCTTAGATAAATAACTCATCACAGAAAATGAAAAACTGAAGAAAGAAAACTTAATGTCGCACACATAGTGAGAAAATATGAGAAATTGATATTTCCCCGTGTTTGGACCCACATTTGACCCACTTACCCACCTGATAAAATCAGACCAAAATTATTTTCCGATTACCCAGGTAGATAACTCATATTAGAAAATGTAAAACTGAAGAAATAAAAATTAATGTCACACACATAGTGAGAAAATAGGAGAAATTGATATTTCCCCCTGTTTGGACCCACATTTGACCCACTTAACCACCTGATAAAATCAGTCTAAGATAATTTTCTGATTGCCTAGGTAGATAACTCTTCCTAGAAAATGTAAAACTGAAGAAAGAAAACTTAATGTCGCACACATAGTGAGAAAATATGAGAAATTGATATTTCCCCGTGTTTGGACCCACATTTGACCCACTTACCCACCTGATAAAATCAGACCAAAATTATTTTCTGATTACCCTGGTAGATAACTCATGTTAGAAAATGTAAAACTGAAAAAAGAAAAATAAATGTCACACACATAGTGAGAAAATAGGAGAAATTGATATTTCCCCCTGTTTGGACCCACATTTGACCCACTTACCCACCTGATAAAATCAGTCTAAGATAATTTTCTGATTGCTCAGGTAGATAACTCTTCACAGAAAATGTAAAACTGAAAAAAGAAAAATTAATGTCACACATATAGTGAGAAAATAGGAGAAATTGATATTTCCCCTGTTTGGACCCACATTTGACCCACTTACCCACCTGATAAAATCAGTCTAATATTACTTTCTGATTGCCCAAGTCAATAACTGTTGGCTAATGGTTCTTTGGTGTGAAAATCGTATGCAGATGTACGGTTATAAGATGATTTTTCAATACGAATTTTACCTTCGGCTTTCCATACCGAATGTCTGAATATCGAACGTGAATATCAAACTAACTTGACGGAGGTTACGGGCATGCGGACACTCTTGTTAAAGTTGTATCACTTGGACTACGATTTAACTCACAGTTTTAATAATTATCCGTCAAGTTAGTTAGATTTTGCATATGTTCGAATGTATAGTGTTATGACATGTACATATATGTATGTATAAATATATTCAGCATTTGTTATTGTCATAATAATGATATTATTATTACTGATATTTAGGTGACAAGGTGTTGTGACTCTGGCCAGGTAATTTTTAACCATTAATTTTTGTAGTACGGGCATGGACGCATGGTTACCGGTACCACTGTACCAGTTGACAGTTGTGGTGTTTGGCATTGACAAACTGAGAATAACAGGGGCAAGAACGTTAATTGTATGATGGTATTCTGGACCATTGTTTTCACGCTCATAACACTTAAAGTTACAGTAAATTTTTCTTGAAGTAGTTAGGCATCGGGGTTATGTTAATGCCGGGTATCTGCCTTTGAATAAGTAGACCTACCTGGCCATCTTGGTTCTCACTGACAGCTCTATTTTATTTTCTGATTCTTTTCAGTTTCGTTTAGTCAGGAAGGAAGATGAATTCCAAGCGACTTCAGCGAGGCAGTGGTTCACTTTGTCTCAAATACATCCTTATTGTTACCAATTGCGTATTTGTTGTAAGTATTGACTCAGAATTTAATTGATTTCGTTCTAACTGGTTGTTATCTATAAATAAGGCATATGTGATAATAGTTCTTTTGCATTGATACTAACTTAGATATTGCTGTGTGATGCTTTTTAAATTCTTGTACATACACTGGAAGTGTTTGAGTGCTTTATTTTTCTTGTGTCATCCCACATCTGGTTGTTTTCTTCTGAACTTTCACTTGTATTCAAGTGTTTTAAATGCTGATTATTTCTATTCCAGATTCTTGCTGCTGCTGTCATTGGAGTTGTCGTCTACCTGTGCATTGATCAGATTGGTTTCATCAAAGGAGTGTTGGGTACTGATCTTGTGGTTGCTTCAGCAGGTCTCATCCTTGCAGCTGGATGTCTCCTCTTCATCTTTTCCATCTTTGGTCTGATTGCTGCGGCACTTGAGCATACGACGTTGCTGGCCATTGTTAGTATTAAGTCGATTGTAGTTTAACTGATTTAGCATTTTAATAATACCGTAATAGTTTTTCATTTATTCAACAATCAAGTTTGTTTAAGTGTTCTCAGTTTGCAGAAGATCAGGTAATTTTCAAGGTTTATTTTCATAAGTATTTGAAGACAGGACTATATGTGACTTTTTGACTTGCATGCAATATTAGAAGAAAACTTGGTTAATCAGCTAAGCTTTAATTTAATTTTCATATCTCTCTAACTATGCAATTATACTTCAGAGCATGCCACAGGTTTGCCTAACTCAAAGTTTAAAATTATCTTTTCATCAATTGCATGATATATGGCACAACAGTGCAATTTATAGAGATACTTAGAAAGGGTCATATTTAATGTTCAGCTAACTTAGTGTACTTGCTGTTACTATGAAAGATATTTCATACCATAAGTGTTTTATGGCTTTATTCAGCTTTAAAATATGGCAATATAAATTCACTGAATTCATGAATGAATGGCTAAACAACACATGTACTGGCTAAACAACGCTCTTGTACTGTGGTATCCAGTTTACATGAGCCAGTGCTGCCAGTATCTTGAGTTTCACTTTTGGCGGATAGCCGTTTCAAAATTTAGCATTAATTAAGCTGTTTTATGAGCTGTTTGGTTAACTACAATGGTAGAGCATAAGTTCCATGCACTTCTGCCGACAAGGATGGTGGTTTGCATGCTAATGGTCGCATAGTTAAGAGGGTTTAATCTTAATCTCTGTCTAGCACAGTCTATACAATGGGACCTTATAATTATAGAGTGACACCTATTCAAATGAAGGAATTGTGTTGAAGGCTATCACCTGATCAACTAATTGAAAGGAACTTTAGGAAGACATGCATGCATAGTATAAAATTGTGCATATCTATCTGGAGTTTTATAATGTGCAATTTAGGAACCTTCTTAAACCCAAAAGTACACTTGGATCTATCGGCAACTGATA